>JASEVX010000001.1:16909214-17061236 GCA_031761405.1 Serripes groenlandicus
TACTGGTAACTAACACAGAAAACTCCTTTGATATACAAATGTTTGAAAGCGGCCGTAAAGCAAATCCGAATTTCATTCACACTACAATTGCATCAATTGGAGCCTCACTGGGTTTTTTAGGTAAAATAGTTCAGTAATGTCATTGCCGTGATCAGATAGTGTATCCTTACACTCGGCTAAATAGTCGTACGTTATGCCCAACAACAAACCAAACGGAGGATGTCTACCACCATTTTTAAAGTAAAATGTTTTCATCTTCTAAGATACAATTTTGAGTGCTCAAAAATTGCTCAAAATTAGTACTTTTTTATACTAGTAACTATCTGTCCGAAATATGAAATACCTGAAAGGTCCCCTCAATTAGTTACCAAAACCAAAACGAAATATATACATAGCCTGTAAACTCAACCGTACATACTCTATGATAGTCACTTAGAGACGGACATGCATTTTAAGGACACGAACTGGTTTTATTCGGGTAATTGAATAGATCAGCCTGACGGTAGTGCATTTAGTGTTCATCTGTCCTCAATGTTATCAAATGACATTTACCTAAATGTACATATTAAAGAAAAAGGAAGAAAGAGATTAGATCAAGAAGAGTTTTATAACTTATACAAGTTGACGGTGGAAATTGATATATTTAGTGTTATCTGTCCTTCATGTTATCAAATGACATTTACATAGCTGTAAACCTTAATGCAGATAGTAAAGATAAAAGGAAGAAAGAGATTAGTCATGAAGAGTTTATAACTATAATCAAGTTGACGGTGGAATTGATATATTCTAAGTGTTATCTGTCCCTCGATGTTATCAAAATGACATTTACATAGCTGTATAACCTTAATGCAGATAGTAAAGATAAAGTGAAGAAAAAGATTAGTCATGAAGAGTTTATAACTATATCAAGTTGACGGTGGAATTGATATATTTAGTGTTATCTGTCCTTCATGTTAATCAAATGACATTTACATAGCTGTAAACCTTAATGCAGATAGTAAAGATAAAGGAAGAAAGAGATTAGTCATGACAAGAGTTTAATAACTATATCAAGTTGATGTTGGAATTGATATATTTAGTGTTATCTGTCCCTCATGTTATCAAATGACATTTACATAGCTGTAAACCTTAATGCAGATAGTAAAGATAAAGAAGAAAAGAGATTACAGTCATGAAGAGTTTATAACTATATCAAGTTGACGGTGGATTGATAAATTTAGTGTAATCTGTCCCTCATGTTAATCAAATGACATTTATATAGCTGTAAACCTAAAGCTACATATTAAAAATGAAGGTAGACAAAAATTAGTCATGAAGAGTTCATTAACTTTTCAACATAACGATGGAATTGATATATTTAGTGTAATCTGTCCCTCATGTTAACATAGCTGGTAAACCTAAATGAAGATATTAAAGATAAAGGAAAGAAAAGAGATTAGTCATGAAGAGATAATAACTATATCAAGGTGACGGTGGAATCGATAAATTTAGTGTAGTCAGTCCATTACGAGTTTAGTAAGCGATACCCGACTGGTGTTGTTGTTGAAATATATATCGCAAATCTTTCGGACCTGTTAATGAACTGAAAGCGGAAAAACTGGGACAAACATGTATGATTTGACATGTTCTGCCTCATCGAAAATACATGGGTATATTGTAAAACCAAGAAGTTTCGACCCTTGTTGTAAACAATTAGTACAACCAGTGAGTTTTAAACGTTGTTCATACATATTCTTAGATCGTCTACCGGATCACAAGCTTTCCAGATTCGTCTGACTTCAAACACATCGTTAGAAAAGCATGATCGATCTTGAGCATTTGAGCCTACAAACTAGTGTATAAATAGAAATACTTCGCGAGAAAGGGAGACATTCATGAGTTTTCAAATAGTCGATATGTAATAGAAGAGAGAAACGTCTGTACTCAGAAGATGAGTGAATGGTAAAGGTCGAAAGTTTCTAGCCATGCATTATGGCAAAAGGATAAAAACACTGTTAATGAGAAAATTTTCCATTTTCACATTATGTTGCCAACTCTTTTCAATAGCACTCTTACTCATTTATAAAACTCTTCCATATACTTAACTAAGACTGTTACAAAGTCGTCTGCTGCGCATTTGTTTTGGGTGGAAATTAAGAGAGAGGAAGGCAGTGAGAGAGAGAGAGGGAGAGAGTGTGTAGAGAGAGATAGAGAGAGAGAGAGAGAGAGAGTAGAGAGAGAGAGAGAGAGAGAGAAGAGAGTGAGAGAGAGAGTGAGGGGTGTGTATAGTAGGACAGAGAAAGAGAGAAAGATAGAGAAGGGAGTGAGGGTGACAGAGAGAGATGATAGAGAGATAAGAGAGATGAGAGAGACTGGAAGATATGGAGTAGAGTGGAGAAAAACAGAGATAGTGAGAGAAAGGAAGGATGGAAGAGAGGGGGTAGAGAGAAAAAACAGAGAGAGGAGAAGAAGGGACAGAGGAAAGAGACGGAGAGAGAAAGACAAACATATATATAGAGAGAGAAAAGAGACAGACAGAGTGACAGAGACAGAGACAGATGCCAATATATTTTCATATTTGAGACAAAATATATTTACTTCTCAACTGCACTAAATCGTGAAGTAAATGCATAACCCAGATATTTTCATTGTTCAATGGCATTCGTTTTAACACCCCCTTCTTTTCTTACGGAGAAATGACTTGCAGCAGACGAAAATGGAAAGTTCTTGGTACGACTTGGAAGAATTTACATGAATGCAATCTTTTATATTATTTTCACCTTATGTTAGCAAAAAGATAGTGAATGCATCAAACACTGGGATTGAAACATAATTGTAATGATTTGAATCACTGTTTGAAATTTTCTGACAAACTCGTCCATGCATTTCATCCCCGATTTATCATATAAACTATTAAAATACAAATTTTTTCATCTCATGTACGAACAGGGACTTCCCCATTTTTAAATATCGTTTTTATATAAACATCTGTAAAGAAAAGGTGTATTACCCTCACCGTGTCTGTATAACAATTAAATGGGGACTTTCCCTATTTCTTCCCAACACGTAAGACTTGTTGTTGTGTAGTTGATTATTTGATTATAGTTTAACGCCATCATTTTAAAATGGTTTTAGCTACATGTATATATCACGGCTGGCAAGTTCACATAAACTTGTCTTCCTTCACCAACTTTTTCACACGTGTACCCAACATGATATTATTTCTTATGAGCTCGGCTACAATTCCACGGTTGACCAGGTGGTGTATTCAGCCGGTTGGTGTAAGTTATCACCTTAGAAATCATCTTCTAACGTTTAAAGACTCTTGGTCAAAGAGTTCATGATATATATATTATCATGAACCAATTTTGAATATCTAGCTCGCTGCTACCTTGACTTTTTGACCCAAATGAACCAACAAAAGTGCTACTAGCATGGAACCCTATCATCTTGCGAAGTATTAACGTATCTGAATCAAAGTGATCTAGGTATTCAATGACAACGGACCGTTTCTGATGAGATAGCGAGATAGAGAAAAGAGGTAGAGAGGTGAGAGAGCCCGAGGGAGAGATGCAGAGATGTGAGTGGATAGATGAGAGACAAAAATAGAGATCGATAGATGATGAAAAGAAAGACAGAGTAGTAGAAAGACAAAGAGATTGAGATGAGGTGTAGAGAATGAGAGAGCAAGAGCTAGAGAGACACACAGATAGAGAGCTAGAAGCGAAATGGAGATACAGAGAAAGGGTGAATTAGGGACAGCCAGATAGACATATATATAATATTAAGGGGAGGTGGTGGGTGGGGTGGGGTGGGGGGGGGGGGGGGAAACATGACCACCTAAATCAAATACTCGTTTATGAAGATTGATTGGTTGATTGTCTTGTTGTTTAACGCAGCTTTTCAACATGTTTTCAGTTATATCACGGCGTTTCTTTGGTTAGTTACCAATTCTACTGGTTTATTTATCCTGACATCTTCCATCAGTCAGTCGTAATGCTAACCCTGTAGCTCTGAGCGCCTAGTGAGAGCAGCCATTACTACAAGTATTTGGTATGACCCGGCCCTCAACCGTCCACACCCGAGGCGGATGTGCTCTACGATTACACCACCCAGGTGCTTACCACCTAAAGATAATGTTTGTGTGAATTTCCGATGCGAAGTCAGGTAGGAATTTTAACTTTGATAAAGTTTACAATATTAATACATGCTTGAACATGACACTCTGATTGGGAATACATATATAATCTGCTACAGAGATTTACGGTTGTACTATTTCAACTGTATCTGTCTTTGATTATTTAACATACATGGTAAGTTAACATATTCACAAATAGCTTTTGCTTTTGATAATGAAATATTTAATTTTGCGCATAAAAATATTTTCGCGAATACAATCTGATCTAAATCGTTCGTAAATTTAGTCACTCGAACATCCTTTTCATACTCATGGCAATCCCCATCTTCGCTAGACGAGGTTACTTCGTTCATCATATATTTCAATAGTTATGGGTATATGCTATGGACAAAGCTCGCTTGACTCATAGGCAAGTTTACCTGTACTACTGGTTCATTTATTCTTATATTTTCATACGCGTGACAATCTTCGCTATCTGAGGTTACTTCGTACATCATATATTCCCATATGTATTAGGCATGTTATGGACACAGCTCGCTTGACTCATAGGCAAGTTATATGTTCTAACTGCCTTTTTTATTCTAACTCCAGTGAGTCAGTCGTAATGCTAACCCAAACAACCTTGAGCGACAATGATGGAAAGCCGTAACTACCAGTTTTTGCATATGCTCGTGCATGAGAACAGGTACAGGTTGGTATTTCTGATTAGTGTATGGTCCATATCAGCCTGGCCATCAGCTCAGCCTTATTATACTCTGTATAAGTTGGTATTATCCGAACAATGTAAGTTTCATGTCAGCTCTGGCCATTCTACTCAGTATTATTATATATATACAAGTTTAGTATTATTCTGAAACAATGAGTAGGATTCATATCAGCTTGGCCATCTTGCTCTCTTATTATATTCTACAACAAGTTGGTATTTCTGAACAATGTTGGTTTCATATCAGCTCTGGCCATCTGCTTTAGCTCTTATTATATTTCTATATAAGTTATTATTATCTAATACAATGTAGGTTTCATATCAGCCTGGCCATCTGCTATAGCCTTATTATATTCTTATATAAGTTGGATATTTCTGAACAATGTAGGTTTCATATCAGCCTGGCCATCTGCTTAGCCTTATTATATTCTATATAAGTTGGTATTTCTGAACAATGTAGGTTTCATATCAGCCTGGCCATCTGCTTAGACCTTATTATATTCTATATAAGTTGGTATTTCTGAACAATGTAGGTTTCATATCAGCCTGGCCAAATCTGCTTAGCCTTATTATATTCTATATAAGTTGGTATTTCTGAACAATATAGGTTTCATATCAGCCTGGCCATCTGCTTTAGCCTTATTATATTCTATATAAGTTTGGTATTTTCTGAACAATGTAGGTTTCATATCAGTCTGGCCATCTGCTTAGCCTTATTATATTATATACAAGTTGGTTTTTTTCTGAACAATGAAGGTTTCACATCAGCCCGGAAATCTGCTCAGATCTAAATTATTATTTCTATATAAGTTGGTATTTTTCTGAACAATGTAGGTTTCCTATCAGCCCAGGCTATCTGCTCTGCCTTATTATATTCTATACAAGTTGGTATTTTCTGAACAATGTAGGTTTTCATATCAGCTCTGGCCATCTGCTTTAGCCTTATTATATTATATACAAGTTGGTTTTATTTCTGAACAATGTAGGTTTTCATATCAGCTCTGGCCATCTGCTTTAGCCTTATTATATTCTATATAAGTTGGTATTTTCTGAACAATATAGGTTTCATATCAGACCTGGCCATCTGCTTAAGCCTTATTATATTCTATATAAGTTGGTATTTCTGAACAATGTAGGTTTCATATCAGTCTGGCCATCTGCTTTAGCTCTTATTATATTATATACAAGTTTGGTTTTTTTCTGAACAATGTAGGTTTCACATCAGCCCGGAAATCTGCTCAGTCTAATTATATTCTATATAAGTTGGTATTTTCTGAACAATGTAGGTTTCCTATCAGCCCGGCTATCTGCTTCTGCCTTATTATATTCTATACAAGTTGGTATTTCTGAACAATGTAGGTTTCATATCAGCCTGGCCATCTGCTTTAGCTCTTATTATATTCTATATAAGTTGGTATTTCTGAACAATATAGGTTTCATATCAGCCTGGCCATCTGCTTAGCCTTATTATATTCTATATAAGTTGGTATTTCTGAACAATGTAGGTTTCATATCAGTCTGGCCATCTGCTTAGCCTTATTATATTATATACAAGTTGGTTTTTCTGAACAATGAAGGTTTCACATCAGCCCGGAAATCTGCTCAGTCTAATTATATTCTATATAAGTTGGTATTTCTGAACAATGTAGGTTTCCTATCAGCCCGGCTATCTGCTCTGCCTTATTATATTCTATACAAGTTGGTATTTCTGAACAATGTAGGTTTCATATCAGCCTGGCCATCTGCTTAGCCTTATTATATTATATACAAGTTGGTTTTTCTGAACAATGTAGGTTTCATATCAGCCTGGCCATCTGCTTAGCCTTATTATATTCTATATAAGTTGGTATTTCTGAACAATATAGGTTTCATATCAGCCTGGCCATCTGCTTAGCCTTATTATATTCTATATAAGTTGGTATTTCTGAACAATGTAGGTTTCATATCAGTCTGGCCATCTGCTTAGCCTTATTATATTATATACAAGTTGGTTTTTCTGAACAATGTAGGTTTCACATCAGCCCGGAAATCTGCTCAGTCTAATTATATTCTATATAAGTTGGTATTTCTGAACAATGTAGGTTTCCTATCAGCCCGGCTATCTGCTCTGCCTTATTATATTCTATACAAGTTGGTATTTCTGAACAATGTAGGTTTCATATCAGCCTGGCCATCTGCTTAGCCTTATTATATTCTATATAAGTTGGTATTTCTGAACAATGTAGGTTTATTAGGTTTTTTAGAATCCAAACCATTATTTGAGGAATTGGAATGGTTGGATGTTTATGAAAGACTAGAATACAACAAATCAATATTGATATACAAAGCTATGAATGGACAAACACCTGGATATATAACCGATATGTTTTCTTCACAGTCAACCAATACTTACCATTTACGCTCGGTTTCAAATAATAACCTTTCTTGTCCGAAACCATCTACAGAACTATTTAAAAAAAGCCTACACTTTTTTGGTGTACATATATGGAATGCCATACCTTCAAACATTAGGTTCCTTTCAAATCTTACAAAATTTAAGTGTGCAATTTTAAAGCACATTGTTGGAGGGAATTAATTGTTTCATCATTGTATGTTTCTTTATGATAGCTATTAAGATGGCCTCATTGTAAAATAGCCAATGGCTAAATGAGTCACCATCTATAAATAAAGTATTATTATTATTATTATTATTATATTATATACAAGTTGGTATTTCTGAACAATGTAGGGTTTATATCGGCCTGGCCATCTGCTCAGTCTTATTATATTATATACAAATTGGTATTTCTGAACAATGTAGGGTTTATATCGGCCTGGCCATCTGCTCAGTCTTATTATATTCTTTACAAGTTATAATATAATATAGTCTACCTATTATTAAATGCATAGGTGATACCCCGCTCTCTAAGCGTCACAGAGGGTTACCTTAACTTGAGTCTACCTAGTATTAAATGTCTTGGTGATACCCCCCTCTCTGAGCGCCACAGAGGGTTACTTCAACTTGAGTCTACCTAGTTTAAATGTATTGGTGATACCCCGCTCTCTAAGCGCCACAGATGGTTACTTCAACTTGAGTCTACCTAGTTCAAATGCCTTGGTGATACCCCGCTCTCTAAGCGCCATAGAGGATAACCTCAACTCGAGTCTACCAAGTTTAAATGTCTTGGTGATACCCCGCTCTCTAAGCGCCACAGAGGATAACATCAACTCGAGTCTACCTAGTTCAAATGCCTTGGTGATACTCCGCTCTCTAAGCGCCACAGAGGGTTATACCTCAACTTAAGTCTACCTATTATTAAATGTATTGGGGATACCCCGCTCTCTAAGCGCCACAGAAGGTAACCCTAACTTGAGTCTACCTAGTTTAAATGTCTCGGTGATACCCCGCTCTCTAAGCGCCACAGAAGGTTACCTCAACTTGAGTCTACTTAATTTAAATGTCTCGGTGATACCCATTGCTCTAAGCGCCACAGAGGTAAATAGTGTTCATACTGAGCAAAATCTACTTGTTTCCACAATGTGTTTTTATCTCTGTAACAAAATTTACACTTTTCCAGACGTAATACTATTTGTCACCCACACTTACCATAAGTTTGTGAATACATCGGATTGTGAGACGGGTGCTTCGGTACACGACTGGCTGGTCTAAATATACAATGTACACACATCATTATAACAGGGTTGGTTTTTCAAGTTGTGTTACTAGACTGCATGACAAACGTGAAAAAACCCACTGAGAACCCTCTTGCACTGTCGTTAGACACAAGGGGAAACATGCGGTCAATGACTTTGTACGTTAACTAACGTTAGCCACTACAACAATCAATTAGCAGCTATGGTACCTCTGATGTGAATAGTACCGAGCCGTGAGCTTTGTATTAACACTCTGGTTAGACACCCAACAAGTAATTTATTCAATGAAAGTGTACGTTAAATAACGTTAGCCAATTCACCATTCAATTAACAGGTATTGCACCGCTAGTGCGAAGCGTACGAAACCGTGAGCTACATGCACGTATATAAAGCTGCTTCACTGAACGTAAGACAGCTATGTCTCCACCCCCACCATCGATTCATAAAGTAGGGTCTTATCTACAAATCTACACATAAATATCCTCCCAGAACAAAAACATCTAGACAATGATAAATACCTTTTAACTGTTTAAATATTGGTGAGTCGGATTACTCTTTTCAGGAGTATTTGAGCGTAGATCTGCAAAAACCAACCGCAATGAATGTTCGACCGGCGTAGAACAAGACCAGCCAGCGCATCCTCGCAGTCTGTGCTATGTACGTTCTATGTATGCACTGTTCTCCATGTGATAGATGGTTTCAATGAACTTCTTAAAAGTAGTATCCATTTGGATCCATTAGCATTGATGAGCATGCATGATAGTTTTTATAATGCGGTTGGTTTTCACAGAGAACCGCTTAAAAAAAAGCTCATTTCCCCATTGCATTGTGAAGATTTTTCCGCAATGACACACTTCTAAAACTTACTCATATGTAAACGGCCATTGAGTATGCATTCTCGATGCCTCCAATCTCGCAAAATCATGTATGTTTTGTTGCTCTATCAGCTTGTCTGAAGTCGGCCCTTTATATCAATACTGTAGAGCGGGGTGCCAATGTTATCCGGCTTTCAAGTTTTCTCGATCTTGCTTACGGTACCGGACGACAAGGTTTTCCACTGTAATTTACCAGAAGTATTGGTCCATTCATCCTGACACCAGCGAGTCAGTCATTAATGCTAGCACAACAATCCAGAGCGCTAAGGAGGACAATACCATTACTTAAATTAAGAGCGTTGAAAAAGAAACAGCCATTACTTCCTTGTTTAGAGTCTTTCAGGTATGACTGATGAAGATATTTTACAATACTGCGGAGTGCACAGTCGAGTCTCAATCTTTCATCAGATAGTTTTGAACCGTAAAGCATGATAGGGGTTAAACCCCGTGACTCCCAGCATCTTCCATATTAACTGTGACGGAAACATCTACAACTAACCTTTCCGGGAAATTCTGATAATTGTGATTAACACTTTCCCGCATAAAAACAAGCTGAAGCAGACGATTTTGAAAACATTTCATCAAATATGTTAAAAATCTGTATTAATTAGCGTAATTACTGAATAGAGCTAAAATCAATATAGCCATGGTGAAAGTGTTCAGTATGAGCACCTGTTCGATTTGCAACGATGTTTTCAAAAGTCGTGTGTTGCAGAAACGTCAAAATGCGTCTGTACTTAGGTAAAGGTTAAAGGAAAATAACCGTTTATCAGGCACATCAACGGCCAGACAGTCAGGCGACAGGAAACTAACGTTTGGTGATCCAGAGTTGATTTTATACTCATCCGCAAGACTATTTAGCTGTAACACACTTTAAAAGGGAGGTAATATTGTGTCGCTTTGAAAGAACTAAAAGTACATCGTTATCTTTTTTAGTGTTTATTACGCGATTAAGCAAGAGGTGTCTGACAATCTTATTATTTAAAACTTGATACAGCGCTAAACAAGAACGCAAACCTCCGATAAATAAGACTATCAATATGTTGATAACGATCAAAACCTAACTGAACTTGTAGACACTTAGACTTATTTGTTCTTATTTTTCTTTTAAAATAACGATTTGTACGTTTAACTATCAGATGCAAACGCACTGTATAAAGTGTCTTCCAGTCAATTCAACCTGCTCCTACTCGTGCACGCTGTTAAGCAGATGACTTTGGAAACGTTGTGAGAAAAAAGAGGTACTGTCAATAATGACCAATTTCTCCTTTTGCCACAATGTTTTTCATTTTTATTAAATAATACAACTTCAATTGCCTGAAATTTCAAAAGTCTGGCGTAGTTGTTTTCAATGTCGTCTGCCTCAGATTTCTTGTATGCTGCAGAGTATTAAGACATCTTAACAAATGAGACTTAACACTATCATCTAGCTTTTCGGCATTCATACATTAACAAGGAATAATTCTTGCACAGCGACAAGTTATATTCTCAATGAGAATATTTACAATTGCTAATGTACCGCAAGTTGTTTGTTTTGTGTTTTTGTGTTAACATGGAGTTTAACATCATGTTCCACAATTGTTCAGGTATATCACGGCGTGTCAGTGGTAACTTTAGTTACAAATACTTCTGGTCATTTGTCCTGACCGGTGAGTTAGTCGTAATGCTAACCTCATAATCATGAGTGCCAAGGAAGGAAAGCCATCACTATATACCGTTTAGAAAGTATTTTGTATGAACCTGCCTTGTATCGAATCCGTATCTTTTTGCACCGGGGTGGACGCTCTACGACAACACTAACGAGGTAGCTCCCATTAACTAGGGACATGCTGTATGGAATAACGAACATAAATCAGGGGTCGTTCTTTTGGATACTGACTCGGCCAACTTTCATTCCGATGATTGCCAAACGTCATTATGGCTAGTGTCATCTTTTTCACAAACTGGCTAAAATGTCCATTCAAGAATGTAGCCAAGTTGATAAACAATCAGCCAAGTAGACATCAATACAACATTGATGAATTATACAATATAAATAACTTATTTGATGTTCGCACGCGTGATCATTTATCAACACAACAAGACACTCTGGACGTTTAAACCGCGCAGAGGTAGAGCGCCGGCCTCTCGTACCAGAGGTCCCGGGTTCGAATCCCATGATGAGCGGGTTCTGTATTTTGGATTTTTCTACACAAACGGCGCGAGTACTGGTTAAGTCTCCAGTAAGCAGACATCGAGAGTGGTTAATGTAAGCTGAAAACTTGCTTAGCAATCGATGTAAAATAAAAAAAGTTTAAACAAAACTAAATCGCACCAACAGATCTTTCCAGTCATCTGAACCTCAACTGTCTTGGGTATTTAACCTTACCTGTCTTTGGTTTTTAACCTTTTATTATATTCAAGAATAGTCTATTTCTGTAAACGAACTGTTCGCGTATAGCTTCAATGGTACTGGCCTTGAATAAAATCGTATGTAAATCGCTTGTAATTCTTGTAACTTTACAGTTGTTTCAGATCAGTTTGTTACTTCAGACCTCTTGATCAAATGGTTCCTGGTTCGAATAAGTTTGTGAAAAACGTACAATCTTGATGGTGTAATCGTTAGAGTGACCGCCTCGAGAATGATGTCAACGACATAAAGTATGCGAAGGGTAAAGTTCGGAACTCTTGTTCAAATGGTTCCTGGTTTGAATCAGTTTGTGAAATAAGTACTATCTTGATGGTGTAATCGTTAGAGTGACCGGCTCGAAAATGATGTCAACGACATGAAGTATGTGATGGGTAAAGTTCGGACCACTTGTTCAAATGGTTCCTTGTTTGAATCAGTTTGTGAAATAAGTACTATCTCGATGGTGTAATCGTTAGAGTGACCGGCTCGAAAATGATGTCAACGACATAAAGTATGTGAAGGGTAAAGTTCTGACCTTTTGTTCAAATGGTTCCTAGTTTGAAACAGTTTGTGAAATAAGTACTATCTCGATGGGGTAGTCGTTAAAGTGACCGGCTCTAGAATGATGTCAACAACATAAAGTATGTGAAGGGTAAAGTTCTGACCTTTTGTTCAAATGGTTCCTAGTTTGAAACAGTTTGTGAAATAAGTACTATCTCGATGGGGTAGTCGTAAGAGTGACCGCCTCGAGAATGATGTCAACAACATAAAGTATGTGAAGGGTAAAGTTCTGACCTTTTGTTCAAATGGTTCCTAGTTTGAAACAGTTTGTGAAATAAGTAATATCTCGATGGGGTAGTAGTAAGAGTGACCGCCTCGAGAATGATGTCATGGAAATAAAGTATATGAAGGGTAAAGTTCGGACCTCATGTTCAAATGTTCCTGGTTGGATACAGTTTGTGAAATAAGAACCGCCTCGAGAAACACGACTAAACAGAGTTTATCTTTAGTGATGAACCCTAGTCTCTAATTCAAACTGTTCCTGATACGAATCAGTATTATAGTAGTGTCAGCCGTTAGGTTTTGTTAGCGGTTATAACTCGGCTAACGAGTTGTCCATTTCCTACACAAGGATTGGTACATTGCCTTAATAAGGTATATGAACACAACGTTGTTGCAAACAGCTACCCCTTATTTAAAGTATACGACGACAGGGTTTTATGGGAATTGTGTAAATACAACCAGAGACATGTCATGTCTTCAAGAGAGTTCATTTGAACAAGAGGCCCAAGAGGGCCAGTATCGCTCCACCGCCATAAGGCAAAAATCAAATCTCCAAACAGCCCTGCCCCCTGGTGGCCATGTTTTTTACCAACCACCATGGCTTAAAGGACTCTTGTAGAGTGTCACCCAAGGAATGTTTCTGCTAAATTATTTGAAAATCGGCCTGAAACTTTCTGAGCAGAGGATATTTTAAGTTTTCACTATAGCCATATAAGGCAAAATAGCCCCACGCCCTGGCGGCCATATTTTTCAACCAATCAACATGGCTTGAAGGAATCTGATAGAGGGTCAGCCTAGGAACATTTCTACAAAATTATTTGAATATCAGCCAGACACTTTCGGAGGAGAAGATTTTTTAAGTTTTCTCTTTAGCCATATGAGGCAAAATAGCCCCGCCCTCTGGCGGCCATGTTATTTTACCAATCAACATGACTTGAAGGAATCTGATAGAGGGTCACCCAAGAAACATTTCTACAAAATTATTTAAAAATCTGCTGAACACTTTCGGAGAAGAAGATTTTTTAAGTTTTCACTATGGTCATATAAGGCAAAATAGCCCCGCCCTCTGGCGGCCATGTTTTTCGACCAATCAACATGGCTTGAAGGAATCTGGTAGAGGGTAACCCAATTAACATTCCTGCAAAATTATTTGAAAATCGGCTGAACACTTTCGGAGAAAAAGATTGTTTAAGTTTTCACTATAGCTATATAAGGCAAAATAGCCCCGCCCCCTGGCGGCCATTCTTTTCAACCAATCAACATTTCTTGAAAAGAATCTAATAAAGGGTCACCCAAGGAATATTTCTACAAAATTATTTGAAAATCGGATTGACACTTTCGGAGAAGAAGATTTTTTAAGTTTTCACTATTTTTTTTCCAGAATTATGGATGGATAAAAAAGATTTGGAGGAATTTAAAAGAGGACATTAAGAGGATGCTTCCTATGAAGTTTCAACCAAAGTGGCCAAGTGGTTAGGGAGAAGAAGTCGTTTAAAGGAAAAAGTTAACGCACGCACGCACGCACGCACGCATGCACGCACGCACGCACGCACGCACGCACGACGGACAATTCGCCATGACATAAGCTTGACTGGCGTTCAGCCAGTGGAGCTAAAAATAAAGTAAATCAAAACTTTAAGCATACACTGTTTATTAAGCATTATTCAGTAGTACATGTATCTAAAAAACTTACACAAAAATATTCAAAATTATATAACACAAACTATATAAGGGATATAACAAAACACCGACAATACAAATATCTATACCTTATATATGGGTTTTACGGGGTTAGTTTCTGTGCAATGAACTAACTAACAAACACATACCGATTCAAAAGCAAATAGTAAGGATTCAGATAAGCCTGTGAATACATGCTTAAGTCCAAATTGTTCGTACTGTAGTTATACATATGCGTACATATGTCTTGTGATGTTGGTTTCTATATAATGAACAAACTGAATCTTAAAACACCTAAAAACCTAAAAGCGAACAATGAGGATCCAGACAAGCATGTTAGAAACATGTACTTACGTATGTATATTTAAGTCCAAATTGTATGTATACAGGCATGTGTGTTATGATGAAAGTTTCTGTAAAATCTATTAACAAACAAACACGTCTTGGATTAAAGCTGAACAGTGAGGACTTAGATGGGCCTGTTAATACTTTAATACGTGTAAAAGTCCTTAAATCGTTCTTAGTAAATATCTTTGAAATGAACTAACCAATTCGTCTTTTCTTTCAAGCCTACAGTGAGGTCTTAGACGAACATGTTCATATCACTGTTTATAGTCGTATATGATGGAGAAAGCATGTTCTTATGAATATAAGGATATAAGGACTCAACCCGCACATTCCTGCAGCGTGGTCATTATTTTTATATCATACCATATGCAACTGAAATGGTCTATTAATAAGATAGCAAAGCGTGTAGATCCTGATCAGAATGAGGCGTAAATGTTTTGCATAAAGAGTAATCATTAAAATTACAGATGGGGCTACAGTTTTCTTTACGAAATTATATCTGTGATTTGTCTAATTGTAGGCTAATGGCGCTGTCACACTGTTGCGTATGAAAAATATCACGCATACGCTGGTATACGCTGACATACGCTAGGAGTACGTTAGGCATAGATTGTATACGTTTCAAGCACGGTCGCATACGCTGGATTACGCTGGCATACGCTGGCATACGGAAACGCAGAACCGTTTTTTTTAAGCATGCCTTTTTAAACAACTTGTGCGTATTCCGACTTATGGTTTATACGCAAAGCAGACATAAGGCATACGCTGAAAACGCTCGAGTTACGCTAGAGGAACGCTGATCATAGGTAGAGTACGCTGTTCATACGCTGACATACGCTAGCATGAAGGTGTACCGTACATCTATCGTATTGATGGCGCATGAGAAACGTAGTTCTAACGTATGTCTGCCGTATCTGCAACGTATATAGACATCTTGGCGCATGCCTGACGATTTAGTAACTTATACATAACGTACAACTAGTGTATAATTGGCGTATGGCAAGCGTATCCGCTGCGTATTGCCAGCGTTTTGATAAAGTGTATATAGAGGATCCCATTTCTAGATATTCTACAGTTCTTCGTGGACTTATATGGGCACTTTGTCACGTGATAGCGGTACGCTAGACATACGCAGTTCAGACGCTACTCATTCGCTAGCCATACGCAGACTACGCTGGTAATAAGCTGGACATAAGCTGACGATACGCTACTCATAGGTTCAATACGGTAAGTATACAAACAATTCTGTATTTTCAAGTGCTTTTTTGCGTATGAAAATTGATTTATGAATTTTCATACGCAACTAATACGTATCTCTCACACACAAAAGTGTGACAGGACCATATCAGAGAAAGCCGTGGTTGGTGTGTGATGAGACTACGGGTACGATAAGGCTCATCTAAATGTTCACTGTTTAAATGTGCGACACAGCCAACTTTTGTCTTTAACAATTTGAACAATTAATTATACTCATTTAAATGTAAAATTAAAAGATATTGGTTGATAAAAGTTTAGTAAAATGAAGATTTTAAGTAATTGCAGTAAAAAATGACAGTATTTTATATACAAAGCTTATTTTACAATATTAACTACATAATTGCTTTAAAAAATGGTTATTATCTATTAAATAAAAATATTTCAAGTAATTTAAAATCAATTAGATATAATTAACAGAATTAATGTTCAGAGTCCTTATTGTTTTACATAGATATGTGGTGACTTCTAAACAGATAATACAAATAGTCTACTGGAATATTTTCTAGATTGCAATAAATATGGACTTTGTGATAAGTAAAGATCCAGATCAGCCTTAACCTATATACAGTCTGACCAGGATCTACCCTATACACTTTGAAGTCGTAAACAACGTATATGGCGCGTCTGAAGAACGGAAGCCGCACACGTGATCCCATAGATAAAATTTCCCATGCTATGTTGACTAAGTGAACAGAAGACGCCGACAATACAAATACAAGTAAAATACACAGTTTGATCTTAACTACCAATATTTTTCACAACTTATAAATGTCGACTGACTCGAATACACCTTTGAGACATTAATACGGGGCCTGCTATCATCTATCTATGGCTAACATAACATAATCAAATGGGAATTGTCAACAATGTTGGAAAAGAAGGTAATTCAAATTATTGATAATTCCTACTTTTCCGTAATTATTTCAATTATAGAAAAAACAACTTTGTCATTTGTTTTTTAAGCTTTGTACTTAGTACGTAGACACATAGGAAACGACGTTTCTTTGAAGTCATGGTTTTGTTATAAGACAAATGAAATGTCAATCCGGGACACTCATGAGTTTATCTAGTACCGAATATGATCAACTTTTGATCAGTTTTAGCTTCCGGATTTAAACCAACCATTAGGCAACCATCACTGGGTCTGAACGATATACACACTGGCTTGCGTATCCCGTCCTTCTTTGACAACAAAATCTTCTCTTGTCTACCATCATCCCGGATCATATGTACATTGTGAGAATTTAAACCACACACTAACAGGTTATCTTCTCCATCCACATACATTCCGGCCGGTGTCTTCAAATATGTGTCAGAGTACCGGTATATCACGTGACCTTGATCGTTCAAACATGTTAAAGTGTGAGTGTCCCAATCAGAGACAAATACTTTATTACCGTCCCTGTTAACTATAACACATTCAGGCCTTGTAAATATATATGTACCGTTGTCCACACCCAACCTTCTCTGTACTTCACCGTCCATGTTGAGTACTCGTACTTCACCATTACCGGGTTTATCATGACAGGTAACGTAGATCTCGTCACCATAAACATCTACACCGTAACAGTTTCTATCCATCTTCAATGTCTTCTTCACCTCCATCCCCGGGAATATTCTTACCCGCTGGAGTTGTTTGTGTAAACCTTGTGTAACTATGACGTCAGTGTCATTGATAGTAGACACGTCTACTGAACCAACGGGTAACTGGGCTTTTAAAAGGAAGTTTTCATCAAACAATTTAAGACCACTGTCACCACATGCGAGTACGGCATGTCCGTCAGGCATAAATGTACATCCCCATACTCCATTTGACATCCCATCTATTGCCCGTTTCTCCTTCACAGAAATGTTCAGTATAGGTGTCTCTTTAGGACCGGAATCAATTAGTCGGTTGCTACTGACAATGCCTAGTGATTGTAACTGCTCGATCATGTCGGATAAGACGCCATTGGGTTGAAAACGAATGTCTATTGGGTAAATTTCTTTCTGGATTTTACCAATAATAAGACCATATTCACTTGCACGTGAAGACGCTTTCTTAGACCCGACACATATGACGTCATCTTCCCGCGTTTTCTCACATTCCGACAAAGATTTGTTTAAAACCCCGATTTGGTGTAAAATGTCATTGGCTAACGTCACGTGACCATCGATCTCCTTTTTCATCGTTTCTTCAATTTGTCGGATTTCTGAAGACATTTTCTTTTCAAGTTTATTCAGGTTTTCATCAATATCCTTGCGAAATCGCTGTATGTCGCTGAGGCTATTCTGTATCTGAGACTTCACTGTTGATTTATCAATGTGTCTGTCCTTGGTAAGTTTTTCATATCTATTTGCCAAGTCTCTCAGTCGATTAGCGACCTTTTTAAGCTCCCTTCCAACATCAATGTTAGCACTGTGCCTGCGGACATCGCCTGTATTACATGTTGTATGACTCGTCATTTTACAGGCCGTACAAATGACCTCATCGTGAGTGGTACAGTAGATATCGAGTAACGTTGTTTTGTGTGTATCACAGAACATACATGGTAACGTTGGCTTTACACTTGTGGATCCTGATGGTATCTTACTCCCCGTCAGTAGGGTATGGTCTCTCGTCGCCTTAGACCCTCTGTGTGCCATATCACATGACTGACAGAGGTACTCACAGCATATGTTACAGAAGGATATGGCCTCCGATGTTTTACCATTCGACAGACAAACGTCACAGTCTTGGTTGTATATCTCGTCAGATCCTTTATACAGAGACTGGGATCCAGAAGCCATGATTATGTTGTACGCATGCGTAGTTTGTTACCTCTTCCTGAAAAGGAAAATAATAACGAATGCTTAATACAAACGTTTAACATGTAGTTTGTTCATTCTGAAATGTTAGCCGACATGTTATAATTGTAAATGCCGTCCATGGAAAAATGTATCCTCAATGCTCCCTGATTCGCTCAGATCTTTCATCGCTCCATATATGTTTTTCTTATACAGTCTGGCGATAATGTGCAGTTTTGCGTGATGAGTATGGCCAGGGACACTATATTGTAATATAGTGTCCCTGGTATGACTAACTGTGAGATAAATACGATTTTTATCAGAAGCTTGAACCAGCCGAAACTGACCGAAACAAATGAAGAAGATAATTTTTCAAAGCATTGTTGTTTTTTTTTGTCTTTGCATTTCCAATGCTTAAATGTGCGAATCTTCATTCGTCGATGATACAAGTTGACTTTTGTAAATAGTGCAGTTTCTGATCAGCCTGTGCATATTCTGATAAATATACATAAAGTTCATATATTATTTACATGTCCATAAGCTTTATAAATTGGTGTAGATTATGATTAGACGGAGCAGATTTACATGTTGATCTGAACCTACACTGTTCAAAATGCCAATTTGTACCTTTTCACATGGGCAGGCTTACTTGACAGAAATTTGAAAGTGACGAATGTTCTGATGAAGTTTCACATTTGATGAAATGTCATGAAAACTAAAACTAGAAATACTGTGAGCAAAACTCACTGAAGAATACCCCCCCCCCCCCCCGCTCCCCTCCCAAAGCATCGGATACAAAATGTGGAGGTATGGAGGTATGTGCACAGGAGTCCCTCGCATTTAACCTCTAAGTTAACTATCTCCCCTTGGAAGAAATCGAGGCATATGATCTTCCTTCATGCATATCTACATATGATGTGTAACCTTCATGTAAAGTTTGAACCAAATCCATTGAGCCGTTTAGGAGGAGTAGTGCTTACAAGAAATGTGTAGGTATGTGCACAGGATTCCCTCGCAGGTAACCTCTAAGTTGAATTATCTCCCCTTGGGAGAATTCGAGGCGTATGATCTTCCTTCATGCATATCTACATATGATGTGTAACCTTCATGTAAAGTTTGAACCAAATCCATTGAGCCGTTTAGGAGGAGTAGTGCTTACAAGAAATGTGGAGGTATGTGCACAGGAGTCCCTCGCAGGTAACCTCTAAGTTGAATTATCTCCCCTTGGAAGAATCCGAGGCGTATGATCTTCCTTCATCCATATCTACATATGATGTGTAACCTTCATGTAAAGTTTGAACCAAATCCATTGAGCCGTTTAGGAGGAGTAGTGCTTACAAGAAATGTGGACATACGGAAAGACAGGGTGATTCCTATATATCCCCCCCCCCCCCCAACAATGTTTCAGTTATATCACGGCGACAAGTGTTTCTTGGCTTTCTTACACCAGTATTACACACAGCAATCTTTTTAAGTAGCTGGCTACTTTTTTAAATAGACTGTTAGCCCATTGTTGACGACAAATGTCGCTTGTCACTATTACTTTTGTCAAACGTCGGAAAGAATGGGGTGTTTGAACTCGTAACCCTTGGATTGATAGCCCGCGTCGCTACCGACAGAGCTACATAGGCTGCATAGGCTTGCTCTGCACATAGAAGATTGAAATATGAAGAATGTTCCAATGACCTTTCATGAAGAATGGGTGGATATTGTGGTCTGTAAAGTGTTGATAAGGTTTGGTTAATATATGAACTAGTAACATAGTTTTTGACCAATCATGACTAAGATTCGAACTTGACCGACACATGTTTTATAAAAGAAATGGTTTAGAGTCTAAATTTGACATATTGACAACGATTTTGACCCCATGCGACCCAGTTTCAAACTTTACTGTAATTCGATGAAAACGAATGTTCTGACTGACTAGATTGAACGAAATATATGGTATCTAGAGAGTTCAAAATGTTTGTCTAAATGTTGAACTAGTGACCTCGGAGATTTCGTGAAGTTGAACGTTCTCGGGAACTTACATGATGACTTGATGGAAAAAATGAGGTATCTTAGAGTAATCACAACGTTTTGATAAGTCCGATTTTAAATCGAAATAAAGCATGTCTAAGATTTGATAGCGATGAATGTTCTTATAAAAGTTCGTGTAGATTGTAAGAGAAATGTGACCTATAGAGTATTCATAAGATTTTCTTAAATGTGATCCTAGTGACTTAGTTTAAGAACTGTACTATGATATTAAACATCACCGCGATGTGATGGATACGCATTTTATCTTGTGACCCATCATCGGACTTGACCGAGATGTAATGAAACCGAATATAGACATATGTAGCCTTTTTAGATTTTACAAGGATTTTCTAAATTATGGCCTTTATTTCGAAATAAACCATGACTAAGGTTTGATAGCGAAGAATGTGCTGATAAAATGTCATGTACATGTAAACTGGAAGAGAAATGTGACCTATATATCGTTCATAATAGTTTCTTAAATTTGACCTTAGTGACCTTGTTTATGACCAAACGTTACCAAGTTTTAAACTTCACCGATATTTGATAAAAACACATGTTGTCGTGTGACCCATTATCAAACTTGACTGAGATGTACGGAAATCGAATGTAGACATATGTAGCATTAAGAGTTTTCACAAGGATCTTCTAAATCATGACCTAGTGATCCCATCTGACCAAGTTTTTAAGTTAACCTAGATTTTATGGAAGCTTAGTGAAGACACGGTGAGAAATGTTACCTTTAGAGAGTTCAAAGAGTATATCTAAATAGTGACTGATAATTAATAACGATGAATGTTCTGATCAAAATTCATATGTATTGGATAAGAATTGTGACCTAAAGAGTGCTCTCAAACAATCCTAAATGTTGACACAGTGAGCTAGCTTTTAGTGCAACGCGATCCAGTTTCATATTGTACTGAGATTTGATTAATATACATGTTTATGTACATTCCTGAAGATCAGATGAACAAGAGCTGTCGGAGAACAGCGCGCTCGACTATTCCACCGCTTATTTAAGTTACTAAGATAATGGACTCTAATGTAGTTGCATGCAAAACATTAACCACAATTTATTAAAGGGTGATAATTTGCATTATATGCAGGATAAAGTTATTTAACTTGATTATTTTAATAGGTGTGATGGTTAGGAAGGCAATTGAATGCATCAAGTAGTTAATAAGATATGGACTCTTAATGTAGTTGCACGCATACCTTTAACCATAATTTCTAAGTAAAAAAGCGGCAACAATTTGCACCATATGCAGGATAGAAGTATCTTAATTTGTTGTGTTTATAGTTTTGAACTTGGGAAAGGTTGTATAAAGTTGCAATACAATGCTTCAAGTTGTTAATGAGATTACACTCTAAATGTAGTTGCAAAACTAAACTCAGAATTTCTAAGTCCAAAAAGGGCCATAACTTGCATAAAATGCTGGATAGAGTTATCGTACTTGATTGTTTACATAGATGTGATGATTGGAAAGGGCTGTATACAGTTTCAATGCAATGCATGAAGTAGTTACTAAGATATGGTATCTTAATGTAGGTGCATGCAAAACGTTAACCAGAATTTCTAAGTAAAACAAGATGTGTTTGTGAAACACTGATGCCCCCGAATGGCAACATCTAGGTCAAAGGTCAAGGTCGCAAGGTCAAAAAGGTCATGTCACAAGGAATACACATGTGAAATATGGTAGCCGTACCTGTTATGGTTCAAAAGTAGTGGTCAAGGTTAAAGTTTTTTTCGAAGACGTGCAGACAGACAGGCCAAAAACTAGATGCCGACTGAATCGGTGATTCCGGGGGCATAAAAAGGGCCATAACTGGCATAAAATGCAGGATAGAGTTATCATACTTGAAAATCAACATAAGTGTGATAGTTGGGTAGGGTTGTATAAAGTTTCAATGCAATGCATCTAGTAAATACTAGGATATGGACTCTTAATTTAGTTGCACGCAAAACTTTAACCAGAATTTCTAAGTAAACAAGAGGGCCAAGATGGCCCTTAAATCGATCACCTGAATGATAGTTAATTAGAAGCAAATATTAATTAAAGAAATAGTCCATTTTTATCTTGAAATCTAACAAGAGCTTTCTCAATTTCTGATGCTGCAGCAACAAAGGTTCTACACAGAATGCAAGTATTTGAACAATTTTGAAAGAGGACCATCAAATGAACATTCCTGTGAAGTAACGTTGAAATTGGTCAAGTGGAATGGTAGGAGTTGTCATTTGTAGCTAAAAGTTCAATTTACCCCTTTTGTGATGACGCGAGGTTGCTATGATTTTGTAACTAATCAAAACAGTTGAACAAATTAAATGTAGAGGATCACTGAAGTAGGATTTATATTCAATTTCCTTAATAGCGGACAAGAACTTAAAAAAAAATGGAATTTCCAAATTTTGTCATTTTGCCCCTTTTCTGATGCCTCCTGACTGCCATGTTTTTTCAACCAAACAGTATGCCTTGAACGATCTTTGTAGCGGCTCACCTAAGGAACATTTCTACCAAACTATAATGGAATCAGACATGCAGATTCAAAGAAAAAGATTTTTAAAGCTTGGACATTTTGCCCCCTTTCTGATGCTGCAGCAACCCTGGTGGCCATGTTTTTCAAATGATCGAAAATATTTGAACAATCTTGGTAAAGGGTGCCCCAAGGAACATTTGTGCAAAATAATTTTCAAATCGGGCCAGTATTTTTGGACAAGAAGATTTTTAAAATTTTAACAAAAAAAAAACAAGCTCCGCCCCCTGGCGGCCATGTTTTTCAACGGATCGGAAATATTTGAACAATCTTGGTAAAGGGTGCCCCAAGGAACATTTGTGCAAAATAATTTTCAAATTGGGCCAGTACTTTTGGTCAAGAAGATTTTTAAAATTTTAACAATGCACATATATAAGGAAAACAGGCTCCGCCCCCTGGCGACCATGTTTTTCAACCGATTGGAAATATTTGAACAATCTTGGTAAACGTGCCCCAATGAATATTTGTGGAAAATAATTTTCAAATCGGGCCAGTACTTTTGGACAAGAAGATTTTTTAAGTTTTAACAATGCACGTATAAGGAAAACAAGCTCCGCCCCCTGGCGGCCATGTTTTTCAACGGATCGGAAATATTTGAACAATCTTGGTAAAGGGTGCCCCAATGAACATTTGTGAAAAATAATTTTCAAATTGGGCCAGTACTTTTGGTCAAGAAGATTTTTAAAATTTTAACAATGCACGTATAAGGAAAACAAGCTCCGCCCCCTGGCGGCCATGTTTTTCAACGGATCGGAAATATTTGAACAATCTTGGTAAAGGGTGCCCCAAGGAACATTTGTGCAAAATAATTTTCAAATCGGGCTAGTACATTTGGACAAGAAGTTTTTTTAAGTTTTAACAATGCATGTATAAGGAAAACAAGCTCCGCGCCCTGGCGGCCAAGTTTTTCAACGGATCGGAAATATTTGAACAATCTTGGTAAAGGGTGCCCCCCAAGGAACATTTGTGCAAAATAATTTTCAAATTGGGCCAGTACTTTTTGACAAGAAGATTTTTAAAATTTTAACAATGCACATATAAGGAAAACAGGCTCCGCCCCCTGGCGGCCATGTTTTTCAATCGATCGGAAATATTTGAACAATCTTGGTAAAGGGTGCCCCAATGAACATTTGTGGAAAATAATTTTCAAATCGGGCCAGTACTTTTGGACAACAAGATTTTTTAAGTTTTAACAATGCACATATAAGGAAAACAAGCTCC
Organism: Serripes groenlandicus; assembly: GCA_031761405.1. Lineage (NCBI taxonomy): Eukaryota > Metazoa > Mollusca > Bivalvia > Cardiida > Cardiidae > Serripes > Serripes groenlandicus. The sequence continues at coordinate 16,933,538 of JASEVX010000001.1, forward strand.
GCGCTCTGGCGGCCATGTTTTTCAACGGATCGGAAATATTTGAACATTCTTTGTAAAGGGTGCCCCAAGGAACATTTGTGCAAAACAATTTTCAAATCGGTCCAGTACTTTTTGACGAGAAGATTTTTAAAATTTTAACAATGCACATATAAGGAAAACAGGCTCCGCCCCCTGGTGGCCATGTTTTTCAACCGATCGGAAATATTTGAACAATCTTGGTAAAGGGTGCCCCAATGTACATTTGTGCAAAATAATTGTCAAATCGGGCCAGTACTTTTGGACAAGAAGATTTTTAAAGTTTTAACAATGCACATATAAGGAAAATAAGCTCCGCCCCCTGGCGGCCATGTTTTTCAACGGATCGGAAATATTTGAACAATCTTGGTAGAGGGTACCCCAAGAAACATTTGTGCAAAATAATTTTTATATCGGGTCAGTACTTTTGGACAAGAAGATTTTTTAAGATTTGGCAATTTTCCCCTTTTCTGTTGCCGCGGCAACCAAAGTTCTCGATGGAATTTAAATCTTTGAACAATTTTGAAAGAGGTTCACCAAAGGAACATTCCTGTGAAGTTTGGTTGAAATTGGTCAAGTGGTTAAGGAGGAGATGATCTAAATGTCTAAATGTTAACGACGGACGACGGACGACGACGGACGGACAAAAAGTGATCAGAATATCTCACCTTGAGCCTTTGGCTCTAGGTGATCTAAAAAAGGGCCATAAGTTGCATAAAATGCAGGATAGTGTTATCTTACTTGATAATCTGCACAGGTGTGATAGTAGGGTCTAAGGGTTGTAGAAAGTTTCAATGCAATGCATCAGATAAGTACAGAGATATGGACTCTTGATTTAGTTGCACTCAAAACTCTATCAAGTAGTTACCAAGATATGGTCTCTAAATGTAGTTGCACGCAAACTTTAACCAGAATTTCTAAGTAAAACAAGATGTGTTTGTGAAACACTGATGCCCCCCAATGGCAACATCTAGGTCAAAGGTCAAGGTCGCAAGGTATACACATGTGAAATATGGTAGCATTACCTGTTATTGTTCAAAAGTAGTGGGGAAGGTTAAAAAAAAATTGAGAATGGCAACATCTAGGTCAAGGTCGCAAGGTCAAAAATGTTGGTACTGACAGAAAGGTCCTGTCACAAGGAATACACATGTGAAATATGGTAGCCGTATCTGTTATGGTTCAAAAGTAATGGCCAAGGTTAAAGTTTTTTTCGAGAATGGCAACATCTAGGTCAAAGGTCAAGGTCGCAAGGTCAAAAATGTTGGTACTGACATGTGAAATATGGTAGCCATACCTGTTATGGTTCAAAAGTAATGGCCAAGGTTAAAGTTTTTTTCGAGAATGGCAACATCTAGGTCAAGGTCAAGGTCGCAAGGTACTGACAGAAAGGTCATGTCACAAGGAATACACATGTGAAATATGGTAGCCATACCTGTTATGGTTCAAAAGAAATGGCCAAGGTTAAAGTTTTTTTCGAGAATGGCAACATCTAGGTCAAAGGTCAAGGTCGCAAGGTCAAACATTTTGGTACTGACAGAAAGGTAATGTCACAAGGAATACACATGTGAAATATGGTAGCCTTACCTGTTATGGTTCAAAAGTAGTGGTCAAGGTTAAAGGTTTTTTCGTGCAGACAGGCCAAAAACTACATCTAGGTCAAAGGTCAAGGTCGCAAGGTCAAAAATTTTGGTACTGACAGAAAGGTCATGTCACAAGGAATACACATGTGAAATATGGTAGCCGTACCTGTTATGGTTCAAAAGTAGTTGTCAAGGTTAAAGTTTTTTTGTGCAGACAGACAGACAGACAGACCTGCAGACCAACGTGCAGACAGACAGACAGACAGGCCAAAAACTATATGCCCCCCGAATCGGAGAAACCGGGGGGGGGGGCATAAAAAGGGCCATAACTTGCATCAAATGCAGGACAGAGTTATCATACTTGATAATCTACATAAGTGTGATAGTTGGGTAGGGTTGTATGAAGTTTGAATGTAATGCATCTAGTAAATACTGAGATATAGACTCTTAACTTAGTTGCACGCAAAACTTTAACCAGAATTTCTAAGTAAAAAAAGGGCCATAATTTGCATAAAATGCAGGATAGTGTTATCTAACTTGATAATCTGCACAGGTGTGATAGTTGGGTCTAAGGGTTGTAGAAAGTTTCAATGCAATGCATCAGGTAAATACAGAGATATGGACTCTTAATTCAGTTGCACGCAAAACTTTAACCAGAATTTCTAAGTAAAAAAAGGGCCATAACTTGCAGAAAATGCAGGATAGTTATCTGTGAGGCTTGGGTAGGGTTAAAGAAAGTTTCAATGCAATGCATCAAGTAAATACTGAGATATGGACTCTTAATTTAGTTGCACGCAAAACTTTAACCAGAATTTCTAAGTAAAAGAAGAGGGCCATGATGGCCCTGGATCGCTCACCTTAATTATACAATGTACTGCAATGCAAAACACATAAGACAATTATTCTGAATGCAACCTCCACAGTGTTAACAAGATTTTCCTTCATTTGGCCTAGTGATCTATATTATCTTTACCTGATATGACCCATATTCCAACATGGACTAGGTATCATCAAGACAACCTTGTGACAAATTTTCAACTTGCTCAAAGTAAAAATGCGGCCTCCGGAGTTTGAACAATATTTTCCTTTATGACCTTGTTTCTGACCCATATTCAAACTTGACCTAGATATATTTAACACAAACATTCTGACAAAATTTCAAACTTCTGAAGCAAAAAATGCGGCCTCTAGAGTGTTAATAAGATTTTCCTTCAATTTGACCTAGTGACCTATCTTTTGACCTAACATGACCCTTGATCGAACTGGACTTATATATCATCAATAAAAACATTCGGATAAAGTTTCATCATGCTCAAATGAAGAGTGTTAACAAGATTACCCTTCACATTTCAAGCTGCTGAAGCAAAACATGCGGCTTCTACAGAGTTAACAAGATTTATCCTCAATTTGACCTAGTGACCTAGTTTCTGGCCCAATATGACCCATATTTAAACTTGACCTAGATATCTTTAAGACAAACATTCTGACAACATTTCAACATGCTCAAGTTAAAAATGTGGCCTCTACAGTGTTAACAAGATTACCCTTCAATTTGGCCTAGTGACCTAATATGACCCATATTCGAACTTGTCCTAGATATTTTTAAGACAAACATTCTGACAAAATTTCAAACTGCTGAAGCAAAAATTGCGGCCTCTAGAGTGTTAACAAGATTTTCCTTCAATTTGAACTAGTGACCTACTTTTTGACCCGACATGACCCATGTTCGAACTTGACCTACATATCATCAAGACAAACATTCTGATAAAGTTTCAACATGCTCCAGTTGAAATGAACAGTCCAAGATTTGATGGAGATGAATGTTCTGATACACTTTCATGAAGATTGGATGCAAAATGTAGCCTGTAGAGTGTTAACAAGCTGAAATGTTGACGACGCACGACGGACGACGGACGGACGCCGGACAAAATGTGATCACAATAGCTCACCTTGCACTTCGTGCATAGGTGAGCTAAAAAGGGCCATAATTTGCATAAAATGCAGGATAGAGTTATTTAACTTAATAATCTACATAGGTGTGATAGTTGGGTAGGGTTGTAGAAAGTTTTAATGCAATGCATCAGGTAAATACAGAGATATTGACTCTTAATTTAGTTGCACACAAAACTTTAATCAGAATTTCTAAGTAAAAAAAGGGCCATAATTTGCATAAAATGCAGGATAGAGTTATCTAACTTAATAATCTACACAGGTGTGATGCTTGGGTAGGGTTGTATAAAGTTTCAATGCAATGCATCAAGTAAATACTGAGATATGGACTCTTAATTTAGTTGCACGCAAAACTTTAACCAGAATTTCTAAGTAAAAAAGGGCCATAACTTGCATAAAATGCAGGATAGAGTTATCTAACTTAATAATCTACATAGGTGTGATAGTTTAGTAGGGTTGTACAAAGTTTCAATGCAATACATGTATTAATTAAGTACTTGCATGCAAAACCTTAACCAAAGTGTGAGGTGGACGCCGACGCCCGGGTGAGTAGTATAGCTCTCATATTCTTCGAATAGTCGTACTTAAAACGGGGCCTCTATTTTATTGGTCACAACAATTTTGACTTTGAGCTAGTGTTTGACCCAACGTAAGCAAGTTTTGAATTATAAATGGCCGAGGCTCCTTCCACGTACGTTTTTAAGTGTGGACATTGTCTCGTACCAGGTACGTGTCACTAAGTAAACTGGCTCCTACAACGTATTTGAAATATAGCATATATATTATCTTGGTCGTATTTTGCGATTCGATAGCTATCCCTTATTGTCAGGCTTTTCTGTCTGTCTGTCTGTGTGTGGGTGTGTGTGTCCAGTTGTTTGTAAAGTGACGCTTAACAGCCACAACCGACGGGCCGATTCTGATGTTACTTGGTGAACGGGTGCAATAGAGTTTATGGGTGTGTGTCTTTGAGTTTCGTTGCTAAGGACCCACCCGTTGCTATGCAGCTAGCAAAAACCTCGTTTTAAGAACCCAAACCATTTATCTATCTTCTCCTACCGTTTTGAATGTGGAAAGCTGAAAATTAGGTTATAGATACTTCGAGATATTTGAAACAAGAGGGCCATGATGGCCCTGGAATCGCTCACCTGATTTTTTTTTTCACTTTAGCTATATAAGCCCCGCCATCTGGCGGGCATAGTTTCCAACCAATCAACTTGGCTTTAAGGAATCTGATAGAGGATCACCCTAGGAACATTTCTACAAAATTATTTGAAAATCGGCCTGACACTTTTGAAGGAGAAGATTTTTTAAGTTTTCACTATAGCAATAAAAGGCAAAATAGCCCCGCCCCCTGGCAGCCATGTTTTTTGACCAATCAACATGGCTTGAAGGAATCTGATAGAGGGTCATCCAAGGAACATTTCTACAAAATTATTTGAAAATCGGCCCGACACTTTTGGAGGAGAAGATTTTTTAAGTTTACACTATAGCTATATAAGGCAAAAAAGCCCCGCCCCCCCTGGCGGCCATGATTTTCGACCAATCAACATGGCTTAAAGGAATCTGATAGCGGGTCATCCAAGGAATATTTCTACAAAATTATTTGAAAATCGGCCTGACACTTTTGGAGGAGAAGATTTTTTAAGCTTTCACTATAGCCATATAAGGCAAAAAAGCCCCCGCCCCCCCTGGCGGCCATGTTTTTCGACCAATCAACATGGCTTCAAGGAATCTGATAGAGAGTCACCCAAGGAACATTTCTACAGAATAAGTTCAAAATCTGCCAACCAGTTAGGGAGAAGTAGAATTTTGAAGTTTTTTTCGTTTCGTTGCCATGGAAACCGGAATTCTGCATGGATCCCAAAAATTGAAGGAATTCTGGTGAGGTCATTGAGAGGAAGCTTTCTGTGAAGTTTCATCCCAATTGACCCACCGGTTACTGAGGAGAAGATGTTGAAGATTTTTTAAGTTTGCACTATAACCATAAAAGGAAAAATAGCCCCGCCCCCTGGCGGCCATGTTTTTGACCAATCAACATGGCTTGAAGGAATCTGATAGAGGGTCACCCAAGGAACATTTCTACAAATTTATTTGAAAATCGGCCTGACACTTTTGGAGAAGAAGATTTTTTAAGTTTGCACTATAGCCATATAAGGAAAAATAGCCAAGCCCCCCCTGGCGGCCATGTTTTTTGACCAATCAACATGGCTTGAAGGAATCTGATAGAGGGTCACCCGAGGAACATTTCTACAAAATTATTTGAAAATCGGACTGACACTTTCGGAGGAGAAGATTTTTTAAGAATTTTGAAGTTTTTTCATTTCGTTGCCATGGAAACCAGAATTCTGCATGGATCCCGAAAATTTTAAGGAATTCTGGTGAGGACATTGAGAGGATGCTTTCTGTGAAGTTTCATCCCAGTTGACCCACCGGTTACAGAGGAGAAAATGTTGACGGACGACGGTCGACGGACGCCGGACGACGGACGCCGGACATAGGGCGATCACAATAACTCACCTTGAGCACTTCGTGCACAGGTGAGCTAAAAAAACGTATTTGTAACAATTTTTGATTGAGGTCCTTGTTTCCAAATGGTAGCCTTTCAAAGATAGGGTATCTTTTTAAAGTCGTTTTTGAATTTAATCGCCCCTAGCGCTGCAGTGGTAGTATTCGATAGCGATTTTATTGCACCATCGATAGAGCTATTCAAGAGCTACAAAAATTTATTTTACGTGATTGACCTCCGACCTCGGGTTTCCAAGTTAGAGCCGGAAGTTGCAAAATATGGAGAACGAAAATCACCAAGGCGAATCCCACGTCGCCTACCGTCTTGTATAATTATGAGTTAATGCCGAATGTTTGATGAATTTGTAAATATGTGTTAAATTAATATGTTAATTTTTTATGTTTTATATTTTAATATCAACATTGTTTTTATTGATAAGGTATTAAAGCGAAGTTAGTAATAAAAATATTCTGTATTCAATTATTCATATTTTATTTATTTAGGTTTGGATGGCAACCAAATGCAATTTCACGATATATACAGATTTCGTTCGATACTAGTTAAGTTTGAAAAGGTCAACATACGTGAGTGAGTACTAAAAATATTTCGGCAAAAACGTAAAAGGGGAAACATTGTGTATAGAATAGTAGAAAATTTCTCAGAGTCGACAGTAAAGCTGGAATTGCGTTATTTTCTCTTCTCAAGCGAAGTGTTGAAGATGGAAAACAAGAGGGCCAAGATTGCCCTACATCGATCACCTGATCATTTGTCTGCGAATGTAAACTGCAGGCAAATGGACAGTCATATTTGAACAATCTTGTTAGAGGGTGCCCCAAGGATCATTTGTGCAAAATAATTTCCAAATCTGGCTAATACTTTTGGACAAGAAGATTTTTATAGTTTTAACAATGCACATATAAGGAAAACAAGCTTTGCCCCCTGGCGGCCATGTTTTTTCAACGGATCGAAAATATTTAAACAATCTTGGTAAAGGGTGCCCCAAGGAACATTTGTGCAAAATATCTTTTAAATCAGGCCAGTACTTTTGGACAACAAGATTTTTAAAGTTTTAACAATGCACATATAAGGAAAACAAGCTCCGCCCCCTGGCGGCAATGTTTTTCAACGGATCGGAAATATTTGAACAATCTTGGTAGAAGGTGCCCCAAGGAACATTTGTGCAAAATAATTTTCAAATCAGGCCAGTACTTTTGGACAAGAAGATTTTTAAAGTTTTAACAATGCACATATAAGGAAAACAAGCTCTGCCCCCTGGCGGCCATGATTTTTAACGGATCGGAAATATTTGAACAATCTTGGTAGAGGGTACCGTAAGAAACATTTGTGCAAAATAATTTTCACATCTGGCTAATACTTTTGGACAAGAAGATTTTTATAGTTTTAACAATGCACATATAAGGAAAACAAGCTCCGCCCCCTGGCGGCAATGTTTTTCAACGGATCGGAAATATTTGAACAATCTTGGTAGAAGGTGCCCCAAGGAACATTTGTGCAAAATAATTTTCAAATCAGGCCAGTACTTTTGGACAAGAAGATTTTTAAAGTTTTAACAATGCACATATAAGGAAAACAAGCTCTGCCCCCTGGCGGCCATGATTTTTAACGGATCGGAAATATTTGAACAATCTTGGTAGAGGGTACCGTAAGAAACATTTGTGCAAAATAATTTTCACATCTGGCTAATACTTTTGGACAAGAAGATTTTTATAGTTTTAACAATGCACATATAAGGAAAACAAGCTTTGCCCCCTGGCGGCCATGTTTTTTCAACGGATCGGAAATATTTAAACAATCTTGGTAAAGGGTGCCCCAAGGAACATTTGTGCAAAATATCTTTTAAATCAGGCCAGTACTTTTGGACAACAAGATTTTTAAAGTTTTAACAATGCACATATAAGGAAAACAAGCTCCGCCCCCTGGCGGCAATGTTTTTCAACGGATCAGAAATATTTGAACAATCTTGGTAGAAGGTGCCCCAAGGAACATTTGTGCAAAATAATTTTCAAATCAGGCCAGTACTTTTGGACAAGAAGATTTTTAAAGTTTTAACAATGTACATATAAGGAAAACAAGCTCTGCCCCCTGGCGGCCATGATTTTTAACGGATCGGAAATATTTGAACAATCTTGGTAGAGGGTACCGTAAGAAACATTTGTGCAAAATAATTTTCACATCTGGCAAGTACTTTTGGACAAGGAGACTTTTAAAATTTTAACAATGCACATATAAGGAAAACAAGCTCCGCCCCTTTGCGGCCATTTTTTTCAACGGATTGGAAATATTTGAACAATCGTGGTAAAGGGTGCCCCAAGGAACATTTGTGCAAAATAATTTTCAAATCAGGCCAGTACTTTTGGACAAGAAGATTTTTAAAGTGTTAACAATGCAAATATAAGGAAAATAAGCTCCGCCCCCTGGCGGCCATGGTTTTCAACGGATCAGAAATATTTGAACAATCTTGGTAGAGGGTACTCAAAGGAACATTTGTGCAAAATAATTTTCACATCGTGCCAGTACTTTTGGACAAGAAGATTTGTTAAGATTCTGCAATTTTCCCCTTTTCTGATGCCGCAGCAACCAAAGGTCTCGATGGAATTTAAATCTTTGAACAATTTTGAAAGAGGTCCACCAAAGGAACATTCCTGTGAAGTTTGGTTAAAATTGGTCATGTGGTTAAGGAGGAGATGATCTAAATGCTAAATGTTAACGACGATCGACGGACGACAGACGACGGACAAAAAGTGATCAGAATAGCCTTTGAGCCTTTGGCTCTAGGTGATCTAAAAAGCACAGTATACACTTGATAAACTGATTGTTGATGGGCAGGACTATATGTGAGATCCATGCAGCTAGGAACAAGCCCATATTGGTGAGTAAATAGCCCAGCGGTCATCGCTCAGAATGCTATAATTATATTTACAATGTAAACACTATAGAACTAAAAGTATGTTCACTGAATATACAAGGTTTGAAGAAATTCAATAACAATATACAGTTTGGTGAGATTTGTGGCGAAATCGACATGAAAGGATTGTGTGAAACATGGTAAACAAACCATGACTAATAGAATATGTTCCACATTCGATAAACACAGACAAAGTAAAAACAAAAGAGGGTCGGGCAGTGTTTTAGTTGTTGTCAAAGATTGGCTAGCTAATCACTGTGTACGATTATATGATAATTTTGATGACTGTGTTGTACATTTTGTTTCAAAGGAATTGACCCAATTCAAAGAGGACGTACTTATCATATGTGTGTATGTATCACCAGTACATTAATTTATATATCAATTTAAACACTGGTGGAATACAAATGTTAAATGAACAAGAGCGCGCTCGACTATTCCACCCCTTATTTAAGTTACTGATATATGGACTCTAATGTACTTGCACGCAAACCGTAAACCGTAATTTCTAAGTAAAAACAAGAGGGCCATGAGGCCATGTAATCGCTCACCTGAGAATGGGCTATTCTCATGCTCAAGCCAAACATGTGGCTTCCAGAGTGTTAACAAGATTTCCCTTAAATTTGGTCTAGTGACCTAGTTTTTAACATGAAATGACCCATATTCAAACTTGACCTAAATATCATCAGGACAAACTTTCTTATAAAGTTTCAACATGCTCAAGTTTAAAATGCGGCTTCAAGAGTGTAAACGAGATTTTCCTTAAATTTGGCCTAGTGACCTAGTTTTTAACTTGACATGACTCATATTCAAACTTGGCCTAGCTATTACTTAGACAAATATTCTGACAATGTTTCAACATGCTCAAGCCAGAAATGTGGCTTCTAGAGTGTAAACAAGATTTTCCTTAAATTTGGCCCAGTGACCTAGTTTTTGACCAGACATGACCCATATTCGAACTTGGCCTATATACCATCAAGACAAACTTTCTGATAAAGTTTCAATATATTCAAGTTTAAAATGTGGTTTCCAGAGTGTTAACAAGATTTTCCTTCAATTTGGCCTAGTGACCTAGTTTTTGACCGGACAAGACCCATATTCAAACTTGACCTAGATATCATCAAGACAAACTTTCTGACAACGTTTCAACATGCTCAAATTTAAAATGTGGCTTCCAGAGTGTTAACAAGATTTTCCTTCAATTTGGCCTAGTGACCTAGTTTTTGAACCGACATAACCTATATTCAAACTTGGTCTAGATATTACTAAGACAAACATTCTGACAAAGTTTCAATATGCTCAAACCAAAAATACGTCTTCAGGAGTGTTGACAAGATTTTCCTTAAATTTGACCTAGTGACCTAGCTTTTGACCCCACATGACCCAGTTTCGAACCTGGCCTAGAGTTGATCGAGATATATGTTCTGATTAACTTTTATAAAGATTGGATGCAAAATGTTGCCTCTAGTGTAGTAACAAGCAAATGTTGACGACGGACGACGGACGACGGACAAAAGGCGATCACAATAACTCACCTTCAGCACTACGTGCTCTGGTGAGCTAAAAAGGGCAACAATTTGCATCATATTTAGGATAGAGTTATCTTAATTGGTTGGGTATATATGTGTGATGCTTGGAAAGGGCTGTATAAAGTTGGAATACAATACTTTAAGTAGTTACTAAGATATGGTCTCTTAATGTAGTTGCATTAAAATCTTTAACCAGAATTTCTAAGTAATATAAGGGCCAAAATGGCATAAAATGCAGGATAGAGTTATCTAACTTAATAATCTACATAAGTGTGATTGTTGGGTAGGGTTGTATAAAGTTTCAATGCAATGCATCAAGTAAATACTGAGTTATGAACTCTTAATTTAAGTTGCACGCAAAACTTTAACCAGAATTTCTAAGTTAGAAAGGGCAATAACTTGCATAAAATGCAGGATAAAGTTATCTTACTTAATAATATACATAGATGTGAAAGTTGGGTAGGGTTGTATAAAGTTTCAATGCAATGCACCAAGTACATACTGAGATATGGACTCTTAATTTAGTTGCACGCAAAACTATAACCAGAATATTTAAGTAAAAAAAGGGTCATAACTTGCATAAAATGCAGGATAGGTATTTAACTTAGTAATCTACATAGGTGTGCTCGTTAGGTAGGGTTGTATAAAGTTGCAATGCAATGCATTTAGTAAATACTGAGATATAGAATCTTAATTTAGTTGCACTCATAACTTTAACCAGAATTGGGCCATAACTTGCATAAAATGCAGGATAGAGTTATCTTACTTAAAAATCTATATAGGTGTGATAGTGGGGTAGGGTTGTTGAAAGTTTCAATGCAATACATTTAAGTACTTGCATGCAAAACCTTAACCAATGTGTGACGTGGAAGCCGACGCAGACGCCAACGCTAGGGTGAGTAGTATAGCTCTCATATTCTTCGAATAGTCGAGCTAAAGACTAACGCTGATGTCGGATTTCCAGTTAGCTTCCTATATTATGTGTGGTGATTTAAACACACGAATTGGTAACCTGCAAGACTTGTTACCGTATGATGATTTAGACCATGTATTTGGTGAAAATGTCTACCCAACAGACGAATTTAATAGCCCAAGGAATAACAAGGAAACTATTATTAGTAAATTCGGAAAAACACTCATTGGACACTGCTGTACGCACGATGTACACATATACGATAAAAGTGTAGTGGACTATTTCATAAAGTCGACTTCCTTATTTAATAATGTAATACACTACGAAGTTAGTCATGAAGACTTTTCACACCATTTCCCATTAATCTGTACATTTTAGTGTGATTGTCCGCCTGTTAAAATAAATGCAGGAAAATTAAACCCAATGATAACCTTTAAGTGGAACGAATTACATAGATCAAAATAAGTTTGCAGAACTCGACTCAATATTCGAACAAAATATAACAGATTCAAATGTGGCTCACAAATTAAACGATGTTATGAACATATTTAAACACCCATACAGATCAAACCCTTTGCAAAATATTTGCAGAATATGTGCAGAATATATTCCTTTCAAACTACTATTTGCACTCTATTTGCAAATGCTTTGCGGAAAGTAGCTGCAAATACTTTGCAAATATCAATATATCTGGCAAAGGCATTGCAAACGTTAACTTAGATAACTAAAGTAGCTGCAAATACTGTGCAAATACCAACTCTGTCTGTTTATATATATGGCAAATAGTATGCAAATAGTAACTTATTAATTATATAACTGAAGTTTAGCTGCAAATACTTTGCAAGTACTAACTTAGTCTATTAATATTCTTGCAAATACATTGCAAATACTAACTTTGTCTGTAAATATTCTTGCAAAGGGTATGCAAAGGGTAACTTAGAATTTCAAACAGTGCAAGTAGTTTGCAAACACTAACTTATCCCCTGAATGATATTTTCCAAATACAAAGTTGTTGGACTTCAAATGAAATTATTACAATAGTTTTATAAATTATTGACTGATTTAACCACTATATATAACCAAAACATGTGTGCAGCTTATATAAAAGTGTGTATATAAATTCAGTATAATTTTACATAAACATGATGTTTTCAGTTGAAAATGCAAAAGCCAAAGATATGTTTGGCTAAAACATACATTCTGTAGCAGACGACTTCAAACGCATTTTGTCAAAACATAGAAAATCTCCATAATTGAATGGATAACCTGTGACAAAAAGTGGTAAACATTGTGGCAAAAGGAGAAATTGCACTTTCTTCTTTGTCACTATGTTTTCAAAAAGCTATCTGCTGCAGAGGCGTCAGAAAGCGTCTATATGAGGGAAAGGGATTGTCCCTGAAGTGTTCAGGCCCTAAATATAATTTATAAAGAAAATTGAATTCTGGTTTTATTGATGCATGAATCATAACAATCTTTTCAGGAATAAATTGACAGTCGTAGTTCGAAGTTTGATTTACAGGTATTTTTCGATCCTCCTGTAGAGTCGCATTTCAACATGTGGGTCAGTTTAAAAATAAATGCGATCACATGATTGATTTGCATATTAATGAGATCACATGATCCAATCAGGTCAAATATATAACTTCCTGTTAATTTTTCAATCATTTTCCAGTCGCGATTATTTATGAAAATACCGGCACGGAAAGTTAAGAGCATGGTGTTCCGCATCTGGTAAGTATTTATTTTACGATTCAATACATTTGAAAACTTTAAATCAATAACTTTAATTTGATGTAAGAATAAACAAAATCCGTCCACAAACAACGATAGCATGCAAATTTAAAGTTCAAAGGTCACGCTTTTCGAGCATGACTCGGAGGTCAATATACGACGCCATTTTGTCAATATTAAATCGCTGGAGAAAATACACTACAAACCCCGAAATCAGCGCTAACACAGTCTTGATTAATATTTTGATGAATAATCAGATAATTAATATGATTTTATGAAATAAACCCGTTACTATTTGTTATTCAGCCATTATACTTAAATCCGTTAAACCCTAAACAAAGGGTCACGATTACGTAAATTTTCATAATAAGAAAACAATAACATTGGCGAAAATATTCGCTTACGTGCGAGTTTCTAAACAGTTTTAGAAATGAAACACATATACTCTTGTCATTGCATTGCACACTTATTTAGATGCTAGTTATTATTTAAAACGAAGCCAAATTTTTTATTTTGAAATTGCCAACAGGAATTGATTTCGGACAGTCACATTTTCGGATACGGCAAATGTAGCAATGTTGTTGTCATCATACATTTTCGTGATGGACGTGACACATTATAAATATTATGTGTATTTTCAATGATTTGACATTGTATTAATTAATAAGATGAACCCTTTCCCACATGCAAAGATATCTACCATAGAACTGATTCTTTGAAAACATTGTGGAAAAGGAGGCTTTTTTCAAAACTTATTCAATAATTATATTTTCTCTTATATTAGAGATTTTTTAATCATTTGACATGATATAAAATGATAACCTTACCCACCCGTAGACACATTTGCAACCGATTTTTAAGACATTGTGGAAAAAGAGGATCTTTCTTCAAACTTAATAACTTATTGCAACATCTGCAGCAGATTTTATTTAAAACATTGTGACAAAGGGGGATTTTTTTCTGCAAACCATATTCAATTATAACACTCCTCAATAAAGAGATTTTCCTTAATTTGACCAAAATGTTTTCAAAGTCACTGATGCAGATCTGTCACATGTTGCAATGGATTTATTATTAATTGGCTATAATTGCTATAGATAAAGTATAACCTGTACTGAATTCTTGGAATGAAAATAAAAGACACACATTTACTTTTTCATTTATTTTCATAATTTTATGAATCATGTACATATTTCAGACTTATGACATGATGAATGGTTTATAATGGTATCCAGCCAACACAAGACAATTGATCATCCCTGAATCACCGCTGTCCATCCTGTAAAGATGTTCAATCCCAAAAGAATGTATCAAGAATGACATGAAGATGAAAGATGATGGTGTTATAATTTCAAACATTGAAGCATTGAATGATGATGCCATAAGGTCAAATTTGAAAGATGACAGAGGATTTTTTTCTAATGATCTTATGCTGTGTGTTATTGATTTATTTGGAGCAGATCATGCCTAGTGACAAAAGAAGAAATTGCACAAAACGTTACTCACTTTTATAGTTTATCCATTCAATTATAGAGAACTTCTATTTTTTGACAACATATGTTCAAAGTTGTCTGCTGCAGAATTGTTGTATGAGGGAAAGGGTTAAATCATATAAAATATAGAGGTTATTTATTTCATATTTTATTTATATTTTAAATGATGTTTAATTAAAATAAAGCTTAAAATGGTAAACATATATCTGGATTTATATATACCTTAATTCCCAAGTTTTTAGAATGTAATCTATTTGCAGACTGTTTGCAATCTAGTTGCAGACCGTTTGCAATCTATTTGCAGATGGTTTGCAATCTATTTGCAGACTGTTGCAATCTAGTTGCATAGTATTTGCAATCTAGTTGCAAAGTATTTGCAATCTAGTTGCAAATTATTTGCAATCTAGTTGCATAGTATTTGCAATCTAGTTGCATAGTATTTGTAATCTAGTTGCAAAGTATTTGCAATCTAGTTGCATAGTATTTGTAATCTAGTTGCATAGTATTTGTAACCTATTTGCAGATTTTGCTGTTGAATTGGCTGCAAACATTCTGCAAAGGGTTTTTTGAATGCTTTATGTACCCTTTGCAATCTGTTTGCAGACTGTTTGCACAGATCGTTCCAAATCTACCCGTCTGCAGAATATATTCTGCAAATATTTGTAGAATATATTCTGCAAACACTTTCGCAAACAATTTGCAAAGGTTTGGAATATATTCCGCAAACACTCCCATTCGTAGGGGCAAGCTGGGTC
Source organism: Serripes groenlandicus (assembly GCA_031761405.1). Lineage (NCBI taxonomy): Eukaryota > Metazoa > Mollusca > Bivalvia > Cardiida > Cardiidae > Serripes > Serripes groenlandicus. Next base: position 16,948,936 of record JASEVX010000001.1, read on the forward strand.
TTGTATGAAGAAACAGTATTTTAGAAAAAGTAGCACATCAAGAAACCAGCCACAGAGGTGGGATGACGAGTGTGGTCGTTTAAAATGCAGTAAATATAAAAGTTTACGGAATTTTCGCTTCACAAATTCACAATGTGACTATACAGTGTATATTGAACACAGAAATAAATACAAACATTCTGACAATATTTCAAGCTTATGAAGCAAAAAATGCAGCCTCTAGAGTGTTAACAAGATTTCCCTTGAATTTAGCCATGTGACCTAGTTTTTAAATGTACACGACCCATATTTAAACTTGGCCGACATATCATTAAGACAAACATTCTGACGAAGTTTCAATATTTTCAAGTTAAACAAGAGGGCCATGATGGCCCTAGTTCGCTCACCTGAATTATGCAATGTACTGCAATGTACAAAATATGAAGACAATTATCCTGAATGCAACCTCCACAGTGTTATCAAGATTTTCCTTCGTTTGGCCTAGTGATCTATGGTTGTTTTTTTACCTGATATGACTCATATTCCAACATGGACTAGATATCATCTAGACAACATTCTGACAAAGTTTCAACTTGCACAAAGTAAAAATGCGGCCTCGGAAGTCTGAACAATATTTTCCTTGATTGACCTTGTTTCTGACCAAATATGACCCATATTCAAATTTTCAAACATTCTGACAAAATTGCAAGCTGCTGAGGTAAAAATTACGGCCTCCAAAGTGTTAACAAGATTTTCCTTCAATGTGGCCTAGTGATCTAGTTTTTGACCCTAAATGACTCATATTCAAACTTGGCATAGATATCATTTAGATAAACATTCTGATTAAATTTCAGGCTGCTTCCATAGAGTTAACAAGATTTTTCTAGTTTCTAGCCCAATATGATCCATATTCGAACTTAACCTAGATATCTTTAAGACAATCATTCTGACAAAATGTCAAACTGCTGACGCAAACATTGACCAAGAAACCTAGTTTTTGTCCGAACATGACCTATATTCTAACTTGACTTATATATCATCAAGACAAACATTCTGATAAAGTTTCAATATGCTCAAATTGAAAATGTGGCCTAGCTCTAGTGTTAACAAGAATTCCCTTCAATTTGCCTAGTGACCTATTTTTTGCCCCGGCATGACCCATATTCAAACTTGGCCTAAATATTATTCAGCTCAACCTTGACCAAATTTCAAGCTGCTGAAGCAAACAAGAGGGCCATGATAGCCCTAGTTTTCTCACATGAATTATGCAATGTAATGCAATGCAAAACAAATCAGGTCAATTATTCTGACAAAATATTCAAAATGCAACCTCCAGAGTATTAACCAGATTTTCCTTCATTTAGCCTAGTGATCTACATATATTATTTTACCTGATATGACCAATATTCCAACATGGACTAGATAGTATCAAGACAAACATTCTGACAAAGTTTCAACTTGCTCAAAGTAAAAGTGCGGCCTCCAGAGTTTGAACAATATTTTCCTTTATTGACCTAGTTTCTGACCGAATATGACACATATTCGAACTTGACCTAGACATTCTGACAAAATTTCAAGCTGCTTAAGCCAAAACTGCGGCCTCCAGAGTGTTAACAAGATTTTCCATCAATTTGGCACAGTGACCTACTTTCTGACCTGGCCTAACCCGTATTTCAGCTTGGCCTAGATATCATTAAGATAAACATTTTGATCAAAGTTTAAGCTAACGAATACAATAATGTGGCTTCTACAGTGATATTAAGATTTCCCTTCAATTTAGCCTAGTGACCTAGTTTCTAAAGCAATATGACCTATATTCAAACTCGACTTAGATATCATTAATACAATTATTCTGACTAAATTTCAAACTGCTGAATAGAAAAAATGCGGCCTTTTGAGTTTTAACAAGATTTTCATTCAATTTGACCTAGTGACCTACTTTTTTATTCATCATGACCCATGTTTGAACTTGACTTACATATCATCAAGAAAACCATTCTGATAAAGTTTCAACATGCTCAAGTTTAAAATGCAGTATCCAGAATGTTAACAAGATTTCCCTTCAATTTGGCCTAGTGACCTAGTTTTCGAGCTTGACCTAAATATAATACAGACAAACATTCTGTTAAAATGTCAAGCTGCTGAAGCAAAAAATGCGGCCTCCAAAGTATTAACAAGATTTTCCATCAAATTGGCCTAGTGACCTATTCTTTACCCCGGCATGACCCATATTCAAACTTGACCTGGATATCTTTAAAACAAACATTCTGACAAAATTGTAAACTGCTAAAGCACAAATTGCGGCCTCTAGAGTGTTAATAAGATTTTTATTCAATTTGACCTAGTGAGCTACTTTTTGATCCGACATGACCCATGTTGACTTACATATCATTAAGACAAACATTCTGTTAAAGTTTCAACTTGCACTTCGTACACAGGTGACCTTAAAATGCGGCTTCTCCAGTGTTAACAAGATTTCTCTTCAATTTGGCCTAGTTTCTGAATAATATTACCCATATTCAAACTTGACCTAGATATTTTTCTAGACAATCATTTTGACGAAAGGTAAAACTGCTGAAGAAGAAATTGCGGTCTCTGGAGTGTTAACAAGATTTCCTTCAATTTGACATAGTGACCTACTTTTTGACCCGACATGACCCATGTTCAACCTTGGCTTACATATCATCAAGATAAAAATTCTGATAAAGTTTCAACATGCTTAAGCTGAAAATGTGGTCTCCAGATTGCTAACAAGATTTCCTATAAATTTGACCTTTTGACCTAGTTTTGACCTTATATGGCCCCGTTTTGAACTTGTACAAGATTTGATGAAGATGAATATTCTGATCAACTTTCATGAAAATCAGATGCAAAATGTAGCCTATAGAATGTTAACAAGGGCAAATGTTGACGACACACGACGGCCGGACGCCGGACAAAATGTGATCACAATAGCTCACCTTGCACTTTGTGCACAGGTGAACTAAAAATAACAAAAGTGCTCTGGGAAAAATTTAATATTGCGAGACTGAAACGTACAGAAGAGAATCCTATATATGGTGATCAATGGTTGTCCTACATCACATATAGCAACGACGTTAACGTTGCCGATATAACGTCACGTGATCAACCGGGCTTAGATAATTCAGACTGTTTGAACGATCCATTCACAGAAGAGGAAATAGGAACCAGTATAACGTCGTTCTCCGGGCAGAGAAAGTATTACTATCAAAATGTTTAAATGCACTGTTGACATAATACTACCATATTTAAAAACACTTTATAACTAAGTCAATGACAGTGGAAGTTTTCCTAGTGAGTGGAGCGAAAACATAATCTCCCCATTAAGTGAATGCGGCAGAATTCCGTTAAATTACACAGCAAGGTACATTACATACTAGACAAAACTTCTCCAAATGCAAACTAACAGATATCCACTACATGTACCTACTAACATTGACTTTTCGCAAAAGGCCGAATATTACAGACACTATAACAACACTTTTGAATACAGAGCACTATTTATCTATCAATTTATCGCATTTACAGAAAAGAAAATTATCGAATTTCAGACGCTCTTAACACATTTTTAAAGATTGAGAAAGGACGTCATTTAAATATTGTAAAATTAGATACTGTTTTGATTGTCGTAAATATGATATTTTTGCTGTGGAAGATGAACTCCAATTTTTTCTAGATTGTATACTTTATAGCGAAGTAAGACTAAAATGTTTCAATGGCTGTTGGTAAAGTAAAGCAACTTGCCTACAAACTTTCTATAGCATTATGACTGACAGCAATGTAAGCAGTATATTGGCTGTAACACACATTTAAAAAGATGGCCATGATGGCCCTGGATCGATCACCTGATTTTTATTTTTACTTATGCCATATAAGCTCCGCCCCTTGGCGGCCATAGTTTTTGACCAATCATGGCTTAAAGGAATCTGATAGAGGGTCACCCTAGGAACATTTCTACAAAATCATTTGAAAATCAGCCAGACACTTTCGGAGGAGAAGATTTTTCAAATTTTCACTTTAGCCATTTAAGGCAAAATATATATAGCCGCGCATCCTGGCGGCCATATTTTTTACCAATCAACATGGCTTGAAGGAATCTGATAAAGGGTCATCCAAGGAACATTTCTACAAAATATTTGAAAATCGGCCAACCAGTTTTGGAGAAGATTTTTTTTTTCGTTTGGTTACCATGGAAACCAGAATTCTGCATGGATCCCAAAAATATAAAGGAATTCGGGTAAGGTCATTGAGAGGATGATTTCTGTGAACGTTCATCCCAATTGACCAACTGGATACTGAGGAGAAGATGTAAACGCACAACGGACGACGGACGCCGGACAAAAGGCGAACACAATAACTTACCTTGAGCAAAGCTAAGGTGAGCTAAAAAGGGCATTCGACAAGAGGGAACAATTCATTAATTTAAATTTTGTTGAGTAGCATACATATTTAAAGTCGTTTCTTCCGGAAAACGATAGCATGGTATCCATGACTATTGAGAGAACTGTAAATATCCAACATGTATATGTAAATATGAATATCTATTATAATTCTATTATATATTCTTTAACATGTTAATCAAAACAAGTTAATGTCGTATTACAAGCAACACAAAAGTCCCTTACCGGACGAGGACAGCACATTGTGTATTGTATGAGCATTTTTTGACAAAAACAGCAATGCACTGCATACATTTGTGATACAGTCCTATCAACCATTTCTCATTTTGACCTTTGAACTGTTAGTGTGACCTTGACCTTTAAGGTACATGCCTGTGTCTTGTGCGCCATATGTTACCTCATCATGGTGAAGATGTGTGCCCAGTAACTTGAGAATCCTATGATGCATGGTTTCTCATTTCAACCTTTGAACTATAAGTGTGACATTGACCTTTGAGGTACTGTCTTCTGTGCCACATGTCATCTCATCATAGTGAACATGTGTGCCCAGTAACTTGGGAATCCTATGATGCATGGTTGAGATGTGAGCCGGACAAGGTACAGTCTATCAAACAGTAAAAACTGTCATGCTGATCTACACCCAAATAGTCCCTTAAACCAATGGCTGTATACTATCACCAGACTGTATTGAATATATTACATTGAGTTTAAATTCATTGAAAATGTAAATAGGATGCACTGGCAATGATTAATTGGATCACTTTTAGTATTTTGAGCTAGTTTGAAAGCATAAACATGAAGTTTGGTCATTTCTTTAAACATGTGAAACATTAAAACCTTAAAATGTATATTTGTTTGTTTTGGAGACCTGCATGATGCGCCAGCGCAGAAAACTTGCCGGATTCAAGCTGCGAAACCTTGGTTTGGGTGGAATAGGAAATTTGAAATTTCTTTGAAAATAGTTGGCTTATTTTCCTAATATTTGCTATTTTGCTTTCTTTTAATATCATACTCTGTACATTTACACAAAAACCAGATCTCTGAGGGCAAAAAAAGTGTCTAAAGGAACCTCAGAGTCCGAAAATATGACAGGTCAATTTTGTGTTGTCTGCAAAGATGTTTGCATACAGTCAAACTGGTTGAAAATGATGATACTGGTTGCCTTAAAAGTCTGAGAATAGTGCATAACTATTAGCTGCTTCAGCTGAAAAACCTCGGTTTGGGTGGTATAGAAAAATAGAATTTTCTTTGATTATCATTGCTTAATTAACCTAATATTTGCTTCTGTGTTTTCATTTTTTATTATACTTTGTAAATAATTAGAAATAACATATCCATAAGAAAAAATGTTTTGTCTTAAAGGTCAAATTTTGCCAAATCCATACGCTTTCATGCTGATCTTCACCGAAATAGTCCCTAAAAAAAAAATTCGCTTGGGTAGAAATGAGCGTATACCATCACCAGAATGTATTGAATATATGACATTGAGTTTAAATTCATTGTAAATGTGTATAGGATGCACTAGAAATGATTGATTTGATCACTTTTAGTATTTTGACCTTGTTTGAAAGTGAAAGTAGAGAATGCTAAACACCAGTTTTGTCCAAGCCCGATTTGGTCCAAAAGACGGTAACCATTTTCTTGCATAATGCATGACCCCCATTATCTTTGGATTTATTAAAGCTAAGTGGTAACTCTTGTCAATGATATATGGTGTTTTACATGAGAAACGCTTAGAAAGAGTGACAATTGAGGATTGAAACTCGTCGATTTACATGGAAACAAAGAAGGAATTTATTTGATGTATTGTGACCTATGATGCATGGTCGAGATGCGGGCCGGACAAAGTACAGTCCTATCAAACAGTACTCATTTTGAACTTTGACCTCTAAGTGGGACCTTCACTATTGAGGTACATGCATTGGTCTTGAACACAACACTCCGCCTGTGTCGCGCTCATCATGGTGAACGTTTGTGCAAAGTTTCTTGGAAATCCTATGATGGATGGTTAAAATGCGGGCCGGACAAGGTACAGTCCTATCAAACAGTACTCATTTTGACCTTTGACCTCTAAGTGTGACCTTGACATTTGAGGTACTAGACTCAGTCTTGTGCGCAACACGCCGCCTACTCAAAATGAATGTTTGTTCCACGTTTCTTGGAAATCCTATGATGGATGGTTAAGATGCTGGCCGGACAAGGTAAGGTTGGACTGACGGACTGACAGACAGACAGAATCGACCGAACCTATAGTCCCCAAACCTGTCTCTGACCGGTGGGGGATAATAATCAGCTATATGTATTCTGGGGTTGATGGGAGTGGTGAATTCGTTCCTGCTCCACCAAAAACAAACAAAAAGGCCTTATATTGCAATGTTTCATTTCATTTTTATTTTTTGTTTTGGTTATTTATTTGATGTATCTGCTCGTTCACAAAAATCAGAATATAAAATTTCTCATTTGAACTGGTCAATTTATTTGTTAGTTCTTCAGAAATATTGAAAGAACTGAAATGAAACCATTCTTCACAATTTGAACACTCATTCATTGTATTAGTAGTCCCAGTTGGTAGCAATAAAAAGCAAAAACTAAAAACGTACGTGGTTACAATTCAAGAACGACAGATTGGTCACGTACACGTGGCAGCAATTCAGGAAAGACAACTCATGAAACGCATGTGGTTCCAGAGGTTTATATCTAGACAAGCTTAACAACATGTTTCTGAAGATTTACCATGACGCACAAATCCTGTGTCATTGACACATTTTCAACTCAAATGACCCCTAAAAATAACATCCGTGCGTCCCTATGGACGCAATGTCGGTAAATAAAGTCCATTCTATTTTTCTATAATCGCGGTTTTCCAAAAATCTATATTTAACTTAGTCCTTATCCTGCACCAAAACATGCAATAAAAATTCCGACGCTTCCAGGGTCGAATCTGGCGTACGTAATGTTTGTCACACCAAAATACACATATGGGACAACATTTGACCATTTATCTATCGTATAAAGTAAACACAAACGGTCTTACTCACGTTTGTATGTGTTTTAATCTCTTTTTAATCCACCTCTTAGAGGCCTGACATTTAATAACTCACAATGTGGTCGATTTGAACTGAGGTTGGCCGAATACGGTATTGTGGGTATTGTTGTTAAAGTACAACAAAATGGATATTTAACGAAATAGTTATATATCTTATTCAAACTTGTGCGATATTTCGTTTATTTCTTTTTACCGATTTTGTCTAATTTATTTAACCGAAAACAAATTTGTACAAAATTTTGATAGATTAAAGTGGTAAAGAGGTAAGCTGCATAAATTTTAGGCTCAAATTGATATAATAATAATTATAGATATGTTTTGTTATCGTTGCGATAGCTGTCAAGGATATAAACGGCCTAATAACGTGAATCGAGTCTGTCTGAAACATGCTATGGACTTAGACTTCGGTTGACCAATAAATGAGAAACCGAAAGTCTAAATTATTTGGACTATATTTAACTCTGAATGACTGGTTTAAGCTTTATTGATAACATTATCGGTAATGTACACATTTTTTTTTCACAAATTGACATTATTAATATTAAAGGTATAATAAAAACAAAGAACAATACACTTGTTTTTGAATGTTTTTTATATCAATCAGATGATAATAAAGTTCTAATTTGGACCCCCAACATTTATAAGATGACCCTCAACTTTGATGACCCTCAAGTTTCAAAGCGTAGGGAAAACCCTGTAGAATATATAACTTTTATCAAAAATAAATCAGTTTACACAGAATACCAGCTTTGTTTAGATTTCGTCTCAAAATAACACTATTGATTGCTGAATGTTATAATCGATTGTGCTCTAGAAATACAGACGGGCGTTGGATATTTCGTCTAACTACCAGTTCGTCACACTTAGACTATAGATTAAATGCGGTAGAGATTTCGTCTAGATAAGAAGGATTATTATGTCATATATTATAATTGTTTATAAACTCAATTGATAAAATATCACCTACGATTTATTGTCCATTGTGTTCTTATATTTATAATAACATAATATAATTGGATTTGTAACATCCAGATATATGTAATGACAGACTGTACGAAACTTAAAAAAAACATGTGTTCCAGAAAAGTTAATTTTGCCTGTATATTTTGTATATGTATTTATGTTTGTGAATGACTATATATTTTGTATACCGGTATGTATTTATGTTTGTAAATGACTATGTATTTTGTATATGTATTTATGTTTGTCAATGACTATGTATTTTGTATATGTATTTATGTTTGTCAATGACTGTATATTTTGTATATGTATTTATGTTTGTCAATGGCTATATATTTTGTATATGTATTTATGTTTGTTAATGAGTATGTATTTTGTATATGTATTTATGTTTGTCAATGACTATATATTTTGTATATTTATTTATGTTTGTCAATAACTATGTATTTTGTATATGTATTTATGTTTGTCAATGAGTATGTGTTTATGTTTGTCAATGACTATGTATTTATGTTTGTCAATGACTATATATTTTGTATATGTATTTATGTTTGTCAATGACTATATATTTTGTATATGTATTTATGTTTGTCAATTACTATATATTTTGTATATGTATTTATGTTTGTCAATGACTATATATTTTGTATATGTATTTATGTTTGTTAATGAGTATGTTTTTTGTATATGTATTTATGTTTGTAAATGAGTATGTATTTTGTATATGTATTTATGTTTGTCAATGACTATGTATTAATGTTTGTCAATGACTATGTATTAATGTTTGTCAATGACTATGTATTTATGTTTGTCAATGACTATATATTTTGTATATGTATTTATGTTTGTCAATGAGTATATATTTTGTATATGTATTTATGTTTGTCAATGAGTATATATTTATGTTTGCCAATGACTATGTATTTATGTTTGTCAATGACTATATATGTTGTTTATGTATTTATGTTTGTTAATGAGTATGTTTTTAGTATATACATGTATATTTGTGTTTGTTAATGAGTATGTATTTGTCAATGACTATGTATTTATGTTTGTCAATGACTATGTAGTTTGTATATGTATTTATGTTTGTCAATGAGTATGTTTTTTGTATATGTATTTATGTATTTAGGTTTGTCAATGACTATGTTTTTTGTATATGTATTTATGTTTGTGAATGACCATATATTTTGTATATGTATTTATGTTTGTGAATGACTATGTATTTTGTATATGTATTTTTGTTTGTCAATGACTATGTATTTTGTTTGTCAATGAAATTATATTTTGTATATGTATTTATTATGTCTTTTGTATATGTATTTATGTTTGTCAATGAGTATGTGTTTATGTTTGTCAATGACTATGTATTTATGTTTGTCAATGACTATGTATTTTGTATATGTATTGATGTTTGTCAATGACTATATATTTTGTATATGTATTTATGTTTGTCAATGACTATGTATTTTGTATATGTATTCATGTTTGTCAATGACTATATATTTTGTATATGTATTTATGTTTGTCAATAACTATGTAATTTGTATATGTATTTATGTTTGTCAAAGACTTTGTTACAATTTTGTATACTACAAACTAAACGTTTTGCTCTGTCATGTTCTATAAAATGTTGTGATGTTCTGTTAAATATATATAAATGATAATAAGAGACAAGTAGATATATAGGAAACAAAAATGAGAATACATTTATCATTGTAGGAAAAGGATTGAAAACATTGAGGGGAGAGGACAAAATCTCCAAGTGCTCCCAACAAAAAGGCTATAATCAAAGTGAGAAATTGTAATATATTTCCCTTTTCTTTCAATTTTTGAATCACATTTAAACTTTATGTAATTTATTAAGGTAAACAAAGGTTTTTGAGTCAGAAAAACAATTGAACTTTAATGAAATGACGAATATAGCTAAAAAAAAACAAATTCCAGTCAGAAAACAAATTATTGAACTTTCATGAAATTCAGAATTCACATACCCCACCCACTTAAACTCTTTTTCGGAAAATGCCACCATCATAACATTATAAGATTAGAGAGATCACTTATCCAAAATATATTTCATTTGTTTAATGACTGATTTTATAGCTTACCTTACGTACCGTTCAAAACATCAAGGTTTGACGTGTATTTCTTTTATTTAAACATCTTCACAATTAACTTCTTCTTTCGTTTTCGACTTATCGCTGAAGAGTATCGTGTATCTACCCTGTTATAAAGTTTTAAACTATGCATATTAATGAGAAGGCGGTATCTCGCGTCATAGGAGGAGTAATCGGACCGGTTAGCTTAGTAGGTAGAGTACTCGCCATGTACGCGAGATATCTAATTACTCGTGTTTTTGCTTACATTACAACTGTTTTAAAACATCAAAGTATGACATGATTCTTTTTTTAAACACTGTTTAACTTCCTCTTTCGTGTTAGGGATATCGCTGAAATATATCGCATGAGGGCCGGTTTAAAATGAATATGTATTAGGTAGGCGATTCTTTTCTCGCCTCGCTTAAAATCAGGAGTGTCAAACTGTTACCCACTTAAAAGCGGTGGAGTATCAAACTTTGTATCGTGTTATTCGTAATTATCTTTGCGTGGCATGACAACATATGAATAACTGCAATAGTACTGCTTTTATGATACAAACAGGCTCTGGTAAATAAGGAATGCATTCATTACTAATGATTACTATTCGTGGCTTTACACTGCTAGCTTTAGCTTTGTGTGTCACGGTACGAACTTATACATGTACACACCTGCACTCAGTGGATACAGTAATCGCACTAGGAGCGAGAGGTCCCAGGTTCGAGCCCAGGATTGGCCGCATATTTTGTCTCCCATTTTGCATAATAGTCCATTAATGGGAACGGAAACAAAATGACTTTTGTAAAGGGTGCACAGGTTCAAATCAGTCTGTGCATAGATACTGATAAGTACGGGCTGATCTTAACCTACATGTTCATCGTTAAGAAATGCCTACGTGTACAATGGAGGCTATCTTATGTTGATTGCCTTGCTAAAAGTGAGAAAAAGGTGAGAACATGTGCAAGGGCCTTTGTCATTACACGGTTCGATATCTGGGTTACATTGATAACCTTCATACTACCATATAATGATCAATTAAAACATCGTTTACAAATAGTAAAGACAAAGATCAATATATAGACTTCTTCGGTTTACGGTAAAATATTGAATTATAATTAAACACTACTGTTTTTCCGTAAATATATTATTAAATTTGAAGCAAAACAGCTTAGATCTTATACACAATATCTAACATCTTTAGACTTCTATAGAGTTAAAGGTTTAACATATTATAGAGAGTTGAGGAACGTTGTAACTATATGAAGGAGTTCATTGACACACCCACTGGAAAATGTGCTGTTCTCGTTCATAGCCGATTAATACCCACTGAAATATGTGCTGTCCTCTTTCATAGTTCATTGACACACCACTGGAATATGTGCTGTCCTCTTTCATAGATCATTGACACACCCACTAGAATATGTGCTGTCCTCTTTCATAGCTGATTGACACACCCACCACCCACTGGAATATGTGCTGTACTCTTTTATAGTTCATTGACACACCCACTGGAATATATGCTGTCCTCTTTCATAGTTCATTGACACACCCACTAGAATATGTGCTGTCCACTTTCATAGTTCATTGACACCCCCACTGGAATATGTGCTGTCCACTTTCATAGCTGATTGACACACCCACTGAAATATGTGCTGTACTCTTTCATAGTTCATTGACACACCCACTGGAATATGTGCTGTCCTCTTTCATAGTTCATTGACACACCCACTAGAATATGTGCTGTCCTCTTTCATAGCTGATTGACACACCCGCTGGAATATGTGCTGTCCTCTTTCATAGTTCATTGACACTCCCACTGGAATATGTGCTGTCCACTGTCATAGCTGATTGACGCACCCACTGTAATATGTGCCTTCTCTTTCATAGTTCATTGACGCAACCACTGTAATATGTGCTGTCCTCATAGCTGATTTAAAAGCAGTGATACAACATCTTTTGAAAACAATTTCACCCGAGGAGATATTAATCACAATGAGTAATTTCTACCTTTTTCCTTTAATTATATTTTCTTCCTGTTTGCAAAGATTCGTCGTTCAAAGTGCTTAGTTTGTAGCATGAGGGAAATGATTAAACAGAGCCCAACTCCAGACTCCTAGATTTTCATTGCGGATTGAACAAAGTACGAAAGTATTGAATTATCGAGCGAAAGAGGACGCGTCTTCCGAAGCGCATATCATATATACATGCTGTCTTTATATACATGCTGTCTTTATATACATGCTGTCTTTATATACATGCTGTCTTTATATACATGCTGTCTTTATATACATGCTGTCTTTATATACATGCTGTCTTTATATTTTATATACATGCTGTCTTTATATACATGCTGTCTTTATATACATGCTGTCTTTATATACATGCTGTCTTTTAACCACTAATATAACTTCATGGATACCATTATCTTCCTTTGACGATTTATATCAATAACTCGACCTCAAGCCATGGCCACATTTAGTCCAAACTTAAAACCTGCAGCAGATGAAAACAGTGTGGCAAACTCACACTATTTCAAATCTTTGTAATCATTTTACATCGCAAGCTCGGCAACGTCAACCAAAGAACTCGGTCCAACGATGATTTCACAGTACAGGGTCAAAAACCTATAATCATGACCACTTTCTTCAATGCAAAGTGAACGGGACAATATGAAAGTATGCAATAACATATTTTATTGCATACTTTCATATTGTCCCGTTCACTTTGCATTGAAGAAAATGGTCATGATTTTTCGATCATGACCGCTGTCAAAGAGTGATCATGACCGTAGATAAGGACGTGCGAAAATTCTGCATAATTAACATGCAAGGGACTACTTTTGTTATGTAAACAAACATAGCTAGCTGACCTAAATATCATTGTTAAACCTCACTGGACTTAATAATGTTAAATTCTCATATATTGATCATGGACAATTTCGCTGACAGTACATTTTTGACATGATAACAGTCTAAAACGCGCGTCTAAATTTTTTGTTATTCACGTGCATGACGTCATTTTAAAAAAAGTACGTCATCGTTATAATTCAACTTTTCAAACGGCATTTTCAACAAAATGACTACATACGTAAACAATCAGTTTGTTTCGATTTTCAAAGCAGATTTTTCTACTCTAGATATAAAAGAAAATCCACAGTGTAAACTAAATAATTTACAATATGAAAGTATGCAATAAAAAGGTTATTGACCCTGTACTGTGAAATCATCGTTGGACCTCGTAATTTGGCGAACGTAGCCTCGCAAGCTCGGCAACGTCAACCAAAGAACTCGGTCCAACGATGATTTCACAGTACAGGGTCAATAACCTATAATACATGGCACTTTCGCTCCAATGACTGAGATGCAAATATACATATAGACGGATGAATTATGCATGTACATTGGCTGAATTAATCAACATTCCCAAAACATTCAGTAATTACTTATTTACATCAATCACAGTCCCGATGAAATTCAACAATGGAAAGGTACGATTTTGTAAAAATAACTCATCAATTATATTATAAAAGTTGCATTAGTTGTCGTTCTGCTGACTTTCGGAAAGCCGGCTGCAATCAATAGCTGAAGTTTAACTCGTCCATGTACCCGTCCTGTTCGAGCTACAGAGTTTAGCCGGTAACTTAGCATGAGCCAGACAGAAGCGCCCAATCCTTGCCTTGAGTTGTACAACAGTAATTGCTGTTCTGCTGAGTTGCAGTAAGCTGGCTGCAAACCCTAGCCGGAGTAGGACCAGTCCTTGCACCCGTTCTGTTTAAGTTACATGTGCCAGATGGAAGCCACCGACATTGGCTTCAGGTAACACAAGTTGCTATTCTGCTGTGTTCCGGCAAGACGTTGAAAGAAATATAGAGGAAGTTGGGCCCACATTTACACACTTCACGTTCGTCTGCAACCTGATTTGTTCCATGTGGAAAAAGCCAACACAGGCTTTCAGTCTATAGTTGTCTGGTGCAACTACATGTAGTTAATATCGTTGTATTAATAGGTTTCCTGGTGTAGGTTCATCATTAATATCTGAATACTTTTGAAAGGGTGTAAAATAACAAAAAATGTATGTTACATCTGTTACAAAACTTGCACATTTCGAGACGAAATAATATTTGCCACGCACGCGTACAATAAGATTCTGTTGAACAAATTAAATTCCGATCAAGGTGCTTCGGTTCACAAAGCTGACTGGCTTAAATCTACACTTTACGCACATACTTATGCAGGAGCTGGTTTTCAAATAGTGTTACTTAACTGCATTAACAAACGTAAATAAAAATACTGAGAGTCCTCTTGCACTGTAGTTAGACACAATACCTGCAGTGCGTTCAATAAAAGTGTTCGTAAATTAACGTTCACTAATTCACCAATCAATTAACAGCTATTGCACCTCTGATGCGTATGTGAAGATGCTTTATTGAAAGCAAGGCAGGTATGTCTTCACCGCAAATCAACTAAAAAATGTAGGACTAAGCTACACGTAGGATAAACAAATATCCCCCGTAAATAAACAAAAACACCTGGACGATGCTAAAGACAATACGTTATCAATGTAGATCTTGTTCACACGGAAAATGCATTTGATGATTATATGAGAGTATGTCTGCGAAAACCAAAGGTAGGGCATTTATGATCGATTATGAAGCCTGATCAGCCAGCGCATCCACACACTCTGATCTGTTTATGAACTATTCACTTATCAGTCATAGAATGTTTCAATGATCTTCTTAAAAGTAGCATCCATTTCGATCCGTTAGCATTGATGCTCAGGCATGGTAGTTTCTTTAAGCATGTGTAATAAGGTTGGATTTCGCAGAGAACCACTCTTTTGAAGTTCAATTCTTCATTGGACTTTGATGACTTTCCCGCAGTGGCAAACTACCAACACATAGTCATATGTCAAATGAGATTTAACATGCATTTTCAATGTATCCCATCTCGGAAAAGCCAGTGGGTGGTATTGCTATTTATTATACCTCACTTTTGTCTACAATGGTAAAATCCCATTACCCGAAAAAGAGATATTTTGACTATCAGAAACATTTTCAACCTTTTTGACACGTGACCAAGCGAAAATTGACTGTCAGGTCATGTGACCGCAGTGATATTTTGAATGTCATATAAGGGCAAATAACTGCTTCAATATTTTAGCTAAATCATGACGTGATTGCCTCCCTTATACACATACAGCAGTGACGTCACTATTCAATGTGTACATAAATAAAAGCATCAGACGTCAGGAACTGTCAGCAAGTACACATGTCTCGATTTGCAAGTATTTCTGAAGATGATATAGAAGATGATTTGTTCGGTATAATAAAATAAATATCATATGACAGCATGTGTGACATTGATATTGTCAACCCTCGAAACAGAATGCTTACGCCTCGGGTGACATTCTGCTTCTCGGGTTGACAATATCAATGTCACACATGCTGCCATATGATATTTATATAATGTCTTATAACATGCCGGATAGTCATTTTATAATGTCTTATAACATGCTGGATAGTCATTTTATAATGTCTTATAACATGCTGGATAGTCATTTCATAATGTCTTATAACATACCGGATAGTCATTTTATAACTGCTTCAATATTTTAGCTAAATCATGACGTGATTGCCTCCCTTATACACATACAGCAGTGACGTCACTATTCAATGTGTACATAAATAAAAGCATCAGACGTCAGGAACTGTCAGCAAGTACACATGTCTCGATTTGCAAGTATTTCTGAAGATGATATAGAAGATGATTTGTTCGGTATAATAAAATAAATATCATATGACAGCATGTGTGACATTGATATTGTCAACCCTCGAAACAGAATGCTTACGCCTCGGGTGACATTCTGCTTCTCGGGTTGACAATATCAATGTCACACATGCTGCCATATGATATTTATATAATGTCTTATAACATGCCGGATAGTCATTTTATAATGTCTTATAACATGCTGGATAGTCATTTTATAATGTCTTATAACATGCTGGATAGTCATTTCATAATGTCTTATAACATACCGGATAGTCATTTTATAACTGCTTCAATATTTTAGCTAAATCATGACGTGATTGCCTCCCTTATACACATACAGCAGTGACGTCACTATTCAATGTGTACATAAATAAAAGCATCAGACGTCAGGAACTGTCAGCAAGTACACATGTCTCGATTTGCAAGTATTTCTGAAGATGATATAGAAGATGATTTGTTCGGTATAATAAAATAAATATCATATGACAGCATGTGTGACATTGATATTGTCAACCCTCGAAACAGAATGTCACCCTCGGCTTACGCCTCGGGTGACATTCTGCTTCTCGGGTTGACAATATCAATGTCACACATGCTGCCATATGATATTTATATAATATGTTTCCTGTAGTTGACTCTACAGTGGGTAGCCAATGCTATCCGGCTTTAAAGTATCTCGATATTAGTGTATACGCTACCGGTAGTACTGGTCCAATTATCCTGACACCAGTGAGTCGGTCATAATGCTTTTCCCACAGTCCAGAGCGATTAGGAAAGGGTCATTACTCCCATGTTATAAGTATTTCAGGTATGACAGATGAAGGAATATTAAAAATACTGCATAGGGTAAAGTCGATCCTCAAACTCCCATCAGATAGTTTGAACCGTAAAGCACGATCGGGGTTAAATCACGTTGCTACCGGCATCTTCCATACTTACTGTGACGGAAACCTCTACAGCTAACCTCTACGGGAAATTCTGATAATTGTGGTTAACTCTCGCATACAAAGAAGATGCAGCAGACGACTTTGAAAACATTTCATTAAAGATGTTAAAAATATGTTTTAATGAGTGCAATTATTGAGTAAAGTTAAAAACAATATAGTAAATGATGAAAATGTTCAGTGTCAGTACTTTGCGATTTGCAATAATGTTTTCAAAAGTCCTGTGTTGCAGAGATGTCAAACAGCGTCTGTACGTGGGACAAGATTAAAGGAAAAGAACCGTGTATTAGGCACGGTAACAAACAGAGAGTCAAGCGACACGAACACCGACTTTCGGGATATACGAAGATCAAGAGGAGCCTATATACGCATCTGCAAGACGATCTAACTGTAAAACACTTAAAGGGAGGTAATATTGTGTCGCTTTGCATAAACTACACGTACATTGTTATCTTTCTTATTGTTCAGTATGCGATCATGAATAAAGTGACTGACAATTTTATTATTTTAAACTGGATACAGCGCTGAACAAGAACGCAAACAACCGAGAAATAAGACCATCAATATCTTAATAAAGATCAAAACATAACTAAACTTGTAGACACTTTGACTTATTTTTCTTAATTTCGTTTAGATTAACGATGTGTATGTATAACTATCAGATGCAAACGCACTATATAAGGTGTCTGTCAGTTAATTTAACCTGTTCCTACTTGCAGACACATGTTGATTGATATGTAGCAGATGTTTTCTGAAACATTGTGAGAAAAAAGAGGAACTATTAGTAATGACCAATTTCTCCTTTTTGCGCAATGTTTTTCATTTTTATTAAATAATACATATTCAATTGGTTGAATTCTTAAAAGTCTGGCGTAGTTGTTTTCAAAGTAGTCTGCTGCAGATTGTTTGCATGCAGCAAAGTGGTTAGACATCTTAACAAATGAGACTTAAAGCTATCATATCGCTCTGGATTATACTGCGGCACGCATACATTGACGATGGCTGTTTCTTGCACAGCGACAAGTTATCTGCTCAATGAGAATATTCACCGTTGCAAATGTACCGCAAGTTGTTTGTTGTGTGGTTGTTGTTTTTGTGTGTGTGAAGTTTAACGCTATGTTCACGGTTCCTTGGTAACTAAGGTTACCAGTACTTCTGGTCCATTTATCCCGATACCAGCGAATCAGTCGTAATGCTAACATCGCAATCCTGAGTGCCAAGGAGGGAAAGCCATTAATACCATATTTAAAGTATTTGGTGTGACCCTGTCTTGAAAAGAATCCGCGACCATCCGCACCGAGGCGGGCACTCTAACAATATACCAACGAGGCGGTCCATCGCAACATGGGACATGCTATATGGATTAGCGTTTATGAATCAGGGGTCGAGCTTTTAAATACTGGCACGGCCAACATTTATTCCGATGATTGCCAATGACATGAAGTATGTGCAGATTAATGTTCGGATCTCTTGTTCAAATGTTTATGATTTGAATCAGTATGTGAAATAAGTACTATAAGTACTATCTCAATGGGGTAGTCGTTAGAGAAACCGCCTCGAAAATGATGTGAACGACATGAAGTGTGTGAAGGGTAAAGTTCGGACCTCTTGTTTAAATGGTTTCTGGTTTGAAATAAGTACTATCTCGATGGGGTTTCCGTTAGAGTGACCGCCTCGGGAATGACGTCAACGACATAAATTATGTGAAGGGTAAATTTCGGACATCATGTTCAAATGGTTCCTGGTTTGAAACAGTTTGTGAAATAAGTACTATCTCGATGGGGTAGTCGTAAGCACGACCGCCTCGAGAATGATGTCAACGACATTAATAATGTGATGGGTAAAGTTCGGACCTCATGTTCAAATGGTTCCTGGTTTGAAATATTTTGTGAAATAAGTAATATCTCGATGGGGTAGTCGTTAGAGTGACCGCCACGAGAATGACATCAACGACATAAAGTATGTGAAGGGTAAGGTTCGGACCTCATGTTCAAATGGTTCCTGGTTTGAAACAGTTTGTGAAATAAGAACCGCCTCGAGAAACACGACTAAACAGAGTATATATATAGTGATGAACCCTAGTCTCTAATTCAAATATTCCTGATGCGAATCAGTATTAAAGTAGTGTCATCCATAGGTTTTTGTTAGCGGTTATAACTCGGGTAACGAGTTGTCCATTACCCACACAAGGATTGGTACATTGCATTAATAAGGTATATGAACACAACGTTGTTGTAATCCTTATTTAAAGTATACGACGACAGGGTTTTATGGGAATGGTGTAAATACAACCAGAGACATGTCATGTCTTCAAGAGAGTACATTTGAAAAATTAAGTAAATCAAAATTGTAAGCATACACTGTTTATTAGGCATTATTCAGTAGTACATGTATCTAAAAACTGACACAAAAATATTCAAAATTATATAACAAACTATATAAGGGATATAACACAACACCGACAATGAAAATATCTATACGTTATATATATATAATATATATGGGTTTAACGGAGTTAGTTTCTGTGCAATGAACTAACTAACAAGCACATACATTTTCAAAAGCGAATAGTAAGGAGTCAGATAAGCCTGTGAATACATGCCTAAATCCAAATTATTCGTACTGTAGTTATACATATGCATACAAATGTCTTGTGATGTTGGTTTCTATATAATGAACAAACAAAATCTTAAAACACCTAAAAACTTAAAAGCGAACAATGAGGATCCAGACGAGCATGTTAGAAACATGTGCTTACCTATGTATATTAAAGTCCAAATTGTATGTATACATGCATGTGTGTTATGATGAATGTTTCTGTAAAATCTATTAACAAACAACAACTCTTGGATTAAAGGCGAACAGTGAGGACTCAGATGGGCCTGATAATAATTGGATACGTGTAAAAGTCCTTAAATCGTTATTAGTAAATAACTTTAAAAATTAACTATCCAATTCGTCTTTTTTTTCAGACCTACAGTGAGGTCTTAGACGAACATGTTATTACCTATGGTCATGTCACTGTTTATAGTTGTATATGATCTAGAACGCATGTTCTTATGAAGGTATCATTTCCACTTACGTTATGTGTTGATACACAAACTAATAAGATCCCCGACACAGGATATAAGGACTCAACCCGCACATTTCTACAGCGTGGTCATTGTTTTTATGTCATACCATATGCAACTGAAATGGTCTATTGATAAAATAGCAAAGCGTGTAGATCCTGATCAGAATGACGCGTAAATGTTTTGCATAAAGAGTAATCATTAAAATTACAGCTACATTTTTCTTTTCGAAATTATATCCGTGACTTGTCTTATTGTACGCTAATGGCGCTGTCAGACTGTTGCGTATAAAAAATATCACGCATACGCTGGTATACGCGGACATACGCTAGGATTACGTTAGGCATAGGTTTTATACGATTGAAGCACGGTCGCATACGCTGGCATACGCTGACATACGGCAACGCAGAACCGTTTTTTTAAGCATGCCTAAACAATTTGTGCGTATTCCGACTTATGGTTTATACGCAAAGCAGACACAAGGCATACGCTGAAAACGCTCGAGTTACGCTAGATGTACGTTATTCATATGTCGAGTAAGTTGGTTATACACTGACATACGCTGGCATGAAGGTGTACCGTACATCTATCGTATTGATGGCGCATGAGTAACGTATGTCTGACGTATGGCTGACGTATCTGCAACGTATATAGACATCTTGGCGTATGCCCGACGATTGAGTAACGTATACATAACGTACAATTAGCGTATAATTGGCGTATGGCAAGCGTATCCGCTGCGTATTGCCAGCGTTTTGATAAAGTGTATATAGAGGATCCCATTTCTAGATATTCTACAGTACTTCGTGGACTTATATGGGCACTTTGTCACATGATAGCGGTACGCTAGATATACGCAGTTCATACGCTACTCATTCGCTAGCCATACAGACTACGCTGGTAATAAACTGGCGATACGCTACTCATACGCTACTCATAGGTTCAATACGGTAAGTATACAAACAAATCTATACTTTTAAGGGCTTTTTGTTCGTATGAAAATTAATTTATAAATTTTCATACGCAACTAATACGTATCTCACACACGCAATATTGTAACAGGGCCATATCAGAGAAGGTCGTGGTTGGTGTGTGATGAGACTACGGGTACGATAAGGCTCAACCAAATCTTGACTGTTTGAATGTGCGACACAACCAACTTTTGTCTTTAACAATTTGAACAATTAATTATACTCATGTAAATGTAAAATTAAAAGTTATTGGTTAATAAAAGTTTAGTAAAATGAAGATTTTAAGCAATTGCATTAAAAAATGACAGTATGTTATATACATAGCTTATTTTACAGTATTAACTACATAATTGCCTTAACACATGGATATTATTAAATATAAATATTTCAAGTAATTTAAAAACAGTTTGATATAATTAACATATGTTTTACATAGATAGTTTGTGACTTCTAAACAGATAATGCAAATAGTCTACTGGAATATTTTCTAGATTGCAATAAAAATGGACTTTGTGATAAGTGAAGATCCAGATCAGCCATAACCTATATACAGTCTGACCAGGATCTACCCTATACACTTTCTAGTTGTACACAACGTCTATGGCACGTCTGAAGAACGGAAGCCGGACACGTGATCTCATGAATAAAATTTCCCATACTATGTTGACTAAGTGAACAGAAGACGCCGACAATACAAATACAAGTAAAATACATAGTTTGATCTTAACTACCAATATTTTTCAAAACGTATGAATGTTGACTGACTCGAAATACACATTTGAGGCATTATTACGGGGCCTGCTATAATCCATCTAGCCTAATATATCCCAATCAGATGGGAATTGTCAACAATGTGAAAAAGAAGGTAATTCAAATTATTGACAATTTCTACTTTTCCGTAATTATTACAATTATAGAAAAAACTACTTTGTCATTTGTTTTTTAAGCTTTGTACTTAGTACGTAGACAAATATGGAACGATATTTCTTTGAATTCATGGGCTTGTTATAATACATTATAAAACGGCTATCCGGGACACTCATGAGTTTATCTAGTACTGAACAGGAGCAACTTTTGATCAGTTTTAGACTTCTTATGTAAACTAACCATTACACAACCATCACTCTGTCTTAACGATATACACATTGGGTGATGTATCTCGTCCTTCTCTGACAACAATATCTTCTCTTGTCTACCATCATCTCGGATCATATGTACATTGTGAGAATTCAATCCACACACTAACAGGTTATTTTCTCCATCCACATACATTCCGACGGGTGCCTTCAAATCTGTGTCAGAGTATCGGTATATCACGTGACCTTGATTGTTCAAACATGTGACAGTGTTAGTGTCCACATCAGAGACAAATACTTTACGCCCGTCCCTGTTAACTTGAACACTGTCAGGCCTTGTAAATATATATTTACCATTATCCACGCCCAACCTTCTCCGTACTACACCGTCCATGTTGAGTACTCGTACTTCACCATTACCGGGACCATCATGACAGGTAACGTATATCTCGTCACCATAAACATCTACACCGGAACAGAGTCTATCCATCTTCAATGTTTTCATCACCTCCATCCCCGGGAATATTCTTACCCGCTGGAGTTATTTGTGATTTCCTTGTGTAACTATGACGTCAATGTCATTAATAGTAGACACATCTATTGATTTAACGTGCAGCTGGGCCTTTAAAAGGAAGTTTTCGTCAAACAATGTAAGACCATCTGTGCCACATGAGAGTACGACATGTTCGTCAGGCATAAATGTACATCCCCATACTCCATTTGACATCCCGTCTATTGCCCGTTTCTCCTTGACATAAATGTTCAGTATAGATGTCTCGTTTGGACCGGAATCAATTAGTCGGTTGCTACCGACAGTGCCTAGTGATTGTACCTGCTGGATCATGTCGGATAAGACGCCATTGGGTTGAAAACGAATGTCTATTGGGTAAATTTCTTTCTGGATTTTACCTATAATAAGACGATATTGACTTGCACGTGAAGACGCTTTCTTAGATCCGACACATGTGACGTCATCTTCCCGCGTTTTCTTACATTCCGACAAAGATTTGTCCAGATCCCCGATTTGGTGTAAAATCTCATCGGCTAACGTCACGTGACCATCGATCTCTTCTTTCAACGTTTCTTCAATTTGTCGGATTTCTGAAGACATTTTCTTTACAAGTATATCCAGCTTGTCAATAATATCCTTGCGGTATCGTTGCAAGTTGTTGAGGCAATCTTGTATTTGCGATATCACGGTTGATTTATCAGTGTGTCTGTTCTTTGTAAGGTCGCCATATCTCATTGTCAAGTCTCTCAGACGATTAGCGACATCCTTAAACTCCTTTTCAACATCAATTTTGGCACTGTGTTTTGAGACAGTGCTTATATTACATGTTGTATGGTTCGTCATTTTACAGGTCGGACAAATTACCTCATCGTGAGTGGAGCAGTAGGTATCGAGTACCGATGTTCTGTGTGTATCACAGAACATAAATGGTAGCGTTGGTTGTTTCCTCTTAGATACTGATGGTATGTTACTCCCTATCAGAATTGTATGGTCTCTCGTCGCCCTAGACCCTCTGTGCGCCATATCACATGACTGGCAGAGGTGCTCACAACATATATTACAGTATGATATGGCTTCTGATGTTTTACCATTCGACAGACAAACATCACAGTCTTGGTTGTATATCTCTTCAGATCCTTTATACAGAGATTGGGGTCCTGAAGCCATGACAAAGTTCTACGCATCCGTAGTTTGCTACTTCTTTCTGAAATGGAGGTTAATAACGAGAGATTAATACAAACGCATACCATGTAGAGTGTTCGTTCTGTGGTTTTGTCCAACATATAAGAATTAAATGTGCCCGTTAATGATTGATTTGGGTTTAACGCCGTTTTCAACAATTGTTCAGTCATATCACGGCTCATGTGTTTCATGGCTTTCTCACACTAGTATTCCACACAACGTACTTTCCAATCAACTGGCTGCTTTTGTACATAGACTGTTAGCTCATATGTGAAATACGAAAGACGCTTGTCAAAGTGACTTTTGTCGGAAAGAATGTTGTCCGAACTGGGTTCCGAACGCACAACCCCTGGATTGCAAGCCCGCGTCGCTAGCTACCGACTGAGCTACCGGGGCTCGGCTAAATGGGAAAATGTGTATGCTGGCTTTGGTAAATAGTGTAGTTCCAGATCAGTCTGTGCACAGTTTGATTAAGATATTCACTTATAGAAGCTTGTTCTATTTGTATAGATTATGATTAGACGAAACATATGTACAGTATGATCTGAACTTACACTGTTCAAAAATGTCAACTTGTACTTTTTCCCACAGACGGGTTCACCTGACAAAGATTTGATGAGGACGAATGTTCTGATGAACTTACATGAAGAATGGGTCAATAATGTGGTCTGTAGACTGTTCACAAGGTTTGGTTTAGATTTGAACTAGTAACATAGGTTTTGACCCATCATGACCCAGGTTTTAACTGGACCGATATTTGGTGTATATGATTATTCTTTTGAACTACAATTACGATTGTATGTAAAAGAGAGTATCTAGAGTATTCATAATGTGTCCCCTAAATTTGACCTAGTAACATAGTTTTGGACCCCATTGGCCAGGTTTCAAACGTGACTGAGACTCGATGGAAGCGAATATTATTCTGATTAACTGTCATGAAAATTGTATGACAAATGTGACCTCTAGAGTGTCCATACGTGTTGTCTAAAATTTGAACTAGTTACCTTGTTTTTGTCTCACTGCGACTCAATGTTTAACATGTTCGAGATTTTGTGAAGTTGAATGTTCTTAGGAACTTAAATGATTGTTTAAAAGAAATCAGGTCTCTAGAGTACTTACAAGGTTTGTATGATTTCATTTCTTGTTCCACAAAAGACACGACTGAGATTTGATAGCCATGAATGTTCTGATAAAATGCCATGTAGAAAGTAAAAAAGTAAAAGAAATGTGACCTATCGAGTGTTCACAATATGTTCTTCAATTTGACCTAGTGACTTAGTTTCTTAACCCACGTTAGCCAGTTTTATACTTAAGGTAGTAGACCCCTAATGAAAACCTCCACTTGAAACAATTTTACTGCTTTAGCCTATGTTGTTAAGCACAGGACGCCAACTCTTTTGAGGGTTTCAGGGTAGTGGTTCGAATCGATCCAGAAGCACAACTATTTTCTTTCTTTTTTTCTTCTTTGTTTTCATTAGTTAACATTTTTTAAAGAAGTTTATATTGTATTTTCATTTAAAAGTAATTAAATACATTTCTACACATAAATATTAGCTTCTTTGAAGATTGTATTACTTGCAGTCACGGCTGAAATAGGTGGTTGGGAATTTCAAACTCTATTTTTTTTAAAATGAGACGGTAAAACATTTAAATTTTTGGCATAATGTTCCCAAAAGCTTAAAGTTAATTATCAATAAAGAACAGGTCATGAGTAGTTATAGAACTTGTTGATTTTGCTTTTAAACGTCGGTGTTCCAATTGTACGCGGACAAAACAGTACATTAAAATTGTAATACCATATGGCTATTTCAGTAGATTTTGATTATATTTGTTGGTGATGTTATCAATAATGTATTAATTCTGAAAGCAAATATATTTCTTGTTACTTTGATAACAAATTATTACCAAAAATGTTGAAAAATAAGTGAAATAAAGGATTTTTCTTGTCTATCAGGTGATGTCGTTTTTATCGAAAATTCTGAAATGGGGGAAGGGTAATTCAAATTAAGATAAAATTGTTAACAGTAAATTTCTTTTTAATTTTGTTTTTGAATCCAGGAAATGATATATATATATATATATTATTAATCCTCCTTTGCAGAAGATGCATTGTAAACATACAATACAATACAATACAAACACAATAATCAACTTTCTACAAAATGTACATGAAATTGTAAAAGTAAGAAAAACAGGACAGACAAAATAACAGAGGAGTATATAATAAATGTTCATAGTTTATAGGAAATTGCAATGTGAACCCCATATTGAAAACATGGTGTGAATGGATGAAACTATTGTAGGAAGATGAGAAATAAGAAAAACTTCCATATTTTTAACAACATTTTCAAAAAGTCCATTATTATATTTTACAGCCTTGTATATCAATAAAAGTATACTAGATGAAGTTTATCAGTACAAAACACATATAACTCATACTATAGGCTTACACACAAAGTGCAAACAAACAAACCTTGAATGTAATACAACATAGGAAGGCAACATCGTGAAACTAACAGAGCATCTACTTAACATTAGCCGGCATCAGATGACACAATTTAGAACATAGTATTCAGACATGCATGTAAATTTCATAGCAAAGCTTGAAAAGTGAGCACCCCCGTAATATTGAATAAATGCTTCTGCTGCCACAACAAATTTAAAAAACTGCCCAACACAGAATTGACACTTCAGAGAAAAATACATGTATTACATACATAATAGTAACTTATTTGTATATAAACTAGTTGTAGACATATATATATTGGATTTAAGTCCACATTGCACAGTTCATATACGTTCTTGCCCGTGGATTCTTCACATACAGAATTGCTTAAGTCAGACAGAATATATAAAACTTTACGTTCTGGTGTTTCAATCATAAAATCCAGGTATTTGACAGTGCCATACATTAGAAATAATGCTTTAAATAAACGTTCACTATGTTTAAAATTTCCTAACACAAAAGAACATAACATGTATTACTAACTGGTTAGTGTACATATCACACTTTCTACATGTAACTGGAATACTGTTAAACACACAACTGATCATTTGAATAATCGACTTACACTGCGGCATTACATTTCTGTTTGACTTGGAAAACACCCATATGTTGGAAGGGACAATTTCATTAAACATTGGATGTAACTTTGGGAAAAGACTTACTGAACAATTTTCTGTTATATTTCGATATATTCTAGTACTAAAATACAAGTATAATTGTTTATTTATGGTATTTTTCCACATTGTTTTGGTAGGAAATATTCCGTCTGCGATATATGAGCTGATGAAATTGGTAAGGTTATATTTACCGACAAGTTTGAAACAATCGGCAATGAAACCTCTTACACCTACTGGGTTATTCGTATATTCTATTAAACGTCTTGTAAAGACAGATTTAACTAAGAAACTTGGATCTATTCTACAAAGTTGGCCAAATAGCGGTAGTTTGCTTAAATCAATTTCAGCCGCAATAGGTAACATCCCAATTAAAGATAAAGCAATGTCGGAGTTAATATATTTAGAGATCGCTTGCATCTGCTTTATACAATATCTATAACTACGTTCAATTAACAGAGTTTGATCTTAAGGTCGATCTTAACTTTTGGCAACATTCCTCAACATTTATAGATCTGTTGCAATATTTGCTAAGCGTAATGCCGAGATGTTTATAAGTATATAACTCAGAGACAGTGTCATTACCTAATGACCATGAACGTGTTGCAGATCTATATTCATTAGGTCTTTCGTTCATAACGATAACAGCTGATTTTCCTGCATTATAAAGATACTTGTTATGCATACCATAGTTATAACATATGTTCATAAGCCGGTCTAAGCCATGTTTTGATAGGGACATTAATACCATGTCGTCTGCTGACGTCGGACATACACACGTAAATCCATACAGTTGATATCCTACTGGTGACTCAGTTAATTGGTCCATTAGGTCATTAATAAAGATTAGGTATAAAAATGGACTGAGAACCCCTCCCTGTCTGGTTCCCTGCAATACTGGGAACCAGTCAGATAGAAACCCGTTACTTTTAATACAACTTGACATGCCTTTATACAGGTTTTGAATTGACATGAAAATGTATGAGTCGATTCCTGTTTTGTATAGTTTGATGAAAAGCGACTCATACCAGACACAATCAAAAGCACTTTTTACATCTAAAAAACACATGTATAGCTTACTTAGATGTTCAATCGCAAAATTAACACTTTCGTGTACAATATAGGAAGTCATAATACACCCCAATCCTTTTCTAAACCCGCCTTACTGATTATTTATGATACCAAAAGAACTTTTATTATCTATACGAGACAGAAGAACAGACTCATACATTTTCAATAATACTGAAGAGAGGGTAATAG
Organism: Serripes groenlandicus; assembly: GCA_031761405.1. Lineage (NCBI taxonomy): Eukaryota > Metazoa > Mollusca > Bivalvia > Cardiida > Cardiidae > Serripes > Serripes groenlandicus. The sequence goes on from JASEVX010000001.1 coordinate 16,977,341, forward strand.
CCCTATAGTTTTTAGGTTCGTTTTTAGGTTTATTGTGGCCCTTGTGTAAGACGGTAATTACACCCTTTTTCATGACATTGGGTGTATATGATAGTTTTAACATACTGTTGAAAAGATTGGTAAGTAATTGTCTTATAACATAACCACTGTAAACAAAGTGCTCATAATACAGTCCATCGATCCCACGTACTACTTTTATTCTTTTTCACACTTTTCATAACTTGATTTATTTCTGTAAGAGTAATTTCAGTAAATGTAGAGTAAGGAATAGTTTGACTGAGGGAGTAATTTATATCCTGTAATTCTTTTGTGACTTTCTGATTTAAGTCTGTATCGCAATTGGAGTTTTCTGAGGGTGTGTACATATTGTGAAAATATTCGAACCATTGTTCATTGATAGATTTTGGATCACGATATACAATTTCATTAAACGTTATCTCTGAACCAGTGGCTGACTTTTGTTTTCTTTTCCTATTCACTAATTTCCAAAACGAGTTGCTGTCGCTTTCCGCATATTTGTCGATATCGGCATATATTGTATCTATGTACTGTTTACATTTAGTCCGATGCTGTTTTCTAAATCCTCGCTTTGAATTCTTATAATTTCGATACACGATATCATCAGGATCTCTATTTCGGACATTTTCCGGCAAATAGGAATCCGCTGTGGTCGAGTTGTTAGCGTCGGGGATTTCGAAACCGGGTGTCCCGGGTTCGATCCCCAGTCGCGGCACTACGGTCATGGTGGAGTGCCCTTGGGCAAGGCACATTTTCTAGCCTAGTACTGGTTTGTTTACCCAGAGATCATGAATAATTAAATTTAAATGCGCGCTAAATGACCTTAGATGTCGATGCGCCGTAAAACAATATACATTCATTCATTCATTTCCAGCCAACTACGTCGAGCTGTTAGCATATCAACGTGATCTGTTTTCAACTCAGAATCCCAAGATGTTTCTTAAATTTGCGTTTAGGAAAACATATACATTATCAAGCTGATCATAGTTTGAAATGATGCCTATTTGGGTCTTACTACCTTAAACCATGTTTGTTGTAAATACATGTTCTTATTTAATGTCATGCAAATCGGGTGAGAAGTCAGGCTTCTAGAGTGTTCAACAGTTGTTGCCCTTTGCAATGAGCTATGTTTTCACCCCAGTTAAGTTTTGAATTCTACCGAGATCCCTTGAAGATGGATGCTCTGTATACAATCGGATGAGCATTGTCGTGACGATTAAGTAAAATAAAAAATATAGCCCCTAGAATTTTCACAAGGATGTTTTTAATTTAGTCCTAGTGTTTGACCCCATCTGACCAAGTTTCTAAGTTGACTGAGATATTCTGGTAGCTAAGTGAAGAAAGTGTGAGGATTGAGGCCTCTGTAGAGTTCATAGGGTATATTTAAATGTTGTGGCGTCAACCTCAATCTTACTTTTATGTCTGTAATAAATCTGTTGTTGCCTTTGTCTTAGTCCTAACCACTTAAGACCAAATTGTTCACTCTGACGTACGGACAGACAGACATAAAGGTACGCAATTTTAATTGTGACAACTATGGTCATCGCTGTTGGTCTAAATTGAATCATATGCCTAGCTACAACAAAGTCCGTAAATAGTAAAATTGTATCATTAAATGGTGGTAAACTACAAAAGAAATGTTAGGTTCGAGACCGGGATTGACATCGCCAATGGTTTTATTTAAAGCATGCGGAAGTCACCGGTTCTTTCCATGATCTCTACAGCGGACAATCGGTGTATGAAGTTAAGCTTAAATTTTACTAACCATTAAAAATGACCCTATGTCTGTGTATAATTTAACACTGGTTAATTTTAAACGGCAGTTTTTATCAAAATGTAAGGTTGAAATGTTGTGAGGGATCTCTTTTCAACGATGAAAAACGAAGCCTGAAGTCAAATTTCAACGCGTAAATTAAATGCGAACAGTCAAAACATAAAATCGAATTCGAGTACACGGATAATTTTAAATTTGATCAATGAATGAGAAAAGGTACTTAATCATGTTCGTGAACCATGCAGACCCAGATTAACCTGTCCATATATTATGATCAGACGGAGTATATGTACGTGCTGATTTGAACACACACAATTAGAAATGCTCGCTCGTGCCTTTAAAAATAACTTTTCGCAATGGAGCAATTACTGTCGCTAGGCTTCTAGAAATATTCCCCTATGCGTTTGTTTTTGCATATACTTGTTTGAGCTTTCGCAGTAAGTAGCCTTCACAACAATTAATTGGTGTTTAACGTCGCCTTAAACATGTCTTCAGTTATAACACGGAGTTTCCTTGGTAAGTTACCAGTACTACTGGTCCATTTACCCTGAAACCAGCAAGTCAGTCGTAATGCTAACCCAGCAAATCTGAGCGCCAAGGAAGGTAGCCATTACGATCTATTCTAAGTGTTTGGTATGACGCGGCCGGGGATTAAACCCGCGACTTCCCTCACCCGAGGCGGGCGCTCTACCACCACACCACCGAGGCGGTCAATTTTTAGACGGAATCAATCAATCCCAGCTACCCAAAGCGCATATCTAGGTCATAGTTACATTCCACTAACAGACGACCTAAAAAAGGCTAGACAACCTAAAAATAGACTTCGGGATGGTCCGGACACATTTTTTGCCACGGAGCTTGCCGAACGTAGAGACCGTTTCCCTCACTGAAATGGATTTTATACATCTTACTATGAAATACATATATATATTTTTTTTCTTCAAATTACACTGTTTTTATACCCTAGTTAAGGTAGTGAAGGGGGAAAACACAAACATGGACTCTCTTATCATTATATTTCAATTCTGTATTACCCTTCATTTGGTAATGACGTCACAGTTTTTCTGCTGTCTGCTAGCACAACTATTTTAGACTGTTTACCTTTTGGGTAACATCCTTATCTTGATATACGCGTCTTTTAAAACTATATTTTTCTATTATTTTAATGCGACGTTATCTGCAAACAATGTATCTAACAAGATCAGCTGCAAATCCGTACAGTTTCATCTAAGTCTACAGTGTGCACTGTATCTACTTATTCTTGGATTATTAGCATAAGATTACATTTTAAATATGCAGAAAAATGTCAAAATGAAAGATAACCTTACACATTTCTATAATCCCATCAGAGAAGGGTTAACGCGCACATGTTATCATTTCTAAAAATAGAACACCACTCATCAAATAGCAAAAGATGCATGCCCAATTGTAGGCAGGGCTTTTTAATTTTCTGACAAGAGTTATATTTACGTAAGGCGTTTCTAGGCCGCAAAGCTACACTGATTTAATTGATTGAACAATAATATAGAACAGAACTTTATTCAAGAATAATGACTTGAACACAATAGGAAAAGTGGTGCCTAACACCTAGGACTATTAATACGTATTAGTAGTCCCTGCTGAAACATTTCTGACATGGAGATGCAATTTGAAGAATCTGTAGCAGATGACTTCCGAAAACATTTTAACAGAAGGATGAACTGCCCGTATTGCTCAGTATGAGTTGTTTCTCCATTTGTCGGAATGTTTTTTTTTTCAAAAACATTTAATATATATTCATTTTGTCCAATATCTTTTAAAATATGTGAGATGCAGATTTGTTATATTTTGGAAAGGAATTAAATTATGATATATATACGGGATGTATTTATTTAAAGGTTCATTATATATACTAATAGTTTGCACGTGCAGATGACATGAAAACATGTTTCAACAATTTTTCAGTTATATCAGAGCGATACTTTTAAAACAATAATATTATGAGCTGTTTAAAGGCCAGGTGACCGCAATCGATATTTTTAAGACAAATAGCCTGATGAGCTGTTTAAAGACCAGGTGACCGCAAGCGATATTTTTAAGACAAATATCCTGTGAGCTGTTTAATGGCCAGGAGTCCGAAATGTATGCTTTTAACAAAAGTAGCCTGATGAGCCGTTTAATGGCCAGGGGTCCGCAAACGATATTTTTAAGACAAATAGCTTGATGAGCTGTTTAATGGCCAGGAGTCCGAAATTTATGCTTTTATAAAAAGAAGCTGATGAGTCGTTTAAAGGCCAGGGGTCCGTAAGCGATACTTTTAAGACAAAAAGTCTGATGAGCTGTTTAAAGGTCAGGGGTTCGTATGCGATACTTTAAAGACAAATAGCCTTACGATCTGTTTAAAGGTCAGGGGTCCACAAGCGATACTTTTAAGACAAATAGCCTGATGAGCTGTTTAAAGGTCAGGGGTCCGTAAGCGATACTTTTAAGACAAATGGCCCGATGGGCTGTTTAAAGACCAGGGGTCCGTATGCGATACTTTTAAGACAAATATTTTTATTAGCTGTTTAAAGGCCAGGGGTCCGTATGCGATACTTTTAAAACAAATAGTCTGATGAGCTGTTTAAATGTCAGGGGTCCGTTTGCGATACTTAAAAGACAAATAGCCTTACGAGCTGTTTAAAGGTCAGGGGTCCGCAAGCGATACTTTTAAGACAAATAGCCTGATGAGCTGTTTAAAGGTCAGGGGTCCGTAAGCGATACTTTTAAGACAAATGGCCAGATGAGCTGTTTAAAGGTCAGGGGTCCGCAAACGATACTTTCAAGACAAATAGCCTAATGAGCTGTTTAAAGACCAGGGGTCCGTATGCGATACCTTAAAGACAAATAAGCTTACGAGCTGTTTAAATGTCAGGGGTCAGCAAGCGAAACTTTCAAGACAAATAGCCTGATAAGCTGTTTAAATGCCAGGGGTCTACAAGCGTAACTTTTAAGACAAATAGCCTGATGAGCTATTTAAAGGCCATGAGTCCGAAAGCGATACATTTTGGACAAAATAGCCTTATGAGCTGTAAAAGGCCAGGGGTCCGCAAATGATAGTTTTAAGACGAAAAGCCTTATGACCTGTTTAAAGACCAGGAGTTCTGAAGCGATACTTTTAAGACAAATAGCCTAATGAGCTGTTTAAAGGCCAGGGGTCCGTATACGATACTTTTAAGACAAATAGCCTTACGAGCTGTTTAAAGGCCAAGGGTCCGTATGCGATACTTTAAAGACAAATGGCAATATGAGCTGTTTACAGACCATGAGTCCTAAAGCGACACTTTTAAGACAAATAGCAGTATTAGCTGTTTGAAGGCCATGAGTTCGGAAGCGATATTCTTAAGAAAAATAGCCTCATGAGCTGTTTAAAGGCCAGGCGACCGTAAGCGATACTTTTAAGACAAATAGCCTTATTAGCTGTTTAAAGTCCAGGGGTCCGTAAGCGATACTTTTATGAGAAATAGCATTATTAGCTTTTTGAAGGCCGGGGTCCGTAAGCGATACTTTTAAGACAAATATCCTTATAAGATGTTTAAAGACCAGGGGTTCGTAAGCGATACTTTTAAGACAAATAGCCTTATTAGCTGTTGAAAGGACAGGGGTCCGTAAGTGATACTTTTAAGACAAATAGCCTTATTAGCTGTTTAAAGGTCAGGGGTCCGTAAGCGATACTTTTAAGAGAAATAGCATTATTAGCTTTTTGAAGGCCGGGGGTCTGTAAGCGGTATTTTTAAGACAAATAGCATTATTAGCTGTGTAAAGGCCAGGGGTCCTTAAGCGATATTTTTAAGACAAATAAGCTTATAAGCTGTTTAAAGGCCAGGGGTCCGTAAGCGATACTTTCAAGACAAATAGCCGTATTATCTGTTGAAGGACCAGGGGTCCGTAAGCGATACTTTTAAGACAAATAGGTTTATTAGCTGTTGAAAGGCCAGGGGTACGTGAGCGATACTTTTATGACAAATGGTCTGATGAGCTCTTAAAGGGGCAGGGGTCCGCATGCGATACTTGAAGAAAACAGCCTAATGAGCTATTTTAAGGCTATGGGTCCGCACGCGATTAATTTAAGACAAATAACCTGATAAGCTGTTTAAAGGCCAGGGGCTTGCAAGCTATACTGTTCAGAAAATGGATTGATGTATTGTATTTTAACTTCGCTTTCAACAATTTTTCAGTTATATCACAGCGTAACTTTTCAAAACAATAACATGATGACTATTTTAAAGCATGCAGAAGTCACCGGCTCTTTCCATGATCTCTCCAACAAACACTTTATCTCTGAGGTTAATCTTTAATTTAATAAACAATTTAAAATGACCTTTTGACTGATCATAATTTAACACTGGTCAATTTTCAACGGCTGTTTTTATCAAAATGTATTGTTGAAATGTTATGTAACGATGAAAAACGGACCCTGAGGTCTCATTTTAACGGGATCAGAATTAAATGCGAACAGTCAAAACACTAAATCGCATTCGAGTACATAAATCATCTAACGAGCGAATGTTCATCGTATTATCGTCGTGTTGTGTGATATAAAATTATATTACTACAAGATCCGCGTCTTTGTAATACCAAAATGCTCCGATAAAGACGAAATACATTGATTTCTAATAGTTACTCTTCGGGGTCTCACTGCTAGCTTTAGCTGTGTATGTCGCGGTACGAACTTAACAAATAATACATGTTAGCGGACCGGTTAATCTAGTCGATAGAGATGTCGCCACGAAAGCCAAAAGTCCAAGGTTCGATCCAAGGACTTGCTGCATGTTCCCAATTTTTCTTTAAATTTCCTCCGTTTTACTCTAGAATATTGGATTATAGTAATAATTATGAAGCGAACCAGCTTACATCTTAAATAAAATGTTAGAAATATTTATGATTCTATAGAGTAAACTGTTAAGCATAGTATAATGATTAGCGTAAATGTGGAACTATATATGTAGGAGTTAATTGACACACGCGCTGTATTACGTGCTGTCCACTTTCGCACAGATTAAATGAAACAATTTGCCTGAAGAATTTTACCCCATCATTTTTTTCACATTGCTTTATTGTGTACGACTTTTTTTAACAGAACTGAAACTATTGTGGCAAAGGGGGACATATTGAGCAAATTCTTTTTTTCTCTCAATATTTCAATGTTGTTGAATTTATTCTTCTAATTGTCGGCAAATCTATATTTTGGCCCAAAAACTTTCTAAATTTAGTTTTGCTTTAATCTGTATGACAGTGTACATCTAATATAAGTATTTGTCTAGTTCACATCAAGCAATTAATACTTATTCTTCAATTCGGATCTTGTTAGATTCAATGTAAATTATTTACTCAAACACATATGTAATCAGATGCTTTATTTACTTTTTATTTGCTTTTCAGTACCCATCATTCAAGTTGGAACAATCTTTTGCTTTTTTACAATTCTTCTGCTTCTTTTAATCAAATACGCTTCCTATCTATACTACTGTAGCCCTGTGTATAACTTGCTTTTATGGTGTTTTATGTTGCTTTCAACAATGTTTCAGTTATATCACGGTGTTACCCGTACTACTGTTCCATTTATCCTTACACCAGTGACCAAGGTTTATGATAACCACACAATCCTGAGCGCCATAGAGGGAAAGCAATAACTACCATTTATAAAATCTTTAGCATGATCCGGATGGCAATCGAACTCAAAACTTCCCGCGCCCGAGGCGGATGGTCTTCACTGATCTAGAACACTGATATATACATGTATAACTACCTACTGTGTAAGAAATATCAAAACAATTTCGATATTGTGATAATTTTTAAGTTTTGGTTAATTTCCCCATTTTTGTTGACGTGGCAACCAGAGTTTTCAATGGAATTTAATTTTTTGAAGAGTTTTGAAAGAAGGCCACCAAAGGAACATTCCTGTGAGGTAGGGTAAGGGGGACATGATGTTTAAAGCTAACAGTTAACGACGGACGACGGACGACGAAGTACAAAAAGTGATCAGAATAGCTGACCTTGAGCCTTTGGCTCACAGGTGTTCTAAAATAGAAACCTAGAAAACACAAATTAAAAAAGAAATCTAGATAACACGAAGTATCGGGATAAAATGTCAAGGACAAAGATAATGTTCATGTCTGTTAAGGACTATTACCTTGTGGCAGAAATATGTCACTATTATCACAAATCTTTTGTTTGCTTTTGTCTTCAGCCACAACTCTAACCAACTTATAGACTCAATCCTGCTTGCTAACGTACGGACAGACATACTGGCAACAGTTATTGTTATGACTATGGACCTCGCTTATGGTCTTAAATGTGTTACATAGCAACTTTCGTAATAAACAACTTAAAATCCGTATATGGTGTCACCTACTTAAGTAAGTGGTTCAAGTCCAGCATGCGGATGTCAATTTTTTAACCTGTAGGAGAGTATTGATCTCTGACTTTAATCTTAAATTTTAGTAACCGTTGAAAAATGGCCCTACGACTGATTTTCAACGGCTGTTTCCGAGTACTAAACCTGGACTAGGTGTCGTCAGTTATAGCAGGGACGATACATTATACACGGTCACCGGTTATATTAAACATAATAAGATTCGCAAAAATACTTATCAAAAATATATGTTTCATTTTTATAATGATTGGTGTTATTGCTTACCTTATAAACCGTTCAAAACATCAAGGTTTGACGTGAACTTTTTTTATTTAATCATTTTCACAACATTATTATTAACTTCCACTTTCGTTGTAGGTTAGCGTTTTTAGGTATGAAACTACTAAATAAAACTCTAAATTAAATCGGGTGATGGAATTTATAAAACAGAACAAAACGGGATCGACGACGTCGAATTGGAAAATATATAACCTATATATAATTGTATAAAATTGTTTAACAATCAAGAGCTAAGGAGCAATGAATATTTGTGTGTCACAAGCTATGACCATACCAATGTGAAATGGTTTTTTTGGAAGAATTTTACAGGAAAAGCAAAAGTTGCACAATATGTTAAGTCCATAACAATAGGCTTGCTGTAGTATGGGTATCTTAAATAATTTCACTACCAACAATACAGAGTTTGAAGTTAAAATATAGTATAAAGTAGTATTCTAGCTTTGCGATTGGTCATTAGAGCGGCAACTAGTTACAATTACGTTTAAATGCGGGTTTCTAACATAATCAACTTCCTCTAGACATTGCAGCCGGGTGCCACAACACTACTGAACAGTAAATAATCAGATAGCCTGCTAGTCTATTAACTGCAACAGTCGGGATATTGGCCGGAAATTCTAACTTCACCTGCGTTTAGAAGTTGGCGATTTAGCAAAACGTGACAAACTTCAACATTAAGTTAATTTGGGGCTTTGTTCTTGAGATAAGCTGGAGTAGCAGAATAAACCTATTTTTTTATTTTTGCATATCAGAATGCATACTACAATACCACAAATACGTGTACACATCACATATAACAATGCTTATAACATAATGAAGTATACAAATACATTGTACTGACATTGGAATTACAAAAGCATACTTATATGTACTCATCACGTAAGGAAGTATATACATAACGAATTGGGAAATATACAAAACATGATAACCAGTTCACATGACGTTATGAAGTATTTACATATCCAGATCCTGACATATGTATGAGAAATACATATACCAATATGTAGAATATGCAATACATATGTATAAACTGATTGATATAAATCACATAAGGATAACACAAAGGCGTGTATAAATAAATTAAATATATTCGATTGAATCATCATGCACTTTAGCACGTTTTCTCGCCTCATGCATAATGTCAAATAGCGATCAGGCAGTATTAGCGTACATTTCAATCAAAAGGTATCTCTTACATAAACAAGTTTACAACAATAGGTGCCAATGTTTAACAATACTTTAAACGAACATCACTGTATAATGCCCTTTTCAAATTTATCTAGATCTAGGAGACCTAATTCGTGCTCATTTGTTGCCTTGCCTTTTTTCATTCGGTATTCGTGCATTGCGGACTTGTTCGATGGCTTACACAAATTTTCGAAAAATCCAAGAAACACTCTTCAGGTAAAATACTTACCAATCAGTTAATCAATAAAGTTATCAATCATTTTTTACACATCGGCAGTAAATTACTCAACTACGGGGTTATGCTTTCTCGTACTCGTACATTACACATCATCTACGCTTTAATCCATTGACGCCAGACACTAGTCTTTCATGGTTGTTCAATATAAACGGTCATGCATACATGTACGTTTTAGAACCGGAGTACACAGGTTACGAAATGTCATGCATACATACACGTTTTAGAACCGGAGTACACAGGTTACGAAATGTAATTCATACATGTACGTTCTAGAACCGGAGTACACAGGTTACGAAAAGTCATGCATACATGCACGTTCTAGAACCGGAATACACAGGTTACGAAAAGTCATGCATACATGTACGTTCTAGAACCGGAGTACACAGGTTACGAAAAGTCATGCATACATGCACGTTCTAGAATCGGAGTACACAGGTTACGAAAAGTCATGCATACATGCATGTTTTAGAACCGGAGTACACAGGTTACGAAAAGTCATGCATACAAGTACGTAATAGAACCGGAGTACACATGTTACGACATGTCATGTATACATGCACGTTTTAGACCAGGAGTAAACAGATTACGAAATGTCATGCATACATTCACGTTTTAGAGCCGGAGTACACAGGTTACGAAATGTCATGCATACATGTACGTTTTGAGAACTGGAGTACACAGGTTAGGAAATATCATGCATACATACACGTTTTAGAACCGGAGTACACAGGTTACGAAAGGTCATTCATACATTCACGTTTTAGAACCGGAGTGCACAGGTTACGAACTGTCATGCATACATGTACGTTTTATAACCGGAGTACACAGGTTCCGAACTGTCATGCATACATGCACGTTTTAGAACCGGAGTACACATGTTACGAACTGTCATGCATACATGTACGTTTTAGAACCGTCTCACACAGGTTACAAAATGTCATGCATACATACATGTTTTAGAACCGGATTACACATATATTCATATTTTTTCAGATACCAAGATTAGACAAGGTATTGGTTTACAGAAGATATATAGTCTAGATACTTTCCAGGTACCAGCAATGATACAGAGACAGCCGTTGCGTTGAATTGTCACTATTTAAATACAATTTAAAAAAAAAAGACAAATCATGTCTTATAAATTCGTTAAAGAATACCGATTCTAAATGTAAATATAATATGATAAATATAAGTATTTTACGTACATTCTGACTCACGCGATCGAACTAAAACAAATGTCCTATTTTTATCTAAAAAGATTCATCTGTAACATATACACTATCATTATATGTTCCGTTTTTCTAGAAGCGACTACAAAGTGCAAACATTACCTAAACGAATAGTCGACAAATTATGAAAATTAATTCTATCATTAAAATTCAATGAGCAAGTCGGATATCGAACTCACAATTCTAGTCTTGACGGACCTCGTCATTGCAAACATAAATCAAAGTGGGACCAAAGTCTTAATGCAATTTTACACACATATTGACATGTGCGTGAAGTAAGCCGGAGTAGCCCGAACAGCCGGAACTGCCGGAATTCCGGCTTCTCCGCCTGTATTAACCTGCCGGAATAGCCAAAATTCCATCTACACTATCTGCATTAACCAGCTGTCACAGCGGGAACTCCGGTTAGACTGATTGTATTAACCAGCCAGAATAGCCGGAATTCCGACTACACCGGCTGTATTAACCAGCCAGAACAGCCGGAATTCCGACTACACCGGCTGTATTAACCAGCCAGAACAGCCGGAATTCCGACTACACCGGCTGTATTAACCAGCCAGAACAGCCGGAATTCTAGCTACACCGTATTAACCAGCCGTCACAGCGGGAACTCCGGCTACTTCGGCTGTATTAACGCGCGGGAACAGACAAACTCAGGCTACTACGACTTTATCAACAAGCCGGAACAGCGGTAATTCCGGTAACACCAGTATTAGCCAGCCGGAACTCCGACTTCTCCATCTGTTATTAGCTGGCCGAAATTGGTGTATGCCAGATGTAAGTGCCTCAAACTGTCTTTGTGTTGCATGAGGTCCTGTTTCGCCAAGTTGCGTCTGCCAGCTGCCATGCCAAGCTGGAGTTGGGATTTCCCTACAAAGTTCCGACTTTGCACCCGTCCTGTTCGAATAAGAGAGTTTAATTGGCATCCTGACATGTATTAGGTGAAAGTGATACACTCTGGCTCCGAGTCACACTAGCCGGATTCCACCCGGATTTATGGCAGCCGGCTTCAGAAGCAAACCGGAGTTGGGCCGACAGAATGGATCACATCCTCATATTGTCGTGCTTATTGTTCGAGATAGATATATTGGGCAGTTGATTGATGCATGCTAGGTGAAAGCGCCTCAAACTGACTTCGTGTTGCCTAAGGTCTTCTTTCGCCAAATTGAGTCTAACTGGCATCCTGACATGTGTAAGGTTAAAGTGCCACAATCTGGTTTCGAGGTGCATAGCCGGATTCTACCCGGATTTATTGCAGCTGGCAGCATTGTTCAGATGGAGTTTTGCATTATGACCAAGTGTACAGCCAAACTTCGGGTGTATATTCCAGCTGGAGTTGGGATTTCCCTACAAAGTTTTGTACCCGTCATGTTCGAATTATAGAGTTTAACTGGCATCCTGACATTAGTCAGGTGAAAGTGACACACTCCCAGTCACGCTAGCCTGATTCCATCAGGACTTATGGCAGACGGCTGCAAAACCCATCCGGAGTTTGGCCGTCCGTACTGAGTTATAAACAGATATTGACATGTATAGCACCGACAAAATTGCTCCCATCAGGTACGATCCTGCATTCGTGCAAGGCCTACGAGATTCACTATTTGACGTTTTAGCATTTACATCCATGTTTTAAAATCAAGCCAGTATTAAAATGTGAAAATAATGTATTTTCACATAATGCACGTAGTTTAATCTTAAGTATAACCAAAATAGTCAGAATTATGTTTTTCGGCTGGTAAGTACAGCTGTAGTAATAGGAAATAACCAGCTTGTTTTCGACCATTGAAATACTCTGATTCGGAATTGTATGTGTAAAGAACACCACGGCATCATTATCTTTTGAGATAAAACGGTTATATCGGACGTAAGTGCGAACATAGGTTCGAACTTACGACAATCTTAGTTAAGACCGAGTTACGATCGTTAATAAAACGAGCCCCGGCAATACAGCTGTTCCAGCTGATTAATACAACCGCAGAAGCCGGAACTACGGCTGTTACGGCCGGTTAATATAGTCAAAAAAGCCGGAGTTCCGGCTGCTTAATACAGCCGGTGTAACCGGAGTTCCAGCTGTTTCGGCTGGTAAATTCAGTTGTAGTAGCTGGAGTTCCGCCTATTCCGGCTGGTTAATACAGCCGGTGTAGCTGGAGTAGCCGATTGCTCCAGTTGGTAGATACGGCCGGGGTAGTGCCGATTTCGGCTGGTTAATATAGCCGATGTAACCGTAGTTCCCGCTGTTTCGTCTGGTTAATACAGCCGGTGTAGACGGAATTTCGGCTGTTACGGCTGATCAAAACAGCCGTTGTAACCGGAGTTCCCCCTGTGACGGCTGGTTAATACAGCCGTTGTAACTGGAGTTCCCGCTATGACGGCTGGTTAATACAGCCGGTGTAGCCGAAGTTCCCGCTGTGACGGCTGGTTAATACAGCCGGTGTAGCCGAAGTTGCTGCTGTGACGACAGGTTATAGAGTTATTGCCACAATTAGCATTTACAATTATTTTACAAATTAGATTCATGGAGAGCCATGCTAAAATGTACTCGTTCGATGTAATGAAATGAGTTTCAAAGTTGAGTTCACAAGATTTATTTTAAATCAGATACTTGAAATGTACTGTTAAAAGAAAGGGTATACTATCTAGATCATGTGCTAAACATATATTCTATCGACTTTCCATTTAGTGTAAATGATTGATTGGAGTTAAAAGTAGTTTTTAGTTATATCACGGCGGCCATTTCATCTTATTTGTGTTTAATAGCTTTCTCGCACATTCACCTCCATAACATTCTCTTCAGGCAACTAACTACGTTCCCATATAAAAAGACAACTTCGATTATAGCGAAAAGAAAAATATATATATAAAAAGGGCGCATCGTTAAAGGTTTATAAACAAAACAAAACAAAAATCGAACTTACAATGACTTATCCTGTCGATAAATTCTTCATTATCCAAATCTTCTACAAAAATTCAGGAATTCAACTTTTTAACAGCTATACACGTTGTTGACCAAGTTTATAATGATTCACAAATTTATGTCCAATAATTTAAAACAATAAGTATTGACGTCATATAGGTTATCAGATTGAAATACACCTTAACATTTGATCTTTAAATTGATTCTTTGGTCTTAATTGTAGCTGCACCGTGGCTATAAACAATGTTATTTATAATCTAAATCTAGCTTACTCTTCAAGATTTCGTCACACAGCCTACCACAAAATTGACATTTCATGATCATAATCACTTTTTCTATCAAAATACAAAACAATTAAAATGGTTATTGAAATTTAAGTTAATTTTGTAATATGCATACAGTTAATATATATATATTCTATTATTCAAAATAATCTCAACAAGTTATCTGGTTGTGCGATATAGCTTTTGTGTAACCTAAACCCGTTTGCCTATATATTCTGTTACTTTTGTACTTTCGTATGTTTGTAATTTTTACATGTATATTTGCAATAAAATATGTGTAATGTAATACATGTAACAAACAAAGCGATTCTATAAAGTGCGTTAAACACAAACTGATTGCAATGCCAGGGCCAGATGTGTGATTGTTCCTTCCTATATTTATTCTTCCTAAAGACTGAACAAGTACTCGCACTGTTTGTGTGAAACATTTCCAGAAATTGGTACCTTCAGTATGAGAGGTCAACGTTCTACAACTGCAACACTGTGCCTTTAATAATCGAATACGAGTATAACTTAAATGTGTATGTTAATGTCTTTAAAAGGGTAACAGGTCTACATATACATATTTATGATTTAGTAAATGTAAATGAACAAATGTATCTGATCGAATTTGATAGTTTCAACAGGATATTGATCAACCCTTTATCACATGGAACCAATCGACAGTTGAAAACATTTATAAAACACCAAACGCAAAACACAATAAATAAAAGATAAACTACTTAATGAAGTAAAAATCCTTTTGACAAAAGGTGAATATGCACTTTATAAATATATTCTTCTCTTGCCACAATGTTTTCTGATGCAAAGGCGTCATAACAATTCTGTATTTTGGAAAGGTTTAGATATATAGTTGAATAAAAGACACGAGGTAAATTTATATAAGTATACAAAACTAAATGAGTCCGCCATGGATAAATATATACGTTAAACATTTATGAATAGTGCAGGTCCTTATTAGCTTGTGCATCCCCCAATGTGTTTCAGGTTTACATTTTTCATTTAGTACTTACATTTGTTCGGTAAAACATTTCGTTCAAAGTGTGAAGATTTCTAATGATATGGCCAAAGTGATCTGAACCGACGCTGGTTAGAAATGCCAATTTGTTTATTTTCCCGTGAACTGGTTCAACTGTATCCAAATGTTAAATAAGATGCACATTCTGATACTATTCAAAACGTAATTTCTTTGTTCACAGGGTGCAAGGTAATTGTATGGGCCTATTGATAGTTTTATGTTTATTATTTTGGCAGAACACTTATCAATGATTCCTCCATGACAAGCCGAACCCCGGTAGCCGGCTGTAAATCTGGTAATTGTGAGTTCGAACAGAAGCTGGACCAACATCTATAAACAAAAATACGGAACACTCAATTAATAAAAGAACAAGTATTGTATGAAGTTAAAAACATGGGGATAATAGGTATATTTGCTCATTATAAATATATTCGCCTCTTGTCACAATGTCTTCAGAGGTTGTCTGCTACAGAGACGTCATAAAGCGTCTATATGTGTGAAATTGTTAATTATATAGTTAAGTAAAAACCACGGGGGATCAATGTGTCTATGAATCTAATACGATAGGAGCATAAATAAAGTTGAGTTTTGTGAAAATTATAAGTCCAGATCAGTATATGCATCTGCGCAGTGAGTTACGAATTAACACTGTTTATATGGTTCTTACATAGGTTCGTTACAGAGTTCAGTCCAACTGTGAAGATTCTGATTGAACAAAGCAGATGGACAAATGGATCTCAACCTACAATGCATGGTTAAAAATGCCAACTTGTATAGGCTCAAATATACAATGATTAATTGAGAATCACATTACGATACTATTCAAAACGTTGTGTCTTAGTTCAAAAGTTGCATTGGTAGCTTTATGTTTATTAATTTGGGGTTCAACCCGTTTCAAACAGTTTTAGTTAATAGTTATATCATGGCAATGAACCTTGGTGACAAACCAAACCCCGGTATCTCTGTCGGTAGCGAGCTGTCAATCCCTTGAGTGTGAAACCAAGCTCGGCTAAATACCTTCATGTAAGACAGTGTGAAATCACATCGACGGACAGTAAGAAAGTGTGAAATAGAGGACAGTGTGAACTAACAGTGACGGACAGTAAGATAGTGTGAGCTCACATCGACGGACGGTAATACAGTGTGAACTCGCATCGACGGACAGTAATCCAGTGTGAACTCACATCGACGGACAGTACGAAAGTGTGAACTCGCATCGACGGACAGTAATCCAGTGTGAACTCACATCGACGGACAGTAAGACAGTGTGAACTCACATCGACGGACGGTAATACAGTGTGAACCCACATCGACGGACAGTAAGACAGTGCGTGTGAACTCACATCGACGGACAGTAAGACAGTGTGATCTCACATCGACGGACGGTAATACAGTGTGAACTCGCATCGACGGACAGTAATCCAGTGTGAACTCACATCGACGGACAGTAAGACAGTGTGAACTCACACTCTTGTCACAATGTCTTCAGAGGTTGTCTGCTACAGAGACGTCATAAAGCGTCTATATGTGTGAAATTGTTAATTATATAGTTAAGTAAAAACCACGGGGGATCAATGTGTCTATGAATCTAATACGATAGGAGCATAAATAAAGTTGAGTTTTGTGAAAATTATAAGTCCAGATCAGTATATGCATCTGCGCAGTGAGTTACGAATTAACACTGTTTATATGGTTCTTACATAGGTTCGTTACAGAGTTCAGTCCAACTGTGAAGATTCTGATTGAACAAAGCAGATGGACAAATGGATCTCAACCTACAATGCATGGTTAAAAATGCCAACTTGTATAGGCTCAAATATACAATGATTAATTGAGAATCACATTACGATACTATTCAAAACATTGTGTCTTAGTTCAAAAGTTGCATTGGTAGCTTTATGTTTATTAATTTGGGGTTCAACCCGTTTCAAACAGTTTTAGTTAATAGTTATATCATGGCAATGAACCTTGGTGACAAACCAAACCCCGGTATCTCTGTCGGTAGCGAGCTGTCAATCCCTTGAGTGTGAAACCAAGCTCGGCTAAATACCTTCATGTAAGACAGTGTGAAATCACATCGACGGACAGTAAGAAAGTGTGAAATAGAGGACAGTGTGAACTAACAGTGACGGACAGTAAGATAGTGTGAGCTCACATCGACGGACGGTAATACAGTGTGAACTCGCATCGACGGACAGTAATCCAGTGTGAACTCACATCGACGGACAGTACGAAAGTGTGAACTCGCATCGACGGACAGTAATCCAGTGTGAACTCACATCGACGGACAGTAAGACAGTGTGAACTCACATCGACGGACGGTAATACAGTGTGAACCCACATCGACGGACAGTAAGACAGTGCGTGTGAACTCACATCGACGGACAGTAAGACAGTGTGATCTCACATCGACGGACGGTAATACAGTGTGAACTCGCATCGACGGACAGTAATCCAGTGTGAACTCACATCGACGGACAGTAAGACAGTGTGAACTCACATCGACGGACGGTAATACAGTGTGAACTCGCATCGACGGACAGTAATCCAAAAATATTAGTCCAGTCAGGACATACTTGAACATCAAACTAATTGCAACAGAAATGGTTTATTAAATAAAATGAAGTTTATAGAGTATATAACAACATATTAAAAATCTACAAAAATCTACGCAGCCATAACTGAAATAAATGACTTTGAAGAAAAAAGAATATGTGCTCATGTTGGGTACTCACCGTACTTTGATCTATACACCAAACCTTTAACTGATTTTTAATGGATCAAATTCATGAGAATTGCAAAATGAATCATTAAAATAGATTTTTGTTTTAAAGGATCTCATAATCAATAGCTTTTGTTGTAATAACATCAAAGCAGCATTTTGATACTTCAAAGATAGCAGTATACCTTTAGAAATTATTAAAATCAGAGGGGTAAGTATGACTTTCAACACTTTGATCCAAGCGTCTGGATAACCCAAGATGGATTAGTATGCAACAAATATGTCAACAGATTAACACAAAACAATCAATGGTATGAGGTAATTTAGTGTTTATAATTTGATCACAATAATTGCTGGAGGAAATATTAATATTCTTGTCAATGGTACATTGGATACTTTTAAAAGTATCGTATGTGGTTATAATATTGGAGTATTCAATGGGTTTCAATGAATACTGTTACACTCTTAATTGTGTTATTAAATATTAATGATATTTAATGTTTATCTGTATAGTTTTATAATAGTTATAAGAATGTCTCTAAAACATACAAAAAACTTACATATGTATGCTCATGTGCGAAGAACATTCATAGCAAAATAGCTAATCTCAATATTGTTTGTTTGTTAAGGTGTTTTACGCCACTTTCAACAATTATTCCTAATACTTAGCTCACAACCCTGAGTGCCAAGGAGGGAAAGCCATCATTACCATTTATAAATTATTTGACACGGCCGGGGATTGAACCGACGCGTCCTGTACATTGGGCATACACTGTCCCATTACACCACACATGTAAACCTATTGATGCGTAATCTGCCCTGCCCGAATGAAACTTGAGAATAATTAATATGTTGTGTATCTGTCTGTTTGTCCATCTGTCTGTGGGTACTGGTTAGACCCTTCACCTCTGAAGCGAAAGCATCGGGTTTTGACAAAATAATATAAATACATGTAAATCAGAAATTGTCCAAAGAGAGAAATTTGTCATTTTCTAATATTTGTCAACTGTCTATTTTAGCAAAACATGTTATGTTCTGGATGTTAACTATTTCCTTACTTGTTGTCAAAGCAGAAATATCTATATCCTAGCAGGTAAAGGTTTATGCTGTCCACATATTTCCAGTCATTCCTTTTTTATCCTTTAGTCTTCTGCTTCAGATTTGTTGATGTGGGAAAGGGTTAAAACCCAAGATGGCAACTTTGTTTTGAAACCCTTTTATTTTTATTTCAACAGTATTTCAAGTTCACAGCGTGTCACTGCCTTCGTAAATCACATAAACCGTCATCCCGACCTTGATCCCTGAGTGCTTATGTTATGTTTCCCCACAAGTCTATGCTGCAAGGATGATAGACAGGAATCAGTTCCGACGTACACCAAATTTGCACCAACATTTGCAGTAGATGACTTTGAACACATCTAGGCAAAAAATACGAAAATTCTCTATATAATCATGAAAGTACAAATAATTGAATAGTTGAAATACGAGTTTTGAACACATTGTTACAAAAGAAGAAATGTTTCATTTTTTTTGTCCAGATGTTTTCATAGGTGTCTGTTACAGATTTGTTGAGATGTGGGAAATGATAACAGTTAGTATTTAACCCATCTTTTCTAAACAACATTACATGTACTTTAGAAATGTATGAAGTTAACTCTTAAATTCTCCACATATAGAAGCTTTCTGACACCTAGCTCTGCAACAGACGACATTTGAAAACACTGTCACAATAGAATAAATTGCTCAAAACAAGTAATTTCTCCTTTCGACACTTTGTTTTGAACTCTGTTAGATAACTATACTTTCATTTATAGAACGTTTCCATACTTTTGCGAAGATGTTTTCAAAGTCGTCTTGCAGATTTGCTGTTAGTGGGAAAGGGTTAACATTTTGAAGAACTATTTATATATAGTGTTGAAAACTTTATAGGAAAAGGGGAGATTGCTCAAATTTGTTTTTGGGTTTTTTTCACTACGGGTTTCAAAACATATACATTTCGGAGACATTTAAACCAATCCTTTATTAGCTATTGAGTAAGCAAAATAATTAAAATCCGGAACAAAATGTTAAACAATGTTGAAAAGGTACGCTTTGTAAGAGCAATACCCTCTTTTTAGCTCACCTGAGCTTTGCTCAAGGTGAGTTATTGTGATCGCCTTTTGTCCGGCGTTTGTCGTCCGTCGTGCGTCAACTTCTTCTCCTCAGTAACCAGTGTGTCAATTGGGATGAAACTTCACAGAAAGCATCCTCTCAATGACTTCACCAGATTTCCTTCAAATTGTTGGGATCCATGCAGAATTCTGGTTTCCATGGCAACGAAATGAAAAAAACTTCAAAATTCTTCTTCTCCCAAACTGTTAGGCAGATTTACAAATAATTTTGTAGAAATGTTCCTTCATTGACCCTCTATCAGATTCCTTCAAGCCATGTTGATTGGTCGAAATACATGGCCGCCAGGGGGGGGGGGGGGTCGGGGCTATTTTGCCTTATCCAGCGATCCAGGGCCATCATGGCCCTCTTGTTTTACAATGTTTTTGATATTTGTCTTCAGGTGTGCATTAGTCGGCCTGTTTGTCGAAGTCTTCTTGCACAAGCCTTTGCTCAAATTGATTGATTGCTTGTTTATCTAAGTTACTTTATTGCACTGTTTAGTGTTATGTGTATGCCTGCTTGCGCAAGTGGTGGGGTAAGATATACCTCGAAGTATGCTCACAAATGTCTATACATTGATACAAAATTGGTAAAATCATTTTGATAAGTACATTTTATATTCAGATTACATTTGTGTTAGATATATATTTAAACTAAGGTACAATGTCCGCTTAATTTGTTCCTTGCATAGATACTTAGAAACAATGTTGAAAACAGTTGGTGTTTTCAGAGACATATTTATAAACACATATGTGTTTATATGTTTCTGGTGTTTTCTACCTTTTGGGTTATAATATAACTAAGGGAAATATACCAATTTCCCCTTTGTAGAATTTTCTAGATTTTTTACCAGTGATGTTATAGGTAACAAACTATCAAAAAACAATAATATCATTTCTGTTGCACTTAGTTTGATGTTGAGCCCATTTTCCCCACTTACTGACTGGACTATATTGCTGCCACGGGAGTGTGGTTGTTATATAGGATCTGACATGTGTTGTCATTTTATATAAAGCTTTATTAAACAAGTTATTGATTAAATGAGTTATTAAGCGAGCCTTTGGCGAACTTAATAACAAATTACTTGGACGAGCTTAATCAAACTTTATGAAATGACAATGAATGTCAGATTCTTTTTATAACATGACGAAACACAAAAAGAAAATCGGTTTTTCGCCGTCAGAAAATAGTCCCAACATGTTATACTTAATAGACTGTTAACTAATCACACAAAAATATATTTTTATGCCCGATAATTGTCTCTTTACTTCGTCCATCTATCGTGTAGTTCGTGTTTACCGGATACACGTTCTCAGCCATTGTGTAATCATTCGCGGATGAATACGCAAATAGTGATTCGTTCAAGCATTGTCATGTGATAAAGCCTTATATTGGCTTTAGTTTAAGCTTTAAAAATCTTCTCCTCCCAAACTAGTCGATTTTCAAATAAGTTTGCAGAAATATTTCTTGGGTGACACTCTACGAGATTCTTTCAAGCGATTGTAACCAACCAAGTAAACGCCGTGATATAACTGAACAATTGCTGAAAGCTTCGTAAGACACCAAACATTATTTTGTCTTTACTTACTAGGCTAGAAAAATGACAGAGCAAGAAAGATTGATTGATTGGGGTTTAACGCCGTTTTTAACAATTTCTCAGTTATATCACGGCGGCCAGTTCACCTACTCATGCATTTCCTGGTTTTCTCACACCAGTACTCCACACGACAATCTTCCCAAGCAACTGGCTGCTTTTCCACATACATGTAGACTTAGCCCATTGGTTGAAGACGAATGACGCGAGAAAGAAAGAGAAGGCGAGTATCGTTTAGTTAAATATTGCTTTAATGGAAGAAGGGATCAAGCCTATATAGTGTTGTCCCCGACACAGAATCTAAGATGGGTTTTCACCCTTTCCCATATTTAGACCAGATTTGACGCATATATAGCAAACAAACTGCGGGTACCAGTACTACTGGTCCACTTATCATAACACCAGCCAGTCAATCGTAATGGTAACCCCGCATTCCTGCTCACCGACGAAGCAGCAATTACTTCCATATATAAAGTCTTACGTTTGACCCGGTCGAGGATCTAACCCGCGATGCGGTGAAAGACATTATACATGTTCGAACATGCATATATTTCATATATGAATATGCATTTAACGTTTTATACGTTTCCCCATATACAACGAACATGCAGCAGCCGCCTGCAAAACAACAAGGCAAACATAAGAAAATCTTCACGAAGTAAAGGTTAATTATGATATAGAGTAGAACACTTGGAGCCACCGGGATCCGGGGATGATGGCGATGTCACCCCAAAATATCCAACGTCTGTCACCATCTGTAACGTGAACCTGATCTTTCACGGAGATAAGCCACCGCGGGTCACTCATTCAGGCATTAACCACGATGTACGTTTCTTAACTGTGTGAAAAATATAACCACCCTACCAACGTCGATATATAAGCCGGCTCCGTGAAGGACCCGGTACACGTTACAATAAGACAGAAAATAGTGTAATGTACTTGTTTGTCTCCATTTTTTTTATTAATAAGTACCCACAACTACCCTATATAACCTGAGAACAGATAAAATATATTTTATTCTGCTTAGGGTTACGTTTTACAAAATGGTAAACGAAATGAATCAATGAAATATCTCCGACACGCATATCTAGGTTATATCTACATTCCAACGACAAACGACTTAAAAATAAAAGCCGGTTAACATAAACTAGACTTTGGGAGGATCCGGACAATTTGTTTTGCCACGGAGCTTGCCGAACGTAGAGACCGTTTAACTCAAATTGGTAATGACGTCACAATGTTTCTCCTGTCTGCTAGCACAACTCTTTTAGACTGTTTACCTAATTTAAATAGCATGTAGCTAATAGAAAAGTACCCATGGCATGATACAATGACTTACCAGAAAGGCTGCTCCAAATACGAGAGCTTAAACACAGCTAAATTAATACTTTGAAAAGAAAATTGATTGATTTCATGTACATGTAAACACAAGTTCACACATAACAAAAGGGAGATAATTTGACTTTCTTAAACTGATCTTTTATATTTTCACAACGGTTGTCTCCCGTTTATATATATTATGATAATTTAAATATTTTTAAAAAAATAGCACGGTCATTTAAATTGATGGACTGTCGTTTTACATCTGAGGAGGGGAATATTGTCTTAACTTAGCAACGACCCCAT
The DNA here is from genome assembly GCA_031761405.1 of Serripes groenlandicus. Lineage (NCBI taxonomy): Eukaryota > Metazoa > Mollusca > Bivalvia > Cardiida > Cardiidae > Serripes > Serripes groenlandicus. Next base: position 17,000,767 of record JASEVX010000001.1, read on the forward strand.
TTCCATTGATTATCTGTCCATGTTATAAATCAACGGAAGAAGTACTACAGTCCAAACCCCTTATTATGACGGAATACCTGTGCTATATCAACCGATCGAGATCTGATCTAGGTCGGTCTAGATATGTTGACCGATTCTCTAGCTTGTCGCAATATTGTGTTTGTGTTTTTCTATGCCTGCGACTTTCAAAAGTCGTCTGGTGTAGAGCCGTCAGAAACCGTTTGTATGTGGGAAAGGGTTAAATGAAGCTAACCTTTTATCAGGCATACGGTTAGGCATAGAAAAACACGCCACGCGAAAACCGACATTTGGGATTTAACGATCACTGTTCACTTAAGATCCATATCATCATAAGTTTACGCATTCGTTGTAAAATTCTTAAAGGGAGGTAATCTTGTTTCGCTTTATCTTATCTAAACGTGCTTTGTTCAGTATGCGATCAAGCAAAAGGTTTTTGACATTCTTCGCATTTAAAAGTTGGATACAGCGCTAGACAAGACTGCAAACTGCCGATTGTTCTTATATTTTTTTTTTTGTAAATTATCGAATTTTACGTTTTACTATCAAAAACTATAAGCATATATAAATTGTCAGTCAATTTAACTCATTTTCAAATGTGAATATATTTTGAAGCATCTGTAGCAGCCGACATTTTTTTGGTATGGAATTTAACGTAATGTTCAACAATATTGTTCATGCAAATCGCGTTTCTTGTGTTACTAAGGTTACTGAATGCCAAGGAGAGAAAGCCATTACTATCATATTTACAGTATTTGCTGTGACCCTGTCTTGGATCGAATACGTAACCCACCGCACCGACTTGGACACTCTAACACTATACCAACGAGGCGGTCCACCGCAACATGGGACATGCCATATGGATTAGCGATTAGAAATCAGGAGTCGTGCTTTCAAAAACTGGTTCAGCCAGATTTCGAAACGTCATTATGGCTAGTGTCATCTTTTTCACAAACTGCCTTAATTGTCCATTCAATAATGTATAGACACGTTGATAAACACTCAGCCAAGAAGACATCATTAATACAACTTTGATCAACTATGCACAATAAATCAATTATGAAATGCACGCGTGATCAATTATCAAAAACGAAGGGCACTCTGGACGTTTAAGCCGCGCATAGGTTGAGCGTCGGTCTCTCGTACCAAAGGTCCCGGATTCGAATCCCGTGATAAGCGAGTCCCGCCTTTTGGATGTTTTTACACAAACGGCGCGAGTACTGGTTAAGTCTCCAGGAAGCAGACATCGAGCATGATTAATGTAAGCTGATAGCTTGTTTCGCAATCAATGTCAAATAAATTATTCTTAACAAAATTAAACCGCACCAACAGATCTTTCCATGACACAGTCCAGTGATCTTAATATCATCTGCCTTGGGTATCTAACCCTTTACTATATTCACGAATAGTTTATTTTCTGTAAACGAACTGTTATCATATGGTTTCAATGTACTGGCCGTGAACAAAATCGTATGTAAACCGCTTTTAATTATTCATGTATTGTAACTGAACAGTTGTTTCAGATAAGATTGTGACTTCAGACCTCTTGTTCAAATATGGCCCTTGGTTCGAATCAGTTTGTAAAATAAGTATCGATGGGGTAGTCGTTATATTGACCGCCAGCGAATGATGTCATGGACATAACGTATGTGAAGGGTAGAGTTCGGACATCTTGTTAAAATGGTTCCTTGTTCGAATCAGTTTGTGAAATAAGTACTATCTCGATGGGGTAGTCGTTATAGTAACCGCCAGCGAATGATGTCATGAACATAATGTATGTGCAAGGTAAAGTTCGGACATCTTGTTAAAATGGTTCCTTGTTCAAATCAGTTTGTGAAATAAGTACTATATCGATGGGGAAGCCGATAGAGTGACCACCTCGCGTATGATGTCATAGGCATAACGTATGTGAAGGGATGGGTTCGGACATCTTGTTAAAATGGTTTCTGGTTCGAATCAGTTCGTGAAATAACTACTATCTGGATGGAGTAGTGGTTAGACTGCCCGCCTCGAGATAGATGACAACGACATAAATAACGTGTAATGTAGAGTTCGGACCTCTTATGAAGAGTATTATATCGGTGGTGTAGTGGTTCGATTGCTAGACTCGAGAGAGATGACAATGACATCAAGGATTTGTAATGTAGATTGTGTAACTGAACAGTTATTTCAAACAGGTTTGTGACTTAAGACCTCTTGTTCAAATGCTTCTTGGTTCGAATCAGTGTGTGAAATAACTTAAATATCGATGGGGTAGTGTTTAGAGTGCCCACCTCGAGAGCGATGAATAAACAGAGTATATCTGTAGTGATGAACCCTAGTCTCTAATTCAAACTGTTCCTGATACGAATCAGTATTAGAGAAGTGTTAGCCATGGGGTTTTGTTAGCGGTTATAACCCGAGTTGTACATTTCCCACACTATAATTAGTAACCTTAATAAGGAGTATGGACACAACGTTGTCTTAATCAACTACGCCTTATTTAAAGTATGTAACGACAGGATGTTACGAGAATTGTGTAAATAGAACCAGAGACATGTCATGTATTCAAGAGAGTACATTTGAAAAATAACGTATATCAAAATTGTAAGCATACACTGTTTATTAGGCATTGTCTAGTAGTACATGTATCTAAAGACTTACACAAAAATATTCAAAACTATATAATACAAACTATACAAGGGATATAACAAAACACCGACAATGAAAACATCTATACCTTATATATGGGTTTTACGGGGTTAGTTTCTGTGCAATGAACTAACTAACAAACACATACAGATTCAAAAGCGAATAGTAAGGATTCAGATAAGCCTGTTAATACATGCTTAAGTCCAAATTGTTCGTACTGTAGGTATACATATGCATACCTATGTCTTGTGATGTTGGTTTCTATATAATGAACAAACAAAATCTTAAAAGCGAACAATGAGGATCCAGACGGGCATGTTAGAAACATGTACTTGCCTATGTATATTAAAGTCCAAATGGTATGTATACATGCATGTGTGTTATGGTGAAAGTTTCTGTAAAATCTATTAAGAAGCAAACACGTCTTGGATTAAAGGCAAACAGTGAGGACTCAGATGGGTCTGTTAATACTTGGGTACGTGTAAAAGTCCTTAAATCGTTCTTAGTAAATATCTTTCAAAATGAACTAACCAATTCGTCTTTTCTTTCAAGCCTACAGTGAGGTCTTAGACAAACATGTTATTACATACGGTCATATCACTGTTTATAGTCGTATATGATCGAGAAAGCATGTTCTTATAAAGGTATAATTTCCACTTACGTTATGTGTTGATACACAAACTAATAAGATCCCAGACACAGGATATAAGGACTCAATCCGCACATTCCTACAGATTGGTCATTGTTTCTATCTCATACCATATGCTACTGGAATGGTCTATTGATAAGATAGCAAAGCGTGCAGATCTTGAATTGAAAGGATCACATTTCTAGATATTCTAAAGTACTTCGTGGACTTATATGGGCACTTTGTCACATGATAGCGGAACGCTAGACATACGCAGTTGATACGCTACTCATTCGCTAGCCATACTCAGACTACGCTGGTAATAAACTGGCTATACGCTACGCATACGCTACTCATAGGTTCAATACGGTAAGTATACAAACAATTCTGCATTTTCAAGGGCTTTTTGTGCGTATGAAAATGAATTAATGAATTTTCATCCGCAACTAATACGTATCTCTCATACGCAATAGTGTGACAGGGCCATATCAGAGAAGGCCGTGGTTGGTGTGTGATGAGACTACGGATACGATCAGGCTCATCCAAATCTTCACTGTTTAAATGTGCGACAAAACCAACTTTTGTCTTTAACAATTTGAACGATTAATTATACTCATTTAAATGTAAAATTAAAAGTCATTGGTTATTAAAAGTTTAGTAAAATGAAGATTTTAAGCAAATGCAGTAAAAGATGATAGTATTTTATATACAAAGCTCATTTTACAGTATTTACTACATACTTGCCTTTACACATGGATATTATTAAATATAAATATTTCAAGTAATTTAAAAACAATTAGATATAATTAACAAAATTAATGTGCAGAGTCCTTATTGTTTTACATAGATATTTTGTGACTTCTAAACAGATAATACAAATAGTCTACTGGAATATTTTCTAGATTGCAATTAAAATAGACTTTGTGATAAGTGAAGATCCAGATCAGCCTTAACCTCTATACAGTCTGACCAGGATCTACCCTTTACACTTTCTAGTCGTACACAACGTCTATGGCCATCTGAAGAACGGAAGCTGGACACGTGATCCCATGGATAAAATTTACCATGCTATGTTGACTAAGTGAACAGAAGACGCTGACAATACAAATACAAGTAAAATACACAGTTTCATCTTAAGGTAGTAGGAGCCTAATGGGCAACATTTCAAATTATGATCAGCTTGATAATTTCTTAATGTGTATCATTTCCTGGATTCAAAAACAAAATTTAAAAGAAATTTAACCTCAAATAACCATTTCTTTTTAATTTGAATTACCCTACCCCCCTTTCAGAATTTTCGATAAAAACTACATCACCCGAGAGACAAGAAAACTCCTTTATTTCATTTATTTTTCAACATTTTGGTAATACTTTGGTATCAAAGTAACAAAAAAATATATTTGCTTTCAGAAATAATACATTACAAATTCTCTGTGGTACGTAGTAAAGCAGAGAATGCTTGTCTTAACACGGTAAACACACAAAGGGTTATTGTGTATTGTAGTTGCACGGGATGTGCTGCACGGGATGTGCGCTCGGGTATGAGTATATATAAGGTAGTTATAGGGCGTGTTTGTCAGTTCCACGCTAGACTTCGCTCGTTAGACTGCTTACACAGAGACAACATGGATGAAGAAGATATCAACGCCTTGGTGAACAACCGAGTAAAAGACGTTATTCAGGAGTCACATGGCAACTTGTTGCGGGAAATAGGTGGACTTATAGACAAGATAAGTTATCCAAGATCTTCTGCCTCTTCTAGTAGTATTTCTTCTCTAGACGCTCCGAAATTCAAGCGTAAAAGTAACGAGGAGCAATTTAAACAGAATTCCAAGGTTATTGCCAGGTTGGAACATGCCGAGTTAAATATGGATTCCCAGAGGATTACGGAGGCTAAAAATGATATTATTGAAGGAAACAAATGATAGCAAGTTTTAAATGTAAAGGTTTTCGAGTTTAATGGTATTCTTAAATTCTTGTTTATTAAAGTAGCAAAGGAAGCACGGGCTATTCTCGTTGCATTTTTCTTTTTCATTGCAGCAAAAGATATACTAAAGCGGCGTCAGAAATTAATTCAGCTTGCTGATACCTCCGAATTGGGATGGCGAATGGTTGCAGAATATGAGAGCAACCCTATAGCAAGTGACAGCGAGGATGAGAAGCGTATTCATAAGGCAGAATATCGGGCTTCGAGAAAGGCTAAAGGGGAAAAGACAAAGAGAGGCAGGTCAAGGTCAACTCCTTACGGACGGGGACAGCCTAGGGGGGACTCATTACCCTCTCAAGGAACAGGACAGACGTATTCTCATGGGGGTTCGGTGAAGAAACCAGGTTTATGTTTTATCTGCGGAAAGGCGGGGCACTGAAAAAATGAATGCTCACTCCAGAATTACAATAACAAGATAAGTAGTTTTATTGTTGGCCGCCTTTCGAAGGCTTTAGGTAAAACGAATACCAATAGAAAGCAATTATGTTTTGCGGAAAAGGGTATAACAAAAATTGTTAACATTAATTGCATAGAAATGGGGCATGGAGCCGGTTCGAATATCAAGTTTAAATCAGGTGGCCAAAATCCGGGAAAATACAATGAGGAAAAGGAAACAATTGAATATTCGAGCATAAGTGAAAATGAGACTATAGAGAGTCCGATTTTAAACATTGTTAAAAAGGGGGCAAGTGTTGACTTAATAAATCAGTCTTTCAACATTGAGGACAAAGGATCATGTACTGGTTTAGATGATAATGCTAGTTCAAATTATAATGGTTTGAAAAAGGGAGGTACTATCGACTCGGGTAAACATTTAGAGCTAACCGGATTAAGCGTTTTGTCACCTGTTGGTAAACTCAAACAGAGCTATAGCAAATGGGAAGCTTATACCAATAATGCTTACATTTTGGATGTCATTTATAACGGTTATAAGTTACCGTTGGCCGAGACTCCGGTGACAGTTCAGTTAAATAATAATAGATCCGCCAGGGATAATCCGATTTATGTAAAGTCCGAAATTGGCCGTTTAGTAGAAAAGGGTATTATTTCAGTTGTTCAAGAACAACCATTGATAGTCAACCCATTAACGGTTGCATACGGTAGGTCTGGCAAGCCTAGATTAGTTCTTGACTGTAGACATATTAATCCATGCTTACACTTGTTTAAGGTCAAATTTGAGGACGTTAAAGTTGCAAAATCGATTTTTCAGCCTTTCAGTTATGTATTTACATTCGATTTGAAAAGCGCTTATCATCACATTGATATTTGTTCATGCCACAGAACGTATTTGGGGTTTTCATGGTCCGACGAAGGAATTGACCGTTATTATGTTTTTAATTGCCTTCCTTTCGGTTTGTCTACAGCCGGACACATATTCACCAAAGTACTCAGACAGCTACTGAAATATTGGAGATCGTTGTGCATTGATATTGTTATGTTTCTCGATGACGGTATAGGTGGTCACACGGATTTCGATCTTGCTTTAAGACATAGCAAGTTGGTCAGGAGTTCATTAGTTGAATTCGGTTTTCTTTTGGCAGAAGATAAATGCGATTGGTTGCCGAGAAGGATAGCTATTTGGTTGGGTCATGTTTTTAATTTTGAAGACAATATTTTGAGGTTAACGGAAGAAAGAATTAAGCGGTTGGAGACTCAAATTGACTCCGTTTTGTATGATGTGAGGAATGATAAATTCAAAACCGTGCATGTAAAGGCACTAGCTTCGGTTATCGGTCAAATTATATCACTGCAGAGTGTACTTGGTAAACGCGTTAGTTTGCATACTAGAAACTTGTATATTTGGATTATGTATCGCTGTAGTTGGAAGTCACCTGTTCAGGTGAATAAGGAGGCTATAGGAGAATTGAATTATTGGCGTATAAACGACAGACGTCTCAATGATTTGGGATGTTTGTATTGGCAACATCCGGTCGTAAAAGCAAACGTTTTTGCTGACGCAAGTTCCCATGGTTATGGTGGATTTGTTGAAATGTGTAACGCATGTTTGTCAGGAGACGGATCGGAATCCGCACCGGTAGAAAATACCGTTGTTAAGGAGCAAGGGAGCCGCGCGTCTCAAATTACCGGTAATTGCGAGTTAGTGGTGGACAGAGGTAATTCCTTTGATCGTTATATATTTAATGATGGGCGACTCCCGGAAGCGAGTGCGCAAGTCGGTTTTGATAGATCGATAGATACTAGTATTTCGCGTGTTGGCGGATTCGTAAAACTCCCGGAAGAGAGTTGTTATTGTTTATCGGAAAATGTGATCAATATTGATGGTCGATTCATTGGGGGATCAAAACTCCGGGGAGAGAGTTGTCTTGTAGATCCGGGATGTGAAAATTATCTCCCGGAAGAGAGATATCTTAATTACTGTGGTTGGCATGAGATATGTAAAATTCATCCCATGCATGATAGAAATGGTTTGTTAATTAAGGATAGGGATGTTTGTTCGGTAAGCGATCTAAATATTGGAAGCCATCTTTCCAATTCCGAAATATTCGGATCATGGACGAGTGATGAGTCGCTCAAAAGTTCCACATGGAGGGAGCTAGAAGCTGTACATCGGGTTGTTATGAGTAATTTGAAGATATTGAAAAATCGTCATATTAAAGATATTTTCAGATAATCAAAATGTTGAGCGTATTTTACACGCTGGTAGCAGAGTTAATGAGCTCCATAACTTATCATTAGCGATAAATTCAGTTTGTGAGCAGAACAGGATCACATTTAACTCTGTCTGGATCCCAAGGGGTGATAACCTTCTTGCAGATCATTTGAGTAGGTGTCAGGATAGTGATGATTGGTCCATTTCTGAAGATATTTATAAAAAATTGGATAAAATGTGGGGTCCTCATGATGTAGATAGGTTTTCAACACATTATAATAATAAATGTAGGAGGTTTAACTCTAGGTGGTGGGTACCTGGCACGGAAGCTATAGACGCATTTGATCAGACTTGGCGCGGTGAACTGAATTGGTTAGTTCCGCCTCCAAAGCATATAATGAGCTGTCTGAGGAAATTAGCATCGGAAAATGCTCGAGGTACTTTGATAATTCCAAAATGGCAGTCTGCACCATTTTGGCCGTTTATTACTGATTTGCAAAACGAATATAAATATTTTGTAAAAGGTGCACTTGAATTGCCAAAATCAGGCGCTGTGTGCAAAGGCAAAGGAAACAATGGAATGTTCGGTGAGAATGTTTTATCATTCAGCATGGTTGCATTACATTGCGTTTTTGAAGAAAACCAATAAGGGAAAAGATGTTATTTACGTTTTATGGTGTTTGATAAATAATTCTTTTTCACAGGTATTGGCATAAGAGCGTCTTTGAAACGTAAATTTGATGAGGCTGATGTACATATTGTCGATCAAGATCGGATTATAGACACAATGGCTATACAAATGGTGTCGGCAAGGGCTGATACTACTGTGACCAAATACTGCTATCAAATCAGAGCGTTTGACGATTTCTGTGAGAAAAAAGGTATTTCTTCGAGGCCAGCGTGCTCCATTCACGTCGCAATGTATTTATCACAAATGATCGATGCAGGAAAATCGGATAAAGTGATTTCATCATCTCTTTACGCTATCAAGTGGCTTCATCGAATGAACGATTACCCCGATCCAACGATAAACTCAACTGTGTTAATGTTAGTTGAAAGTGCCAAACGTTTGAATTCCAAACCCATAGTAAAGAAGGACGTTATAAGCACACAGAACTTGATTGAACTTTGCAGTATGTATTTAGAGTCACGAGACATCATCGTTTTGCGGGGCTTATCTATGATTGTATTAGGATTTGCTGGGTTTTTACGGTTTAACGAAATCGTAGATTTAAGATGTTGCGATCTACGATTTAGTACGGATCATTTGGTTTTGTATGTTAAGAAAAGTAAAACAGATGTATATAGGTCTGGTAGAGAAGTATTTATCGCAAAAGGTGAAACTAGCGCTTGTCCGATTGCAATGTTGAAAAGGTATTTACAGTGCTCAGGAATGCCTGTTGATTCCGAATTATATCTTTTTCGGGCGGCTTGTAGATCCGGGTCAAAGTGCTTTCTTTTAAAACGGAACAAAAAGCTGAGTTATTCTCGTTCTAGAGTATGTATTGTCTCTCGGTTGAAATTAGTTGCTCCAGATTTGCATCTAGGAACTCATTCCCTGAGAGCCAGTGGCGCTACTGCTGCAGCTAACGCCAGTGGCGTTTCTGATCGTTGTTTAAAGCGTCACGGGCGTTGGAAAACGGACATAGCGAAGGATGGGTATATTGAAGATTCTGTAGAAAAGAAATTATTTGTCACAAAACAGTTAAAATTGTAATATTGTTCTTTGATTTTAGAATTCGAATAGCATTCAGTGCACTATAATTTGTAGCGTTCAAGCGCTCGTCTGGGCCGTTGCAAAGAAGGTGTTGTTTTGTATTTGAGAAGGTGTTCAGACTTACAAATTCTCTGTGGTACGTAGTAAAGCAGAGAATGCTTGTCTTAACACGGTAAACACACAAAGGGTTATTGTGTATTGTAGTTGCACGGGATGTGCTGCACGGGATGTGCGCTCGGGTATGAGTATATATAAGGTAGTTATAGGGCGTGTTTGTCAGTTCCACGCTAGACTTCGCTCGTTAGACTGCTTACACAGAATGCTATTCGATTATTTGAAAGTTATATTGCTTCACACATTAAACTAGGTTGAGTTCCGACAGCCATATTTCCCTAGGGGTATTCTGAGAAACACTGGTTGTTTCGCGCATGCCACGGATGCACGGTTCCTCTTTAAAAAAAGGGGTTTTACGTGGGCGGCCAGGACCCTTCTGATGGGAGATACATGTATGTGAAGCTTGCTAAATGAAAATTACTTAAGTACAAGATATAATGTCATAACCTAAGTTGGTGGATTGGGTTAACCGTAATACATGTAAATTTATGTATATATGCACGCGCTGTTTGCGCATATTGGTCGCTCTGTCTAACAATAAAGCGCTCGTCTGGGCCGTTGCAAAGAAGGTGTTGTTTTGTATTTGAGAAGGTGTTCAGACTTATTGATCACATCACCAACAAATATAATCAAACTACTGGATTAGTCATATGGTATTACGATTTTAAAATACTATTTTGACCGCGTAAAATTTGAACATCGACGTTTAAAAGCAAAAATCAACAAGTTCTAGAAATACTCATGCCCTGTTCTTTATTGATAATTAACTTTTACCTTTTAGGAACATTGTGTCAACAAATCTAAATGTTTTAACCGTCTTATTTAAAAAAAAAAGTAGAGTTTGAAATTCTCAACCACCCATTTCAGACGTGACTGCAAGTAATAAAATCTTCAAAGAAGCTAATATTTATGTATAGAAATATATTTAATTACTTTTTAATTCAAAGTACAATATAAACTTCTGTAGAAAGTGTTAGCGAATGAAAACAAAAAAATGCTTCTGGAGGGATTCAAACCACTACCTTGAAACCCTCAAAAGATTTGCAGTCCTGCGCTTAACAACATAGGCTAAAGCATTAACATTGAAGACTTTCAAGTGGAGGTTTTCATTACGCTCCTACTACCTTAACTAACAATATTTTTCGAAAAGTATGAAGGTCGACAGACTCGAATACACATTTAAGACATTATTACGGGGCCTGCTATAATCCATCTAGGCTAATATAACACAATCAAATGAGAATTGTCAACAATGTTGGAAAAGAAGGTAATTCAAATTATTGACAATTTCTACTTTTCCGTAATTATTTCAATTATAGAAAAAACAACTTTGTCATTTGTTGTTTAAGCTTTGTAATTAGTTCGTAGACAAATAGGAAACAACTTTTCTTCAAAATTATCGGCATGTTATAAGACAAAATATAATGGCTATCCGGGACACTCATGAGTTTATCTAGTACTGAATATGATCAACTTTTGATCAGTTTTAGCGTTCTCGTGTAAACCAACCATTAAGCAACCATCACTCTGTCTGTACAATATACACACTGGGTGGGATATCCCGTTCTTATTTGACAACAAAATCTTCTCTTTTCTACCATCATGTCGGATCATATGTACATTGTGAGAATCCACTCCACACACTAAGAGGTTATCTTCTCCATCCACATACATTCCGTACGGTGTCTTCAAATCTGTGTCAGAGTATCGGTATATCACGTGACCTTGATTGTTCAAACATGTTAAAGTGTGAGTGTCCCTATCAGATACAAATATCTTACTCGCGCCTCTGTTAATTTTAACACCGTTAGGCCTTGTAAATATATATTTAACTTTATCGACGCCCAACCTTCTCTGTACTACACCGTCCATGTTGAGTACTCGTACTTCACCATTACCGGGTTTATCATGACAGGTAACGTAGATCTCGTCACCATAAACATCTACACCCCAACAGTATCTATCCATCTTCAATGTTTTCTTCACCTTCATCCCCGGCAACATTCTTACCCACTGGAGTTGTTTGTGGTAACCTTGTGTAACTATGACGTCAGTGTCATTGATAGTAGACACGTCAGCTGAAGCAACGGGTAACTGGGCTTTTAAAAGGAAGTTTTCATCAAACAATTTAAGACCATCATTATCACATGCGAGTACAACATGTCCGTCAGGCATAAATGCACATCCCCATACGTCATTTGACATCCCATCTATTTCCCGTTTCCCCTTCACAGAAATGTTCAGTATAGATGTCTCGTTTGGACCGGAATCAATTAGTCGGTTGCTACCGACAGTGCCCAGTGATTGTAACTGCTGGATCATGTCGGATAATACGTCATTGGGTTGAAAACGAATGTCTATTGGGTAAATTTCTTTCTGGATTTTACCAATAATAAGACCATATTCACTTGCAAGTGAAGACGCTTTCTTAGACCCGACAAATATGACGTCATCTTCCCGCGTTTTTTCACATTTCGACAAAGATTTGTCCAGATCCCCGATTTGGTGCAAAATCTCATCGGCTAACGTCACGTGACCATCGATCTCTTTTTTCAACGTTTCTTCAATTTGTCGGATATCTGAAGACATTTTCTTTTCAAGTTTATCCAGCTTGTCGATAATATCCTTGCGGTATCGTTGCAAGTTGTTGAGGCAATCTTGTATTTGCGACATCACAGTTGATTTATCAGTGTGTCTGTTCTTTGTAAGGTCGTCATATCTAACTGTCAAGTCTCTCAGACGATTAGCGACATCCTTAAGCTCCTTTTCAACATCGATTTTGGCACTGTGTTTTGAGACAGTGCTTGTATTACATGTTGCATGGTTCGTCATTTTACAGGCAGGACACATTACCGCATCGTGAGTGGAGCAGTAAGTATCGAGTACCGATGTTCTGTGTGTACCACAGAACATAAATGGTAGCGTTGGTTGTTTCCTCGTAGATACTGATGGTATGTTACTCCCTATCAGAATTGTATGGTCACTCGAGGCCCTAGACCCTCTGTGCGCCATATCACATGACTGGCAGAGGTACTCACAACATATATTACAATATGATATGGCTTCCGATGTTTTATCATTCGACAGACAAACATCACAGTCTTGGTTGTATATCTCGTCAGATCCTTCATACAGAGAAGCCATGATAAAGTTATACGCATCCGTAGTTTGCTACTTCTTCCTGAAATGGAGGTTAATAACGAGAGATTAATACAAACGCATACCATGTAGATTTGTATGTTTTGTGGTTTTGTCCGACATATAAGAGTTATATGTGCCCGTTAATGATTAATTTGGGTTTAACGCCGTTTTCAACAATTGTTCAGTCACATCACGGCTCATGTGTTTCATGGCTTTCTCGCACTAAAACGAAAGACGCTTGTCACAGTGACTTTTGTCGGAAAGAATGTTGTCCTAACTCGGGTTCGAACTCACAACCCCTGGATTGAAAGCCCGCGTCGCTAGCTACCGACTGAGCTACCGGGGCTCGGCTAAATGGGAAAATATGTATGTTGGCTTTGGTAAATAGTGTAGTTCCAGATCAGTCTGTGCACAGTTTGATTAAGATATTCACTGTTCAAATATTACTTATATAGAAGCTTGTTATATTTGTATAGATTATGATTCGACGGAACATATGTACAGAATGATCTGAACTGACACTGTTCAAAAATGTCCACTTGTACTATTTTCCACGGACGGGCTCACTTGACAAAGATTTGATGGTGACGAATGTTCTCATGAACTTACATGAAGAATGGATGAATAATGTGGTCTGTAGAGTGTTCACACGGTTTGGTTTAGATTTGAACTAGTAACATAGGTTTTGACCCATCATGACCCAGGTTTTCACTGGACCGATATTTGGTGTATATGAATATTCTTTTGAACTACAATTACGATTGTATGTAAAAGAGAGTATCTAGAGTATTCATAATGTGTCCCCTAAATTCGATCTAGTAACATAGTTTTGGACCCCATTGGCCAAGTTTCAAACGTGACTGAGATTCGATGGAAGCGAATATTAGTCTGATAAACTTTCATGAAAATTGTATGACAAATGTGGCCTCTAGAGTGTTTACACGTGTTGTCTAAATTTTAAACTAGTAACCTTGTTTTTGACTCATTGCGACTCAATGTTTAACATGTTCGAGATTGTGTGAAGTTGAATGTTCTTAGGAACTTACATAATTGTTTAAAAGAAATGAGGTCTCTAGAGTACTTACAAGGTTTGTATGACTTCATTTCTTATTCCATAAAAAACACGACTGAGACTTGATAGCCATGAATGTTCTGATAAAATGCCATGTAGAAAGTAAGAGAAATGTGACCTATCGAGTGTTCACAATATGTTCTTCAATTTAACCTAGTGACCTAGTTTCTGAATGCACGTTAGCCAGTTTTATACTTAAACCATGTTTATTGTAAATGCATGTTCTTATCTACTGTCATGAAGATCGGGTGAGAAGTCTGGCTTCTAGAGTGTTCAAAAGTTGTTGCCTTTTACAGTGTTCTATGTTTTCACCCAAGTTGAGTTTTGAATTCTACCGAGATCACTTGAAGATGGATGTTCTGTATACAATCATCGGATGAGCATTGTCTCGACGATTAAGTAAAATAAAAAATATAGCCACTAGAATGTTCACAAGGATGTTTTTAAATTAGTCCTAGTGTTTGACCCCATATTACCAAGACAAAACACAGTCAAAACATAAAATCGAATTCGACCCTGTTTGCACTATTTCAAGGGGACTATATTACTATGAATATTAATAAGGTAGGCGGTACGCATCTCGCCTCGTTTTTAAAAAGAATGTCAAACGGTTACGCTCTTAAATGAATGAGTGTCAAACTGTTCATCGTATTTCAGTTATATCACGGCGACAGTTCACTTATTCATGATCCCTGGGTAAACAAACCAGTACTAGGCTAGAAAATGTACCTTGCCCAAGGGCACTCTACCATGACCGTAGTGCCGCGACTGGGGATCGAACCCGGGGCACCCGGTTTCGAAATCCCCGACGCTAACCACTCGACCTTGAGCTTTCAGAACAATTGGTGTTTTACGCCGCCTTCATCATGTATTAAGTTATATCACGGAGTTTCCTTGGAAATTTACCAGTACTACTGGTTCATTTACCCTGAAACCAGCAAGTCAGTCGTTATCCTAACCCAGCAAATCTGAGCGCCAAGGATGGTAGCCGTTACCATATTTTTTAAGTATTTGGTATTACCCGGCCGGGGATCAAACCCGCGACTTCCCGCACCCAAGGCGGGCGCTCCACCACAACACCACCGATGCGGTACATTTTAGACGAAATGAATCAATCCCAGCTACCCAAAGCGCATATCTAGGTCATGTTTACATTCCACTAACAGACGACCTAAAATAAAAGCTAGACAACCTAAAAATAGACTTCGGGATGGTCCGGACACATTTTTTATGCCACGAAGCTTGCCGAACGTAGAGACCGTTTCCCTCACTGAAATCGGTTTTATACATCTTACTATAAAATATATATATTTTTTTTTTCTTCAAATTACACTCTTTCCATACCCTAGTTAAGGTAGTAAAGGGGGAAAAACACAAACATGGATTCTCTTATCATTATATTTCAATTCTATATTACCCTTCATTTGGAAATGACGTCACCATTTTTCAACTGTCTGCTAGTATAGAATGTAATAAATCTCTGAGTCTCGATGGTGTTGTGTCGCAAGCTTGTGCTAAGATTAGAAAAACATACTTTAGTTTTGCAGATATTCATGTTTACACCGAACGACTACATCCTTTAACTTGTAAACGTTTATATGATTCGATAGTTCTACCTACGGCATTATACGGATGTGAATTATGGAATGACATGACAAAACAACACATTCATTTTCTCGAAAAAGCTCATAGTCAGTGCATCAAAAATATGCAATCACTCCCGTATTCAACTAGAACAATTGTCGCTCTTAGCTCCATCGCAATGCGTCCATTAGAATACGAAATTGACAAAAGGAAACTCTTGTTCTTCGGTCAGCTTTGCTATGTTTCAGAAACTAAAATGTTGAAAATCATTTTCATTCAAAGGTTTGTAAAATTCTTAAACTCACCTCGAAACGCCCTCGGTTTCATGCCAGACATATATCGTATATTTGGGAAATACAAACTTACTAAATATCTGTTAGATTTTGCGGAAAGCGCGACATTTCTTAAACTGCCATTATGGAAGAAAATCATAAATCGAGCAATAACTGACCATACAAATGAAGAATATAGGAACAGATTAATAGGAGACGAAACTCTAACTAAATACCTTTTATTCCACAGCGAGTACACGCCTAGTAATGCATGGCGATTTGCACAGTTATATCGAGATTATCTCCCTTACTGTAAAACATTAATTTTACTTATTGGACGCTTATTTTCTCGCAAATATTTGACTTCATGCCCCAAATGCCATATAATTATAGATGATATAGTCACACACTTAGTATTATTTTGTATAAATAACAGTAATCACCAAGATCGCCTCTGGTGCAGATTACATACTGCCTTAGGTAATAAGTCGTATATCGCCTTATGTCAGTTAATGCCTAAACAGAAATAATATCAGGTTACCCGTCCCTACAAATAACAGCCGATATAAGGGTACTTTGCTTCAAGGTTACTCTAATACAACTACACAAGATGTCAAGCTTGTTAAGGTTTATAAATCCTGGTTAGTAGAACAAATAAGCTGTTATAAGAATCACCATTTATTATAAATGCGTTTTCTTTCAGCCATCACTTATTAACATGTACCCGTATGCTACGTTAACAGCGTATTACTGAACAGTTTGAGGACCCGAAAGTCCTTAAAATTAGCGAATATTTGTGAGTATGGATTATATATAATCAACTGTGTTAGTGATTTATATTTTAAGCCTATTCCCCTGGTATCCAGCTATTTGTATCATCATGAGTGATTCTATCAAATTACCACATTGGTAAAGACTTGCTTTTGAAATAAGTACTGTTTCATGGGTAACGAACAGTGTTGACAATGATAAGAATGCCCGAATGCACAGGCTGATCATTGTATTCATTACATGCAAATGTTATGTTTTACTCCTAAACGTGTCCCATACACCTGTCCATATATGTCTTCTCTGAGTTTCGTTTCGTCCGAGGAGATTTACGAATTGGACTATATATATATATATATTTTTGTTTGACTGCATGTAAATTGTACTACTGTAAATAACCTTTTTGTTTCCCCGTTTTCAAGGACTTTCCGTATGCTTGTGTATATGTTTGTGTGTATGTATGTGTGTATATGTATGTGTGGATGTGTATATATATATGTGTATATATATATATATATGTATGTGTATATATGGATATGTATATGTATGTGTGTGTGTGTGTGTGTGTATATATATGTGTGTATATATATATAGGTTTATATGTGTGTGTGTATATATGTATTTATTTATGTTCTCACTTCTGTAATGTTTGTTATGAAATGTACTAACTCTTCAAATATGGAGGAAATAAAGAAAATCTATCTATCTATCTGCAAACAATGTATCTAACAAGATCAGCTGCAAATCCGTACAGTTTGATCTAAGTCTACATTGTGCACTGTATCTACTTTTTCTAGGATTATTATCATAAATTACATCTTAAATATGCAGAAAGGTGTCAAAATGAGAGATAACTTTACACATTTCTATAATCCCATCAGAAAAGAGTTAACGCGTGACTTTTCATACACACATGGTATCATTTCTAAAATGATACCCGGTTGAGGCGACATTCTTTCGGGCGATTTTTCCCATTTCCTCTCACCTCTGATTTATGTGAGAAAGGAGTCAGTAGCTTCGAAAGAATGTTGTGTAAGTACTGGTGTGGGAAAGCCAGGAAAAAATGGGTAGGTGCACTGACCGCCGTGATATGACCAATGCTGTTGAAAGCAGCGTTAAACTCCAAACAAACAAACAAACAAATCATTTCTAAAAATAGAACACCACTCATCAAATAGCAAATGATGCCCAATTGTAGGCAGGGCTTTGTTATATTTACGTAAGGCGCTTCCAGGCCGTAAAGCTACACTGATTTAATTGGTTCAACAATAATATAGAACAGAACTTTATTCAAGAATAATGACTTGAACACAATAAGAAAAGCGGTGCCTAACACATGGGACTAATACGTATAAGTAGTCCCTGCTGAAACGTTTCTGACATGGAGATGCAATTTGAAGCATATATGTAGCAGATGACTTCTGAAAACATGGTAACAACAGGATGAACGGCGTAAAGGTCAGTATGAGTTGTTTCTCCTTGTGTCAATTTATTTTCCTAATTTTGAGATATGCAGATTTGTTATATTTTGGAAAGGGATAACATTGTGATATATCCGGGATGTATTCATTTAAAGGTTCATTATATATACTAGTAGTTTGCGTGGGCAGATGTAAGGGCACATGGCATGAAAACATGACAGGTTTGCATGGTGAGCTTCTTAAAGACCCGGGGTCCGCAAGTGATACGGTTCTGAAATTGATAAATACTTTTAACAAAAATAGGCTGATGAGCTGTTTAAATACCTGGGGTCCGCAAGCGATATTTTTAAAACAAATAGCCTGATTTGCTGTTTAAATGTAAGGGGTCCGCAAGCGATACTTTTCAGACAAATAGCCTTATGAGCTGTTTAAAGACCAGGAGTCCGAAAGCAATACTTTAAAGCCAAATTGCCTTATGGGCTGTTTAAAGACCAGATGTCCGTAATCGATACTTTAAGATAATAGGCTGATGAGCTGTTTAAAGGGTAGGGGCCGCAAGCGATACTGTTATGTCAAATAGCCCTATGAGCTGTTTAAAGACCAGGAGTCCGAAAGTGATACTTTTAAGACAAAAAGCCTGATGAGGTTTTCAAAGACCAGGAGTCCGAAAGCGATATATTTAGAACAGATAGCCTGATGATCTGTTTAAAGATCAGGGGTCTGCAAGCAATACTTTATAGACAAATAGCCTGATGAGCTGTTTAAAGGCCAGGGGTCCGCAAGAAATACTTTTAAGACAAATAGCCTGATGAGCTGTTTAAAGACCAGGGGTTCGCAATCGATACTTTAAACAAAATTAGGCTGATGAGATGTTTGAAGGTCCGGGGTCCGCAAGCGATATTTTTAAGACAAAAAGCGTTGTGAGCTGTTTAAACGGCAGCGGTCCGTAAGTGATACTTTTAAGACAAAAAGCGTTATGAGCAGTGTAACACTGATCAATGTTATCAAAATGTAAAGTTGAAATGTTGTGAGTGGTCTTCTTTCAACGTTGAAAAACAAACCCTGAGGTCACATTTCAACGGAGTCAGAACTCAATGCGAAGTGAACAGTCAAAGCATAAGATCTCAATGGAGTCAGTACATAAATACCATCCCCCACCCACCCTTCTCCCATAACGTGAGTTATATGTAACATTAAATGATTCGAGAGAACAAATATCAAAAATACATTTCATTTTTAAAATGACTGGTGTTTATGCTTACTTTATGAGCCGTTTAAATCATCGAAGTATTGCATGAATTTCTTTTATTGAAACATTTTCACAAGGATATCGATGTGATTAACTTCTTCTTTCGTTTTCGGGTTACTGAATAGTATCGCGTGCCGACACTATTTCAAGCAGGCTTTATTACTATGAATATTAATTATGTAGGCGATACGCTTCTCGCCTCGTAACTGATACGCGCTTAAATGGAGGAGTGTCAAACTGTTCATAGTATGCTCGCCAAATAGTTAATTATGCATGACGAGGGCAAAGAAATTCATCACGAGCGAGTGTTCATCGTAGGATCGTCGTGTGGTGTGATATAAAATTATATTACATCAAGATCACCGTCTTTGTAATACCAAAATGCTCCGATAAAGACGAAATACATTAATTCCTAATAGTTACTCTTCGGGGTCTCACTGCTAGCTTTAGCTGTGTGTGTCGCGGTACGAACTTAACAAATAATACATGTTAGCGGACCGGTTTACCTAGTCGATAGAGATCTCTCCACGAAAGCGAGAGGTCCAAGATTCGATCCAAGGACTTGCTGCATGTTTCCAATTTTTCTTTAAACTGCCTCCGTTTTACTCTAGAATATTGGATTATAGTAATAATTATGAAGTGAACCAGCGTAAATCTTAAATAAAATGTCCGAAATATTGATGATTCTATAGAGTAAACTGTTAAGCAAAGTATAGTGATTAGCGTAAATGTGGAACTATACATGTAGGAGTTAATTGACACACGCGCTGTATTACGTTCTGTCCACTTTCGCACAGATTAAATGAAAAAATTGGCCTGAAGAATTTTACCCCATCATTTGTTTCACATTGCTTTATTGTGTACGCCTTTTTTTAACAGAACTGAAACTATTGTGGCAAAGGGGGACATATTGAGCAAATTCTTCTTTTCTCTCAATATTTCAATGTTGTTGAATTTATTCTTCTTATTGTCGGCAAATCTATATTTTGGCCCAAACACTTTCTAAATTTAGTTTTGCTTTAATCTGTATGACAGTGTACATCTAAAATTAGTATTTGTCTAGTTCACATCAAGCAATTAATACTTATTCTTCCATTCGGATCTTATTAGTTTCAATGTAAATTATTTACTCAACACATATGTAATTAGATGCTTTATTTACTTTTTATTTGCTTTTCAGTACCCATCATTCAAGTTGAAACAATCTTTTGCTTTTTTACAATTCTTCTGCTTCTTTTAATCAAATACGCTTCCTATCTATACTACTGTAGCCCTGTGTATAACTTGCTTTTATGGTGTTCTATGTTGCTTCCAACAATGTTTCAGTTATATCACGGCGTTACCCGTACTACTGTTCCATTTATCATTACACCAGTGACCAAGGCTTTATGATAACCACACAATCCTGAGCGCCATAGAGGGAAAGCAATAACTACCATTTATAAAATCTTTAGCATGATCCGGATGGGAATCGAACTCAAAACTTCCCGTGCCCGAGGCGGACGGTCTTCACTGATCTAGACCACTGATATATTATATAAATATCATATGGCAGCATGTGTGACATTGATATTGTCAACCCGAGAGCAGAATGTCGAGGGTTAACAATATCAATGTCACACATGCTGCCATATGATATTTATTTTATTATACCGAACAAAATTAAGTGACGTCACTGCTGTATGCTGTATGACGTCACTACTGTATGTGTATAAGGGAGGCAATCACGTCATGATTTAGCTAAAATATTCAAGCAGTTATTTGCCCTTATATGACATTCAAAATATCGCTGCGGTCACATGACCTGACAGTCAATTTTCGCTTGTTCGCGTGTCAAAAAGGTTGAAAATGTTTCTGATAGTCAAAATATCTCTTTTTCGGGTAATGGGATTTTACCATTGTAGACAAAAGTGAGGTATAATAAACATGTATAACTACCTACTGTGTAAGAAATATCAAAACAATTTCAATATTGTGATAATTTTATCAGGATCTTTATGTCAGTTTCGAGCACTAACGCAATATTTTGCATTACAAAGTTTCCAGTAAATTAAAAAAGATACTTAAATAACACGCATTAAAAAAGAAACCTAGATAACACAAATTAACAAGAGTGCCAAGATGGCCCTAAATCGATCACCTGAATGTTTTTAAAGTGTTTACCTAAACGAGTCTATGTAAAACAAATGATCCCCGGTGGGGCCATTTTTGACCAATCTTTATAGAGGTCCACTAGATGATGTTAGATTTCAAAAATCAACATTTAGACAAGATTTTTTAAAGTTTTTCCCTATACAAGTATAATATTATGTAAAACAAGTGACTTAGATGTAGCCATGTTTAACCCCAGGGCTATAATTTGAACAATCTTGGTAGAGGTCAACTAGATGAAGCTACATACCAAATATCAAAAGCCTGGACATTCTATCTTCAGAATAGAAGATTTTTAAAGTTTCTCCCTATACGAGTCGACCCCTGCGGTGGAGCCATTTTTGACCCCAGGGCTATAATTTGAACAAGATTTGTAGAAGTTTAATAGATGAAGCTAAATACCAAATATCAAAGGCTTGGGCCATCTTCTTTTAGACAATAAGTTTTTTAAAGATGTTTCCCTATACCAGTCTATGTAAAACAAGTGACCCCCGGGGATGAGTCATTTTTGACCCAAGGGCTATACATTGAACAATATTGGTAGAAGTCTACCAGATGAAGCTACATACCAAATATCAAAGGCCCTGACCTTCTACTTTTAGACAAGAAGATTTTTAAAGTTGTTTCTCTATAGATACAAGTATATGTAAAACCTCCGGGGAGGGAAAAATCTTGGTAGAGGTCTACGAGATGATGCTTCAAACCAAATATCAAAGGCATGGGCCATCTACTTTCAGACAAGAAGATATTTTAAGTTTTTGTTAATTTCCCCATTTTTGTTGCCATAGCAACCAGAGTTCTCAATATAATTTAAATTTTTGAACAATGTTGAAAGAAGGCCACCAAAGGAACATTCCTGTGAGGTATGGTTGAAATTGGTCCTGTGGTTAAGGGGTTGATGATGTTTAAAGCTTAAAGGTAACGACGGACGACGGACGACGACGGACAAAAAGTGATCAGAATAGTTCACCTTGAGCCTTTGGCTTACAGGTGATCTAAAATAGAATCCTAGAAAACACAAATTAAAAAAGAAATCTAGATAACACAAAGTATCGGGATATAATGTCAAGGACAAAGATAAATGTTCATGTCTGTTAAGGACTATTATCGTGTGGCAGAAATATGTCACTATTATCATGGCTATCATAAATCTTTTGTTTGCGTTTGTCTTCAGCTACAACTCTAACCAACTAATAGACCCAATCCTGCTTGCTAACGTACGGACAGACATACTGGCAACAGTTATTGTTATGACTATGGACCTCGCTTATGGTCTTAAATGTGTTACAAAGCAACTTTCGTAATAAACAACTTAGAATCCGTATATGGTGTCAGCTACTTAAGTAAGGGTTTCAAGCCCAGCATGCGGAAGTCAATGTATTTACCTATAGGAGAGTATTGATCTCTGACTTTAATCTTAAATATTAGTAACCGTTGAAAAATGGCCCTACGACTGATCAGTTTTCAACGGCGGTTTTCGAGTACAAAAGCCTTGACTAGGTGTCGTCAGTTTTATCAGGGACAATACATTATACACGGTCCCTGATTATATTAAACATAATAAGATTCGAGAAAATACTTATCAAAAATATATGTTTCATTTTTATAATGATTGATGTTATTGCTTACCTTATAAACCGTTCAAAACATCAAGGTTTGACGTGAAGTTTTTTTATTTAATCATTTTCACAACATTATTATTAACTTCCTCTTTTGTTGTAGGTTAGCGTTTCTAGGTATGAAGCCACTAAATAAAACCCTAAATAAAATCGGGTGATGGAATTTATAAAACAGAACAAAACGGGAGCAAAGGAAAATATATAACCTATATATAATTGTATAAAATTGTTTAACAATCTAGAGCTAAGGAGCAATGAATATTTGCGTGTCACAAGCTATGACCATACCAATGCGAAATGTTATGTTTTGGTAAATAAGGAAGAATTTTAAAGGAAAAGCAAACGTTGCACAATATGTTAAGTCCATAACAATAGGCTTGCTGTAGTATGGGTATCTTAAATAATTTCACTACCAACAATATAGAGTTTGAAGTTAAAATATGGTATAAAGTAGTATTCTAGCTTTGCGATTGGTAATTAGAGCGGCAACTAGTTACAATTACGTTTAAATGCGGGTTTCTAACATAATCCACTTCCTCTAGACATAGCAGCCGGGTGCCACAACTCTATTGAACAGTAACTAATCAGCAGATAGCCTGCTAGTCTATTAACTGCAACAGTCGGGATATTGGCCGGAAATTCTAACTTTACCTGCGTTTAGAAGTTGGCGATATAGCAAAACGGGACAAACTTCAACATTAAGTCAATTTGGGGCTTTGTTCTTGAGATAAGCTGGAGTAGCAGAATAAACATATTTTTTTATTTTTGCATATCAGAATGCATACTACAATACCACAAATACGTGTACACATTACATATAAATAAACGCTTATAACATACTGAAGTATACAGATACATTGTACCGACATTTGAATTACAAAAACATACTTATATGTACTCATCACGTAAGGAAGTACAGTATATACATAACGAATTGGGAAATATACAAAACATGATAACCAGTTCACATGACGTTATGAAGTATTTACATATCAAGATCCTGACATATTTATGAGAAATGCATATACCAATATGTAGAATATGCAATACATATGTATAAACTGATTGATATAAATCACATAAGGATAACACAAAGGCGTGTTTAAATAAATTAAATATATTCGATTGAATCATCATGCACTTTAGCACGTTTTTCCGCCTCATGCATAATGTCAAATGGCGATCAGGCAGTATTAGCGTACATTTCAATCAAAAGGTATCTCTTACATAAACAAGTTTACAACAATAGGTGACAATGTTTAACAATACTTTAAACGAACATCACTGTATAATGCCGTTTTCAAAATCAAATTTATTTAGATCTAGGAGACCTAATTCGTGCTCATTTGTTGCCTTGCTTTTTTTCATTCGATATTCGTGCATTGCGGACTTGTTCGATGGCTTACACAAATTTTCGAAAAATCCAAGAAACACTCTTCAGGTAAAATACTTACCAATCAGTTAATCAATAAAGTTATCAATCATTTTTTACACATCGGCAGTAAATTACTCAACTACGGGGTTATGCTTTCTCGTACTCGTACATTACACATCATCTACGCTTTAATCCATTGACGCCAGACATTAGTCTTTCATGGTTGTTCAATCGTCGGAAAGAACGAATGGACGAGCTGGGATAATAACTTAAGCGAATTAATCACAGCTCTCAACGGTACCGAATGCAATCAGTTTGGATTTGTTGTGTAAGGCTAATCGTCCTTTCAACATTCTTCCTACGCAACCTGCTGTATTTCCACTTAGATTATTCAGCCTATTTGTGAGAGAATATGCGGCTAGTCTTATTGCCTGCGAATGCAAGCAGGATGAAACATCCGAATCATGAGCAATACCAGCAAGGGTTGACATATATAATAGTTAAAAAGGGAGATCCGCTTTAAGAGGATGAAACACAAATATACAGTATTAGAACTGGAGTACACAGGTTATAAACGGTCATGCATACATGTACGTTTTAGAACCGGAGTACACAGGTTACGAAATGTCATGCATACATACACGTTTTGGAACCGGAGTACACAGGTTACGAAATGTCATTCATACATGTACGTTCTAGAACCGGAGTACACAGGTTACGAAAAGTCATGCATACATGCACGTTCTAGAACCGGGGTACACAGGTTACGAAAAGTCATGCATACATGTACGTTCTAGAACCGGAGTACACAGGTTACGAAAAGTCATGCATACATGCACGTTCTAGAATCGGAGTACACAGGTTGCGAAAAGTCATGCATACATGCACGTTTTAGAACCGGAGTACACAGGTTACGAAAAGTCATGCATACAAGTACGTAATAAAACCGGAGTACACATGTTACGACATGTCATGTATACATGCCCGTTTTAGAGCAGGAGTAAACAGATTACGAAATGTCATGCATACATTCACGTTTTAGAGCCGGAGTACACAGGTTACGAAATGTCATGCATACATGTACGTTTTAGAACTGGAGTACACAGGTTACGAAATATCATGCATACATACACGTTTTAGAACCGGAGTACACAGGTTACGAAATGTCATTCATACATTCACGTTTTAGAACCGGAGTGCACAGGTTACGAACTGTCATGCATACATGTACGTTTTATAACCGGAGTACACAGGTTACGAACTGTCATGCATACATGCACGTTTTAGAACCGGAGTACATAGGTTACGAAATGTCATGCATACATGCACGTTTTAGAACCGGATTACACAGGTTACAAAATGTCATGAATACATACATCTTTTAGAACCGGATTACACATATATTTCATATTTGTTCAGATACCAAGATTAGACAAGGTATTGGTTTACAGAAGATATATAGTCTAGAGACTTTCCAGGTACCAGCAATGATACAGAGACAGCCGTTGCGTTGAATTGTCACTATTTAAATACAATTTAAAAAATGTAAATATAATATGATAAATATAAGTATTTTTCGTACATTCTGACTCACGCGATCGAACCAAAACAAATGTCCTATTTTTATGTAAAAAGATTCATCTGTAACATATACACTATCATTATATGTTCCGTTTCTCTAGAAGCGACTACAAAGTACAAACATTACCTAAACGAATAGTCGACAAATTATGAAAATTAATTCTATTATTAAAATTCAATGAGCAAGTCGGATATCGAACTCACAATTCTAGTCTTGACGGACCTCGTCATTGCAAACATACATGTAAATCAAAGTGGGACCAAAGTCTTAATGCAATTTTACGCACATATTGACATGTGCGTGAAGTAAGCCGGAGTAGCCCGAACAGCCGGAACTGCCGGAATTCCGGCTTCTCCGCCTGTATTAACCTGCCGGAATAGCCAAAATTCCATCTACACCATCTGCATTAACCAGCTGTCACAGGGGGAACTCCGGTTAGACTGATTGTATTAACCAGCCAGAATAGCCGGAATTCCGACTACACCGGCTGTATTAACCAGCCAGAACAGCCGGAATTCCGACTACACCGGCTGTATTAACCAGCCGTCAAAGCGGGAACTCCGGCTACTTCGGCTGTATTAACGCGCGGGAACAGACAAACTCAGGCTACTACGACTTTATCAACAAGCCGGAACAGCGGTAATTCCGGTAACACCGGCTGTATTAGCCAGCCGGAACTCCGGCTTCTCCATCTGTTATTAGCCGGCCGAAATTGGTGTATGCCAGATGTAAGTGCCTCAAACTGTCTTTGTGTTGCATGAGGTCCTGTTTCGCCAAGTTGCGTCAGCCGGCTGCCATGCCCAGCTGGAGTTGGGATTTCCCTACAAAGTTCCGACTTTGCACCCGTCCTGTTCAAATAAGAGAGTTTAATTGGCATCCTGACATGTATTAGGTGAAAGTGATACACTCTGGCTTCGAGATAGATAGATTGGGCGGTTGATTGATGCATGCTAGGTGAAAGCGCCTCAAACTGACTTCGTGTTGCCTAAGGTCTTCTTTCGCCAAATTGAGTCTAACTGGCATCCTGACATGTGTAAGGTTAAAGTGCCACAATCTGGTTCCGAGTTGCATAGCCGGATTCTACCCGGATTTATTGCAGCTGGCAGCATTGTTCAGATGGAGTTTTGCATTATGACCAAGTGTACAGCCAAACTTTGGGTGTATATTCCAGCTGGAGTTGGGATTTCCCTACAAAGTCCTGACTGTGTACCCGTCATGTTCGAATTATAGAGTTTAACTGGCATCCTGACATTAGTCAGGTGAAAGTGACACACTCCCAGTCACGCTAGCCTGATTCCATCAGGACTTATGGCAGACGGCTGCAAAACCCAGCCGGAGTTTGGCCGTCCGTACTGAGTTATAAACAGATATTGACATGTATAGCACCGACAAAATTGCTCCCATCAGGTTCGATCCTGCATTCGTGCAAGGCCTACGAGATTCACTATTTGACGTTTTAGCATTTACATCCATGTTTTAAAATCAAGCCAGTATTAAAATGTGAAAATAATGTATTTTCACATAATGCACGTAGTTTAATCTTAAGTATAACCAAAATAGTCAGAATTATGTTTTTCGGCTGGTAAGTACAGCCGTAGTAATAGGAAATAACCAGCTTGTTTTCGACCATTGAAATACTCTGACTTGGAATTGTATGTGTAAAGAACACATCGGCACCATTATCTTTTGAGATAAAACGGTTATATCGGACGTAAGTGCGAACATAGGTTCGAACTTACGACAATCTTAGTTAAGACTGAGTTACGATCGTTAATAAAACGAGCCCCGGCAATACAGCTGTTCCAGCTGATTAATACAGCCGGAGAAGCCGGAACTACGGCTGTTACGGCCGGTTAATATAGTCGAAAAAGCCGGAGTTCCGGCTGCTTAATACAGCCGGTGTAACCGGAGTTCCCGCTGTTTCGGCTGGTAAATACAGTTGTAGTAGCTGGAGTTCCGCCTATTCCGGCTGGTTAATACAGCCGGTGTAGCTGGAGTAGCCGATTGCTCCAGTTGGTAGATACAGCCGGGGTAGCGCCGATTTCGGCTGGTTAATATAGCCGATGTAACCGTAGTTCCCGCTGCTACGTCTGGTTAATACAGCCGGTGTAGACGGAATTTCGGCTGTTACGGCTGGTCAAAACAGCCGTTGTAACCAGATTTCCCCCTGTGACGGCTGGTTAATACAGCCGTTGTAACTGGAGTTCCCGCTATGACGGCTGGTTAATATAGCCGGTGTAGCCGAAGTTCCCGCTGTGACGGCTGGTTAATACAGCCGGTGTAGCCGAAGTTGCTGCTGTGACGACAGGTTATAGAGTTATTGCCACAATTAGCATTTACAATTATTTTACAAATTAGATTCATGGAAAACCATGCTAAAATGTACTCGTTCGATGTAATGAAATGAGTTTCAAAGTTGAGTTCACAAGATTTATTTTTAATCAGATACTTGAAATGTACTGTTAAAAGAAAGGGTATAATATCTAGATCATGTGCTAAACATATATTATATCGACTTTCCATTTAGTGTAAATGATTGATTGGAGTTAAAAGTAGTTTTTAGTTTTATCACGGCGGCCATTTCATCTTATTTGTGTTTAATAGCTTTCTCGCACATTCACCTCCATAACATTCTCTTCAGGCAACTAACTACGTTCCCATATAAAAAGACAACTTCGATTATAGCAAAAAGAAACATATATATATAAAAAGGGCGCATCGTTAAAGGTTTATAAACAAAACAAAACAAAAATCGAACTTACAATGACTTATCCTGTCGATAAATTCTTCATTATCCAAATCTTCTACACAAATTCAGGAATTCAACTTTTTAACAGCTATACACGTTGTTGACCAAGTTTATAATGATTCACAAATTTATGTCCAATGATTTAAAACAATAAGTATTGACGTCATATAGGTTATCAGATTGAAATACACCTTAACATTTGATCTTTAAATTGATTCTTTGGTCTTAATTGTAGCTGCCCCGTGGCTATAAACAATGTTATTTATAATCTAAATCTAGCTTACTCTTCAAGATTTCGTCACACAGCCTACCACAAAATTGACATTTCATGATCATAATCACTTTTTCTATCAAAATGCAAAACAATTAAAATGGTTATTGAAATTTAAGTTAATTTTGTAATATGCATACAGTTAATATATATATATTCTATTATTTAAAATAATCTCAACAAGTTATCTGGTTGTGCGATATAGCTTTTGTGTAACCTAAACCCGTTTGCCTATATATTCTGTTACTTTTGTACTTTCGTATGTTTGTAATTTTTACATGTATATTTGCAATAAAATATGTGTAATGTAATACATGTAACAAACAAAGCGATTCTATAAAGTGAGTTAAACACAAACTGATTGCAATGCCAGGGCCAGATGTGTGATTGTTCCTTCCTATATTTATTCTTCCTAAAGACTGAACAAGTACTCGCACTGTTTGTGTGAAATATTTCCAGAAATTGGTACCTTCAGTATGAGAGGTCGACGTTCTACAACTGCAACACTGTGCCTTTACTAATCGAATACGAGTATATCTTAAATGTGTATGTTAATGTCTTTAAAAGGGTAACAGGTCTACATATACATATTTATGATTTAGTAAAGGTAAATGAACAAATGTATCTGATCGAATTTGATAGTTTCAACAGGATATTGATCAACCCTTTATCACATGGAATCAATCGACAGTTGAAAACATTTATAAAACACCAAACGCAAAACACAATAAATAAAAGATAAACTACTTAATGAAGTAAAAATCCTTTTGACAAAAGGTGAATATGCACTTTATAAATATATTCTTCTCTTGCCACAATGTTTTCTGATGCAAAGGCGTCATAAAAATTCTGTATTTTGGAAAGGGTTAGATATATAGTTGAATAAAAGACACGAGGTAAATTTATATAAGTATACAATACTAAATAAGTCCGCCATGGATAAATATACACGTTAAACTGTTATGAATAGTGCAGGTCCTTATTAGCTTGTGCATCCCCCAATGTGTTTCAGGTTTACATTTTTCATATAGTACTTACATTTGTTCGGTAAAACATTTCGTTCAAAGTGTGAAGATTTCTAATGATATGGCAAAGTGATCTGAACCGACGCTGGTTAGAAATGCCAACTTATTTATTTTCCCGTGAACTGGTTCAACTGTATCCAAATGTTAAATAAGATGCACATTCCGATACTATTCAAAACGTAATTTCTTTGTTCACAGGGTGCAGGGTAATTGTATGGGCCTATTGATAGTTTTATGTTTATTATTTTGGCAGAACACTTATCAATGATTCCTCCATGACAAGCCGAACCCCGGTAGCCGGCTGTAAATCTGGTAATTGTGAGGTCGAACAGAAGCTGGACCCACATCTATAAACAAAAATACGAAACACTCAATAAATAAAAGAACAAGTATTTTATGAAGCAAGAAAGATGGTGACAATAGGTGAATTTACTCAATATAAATATCTTTGCCTCTTGTCACAATGTCTTCAGAAGTTGTCTGCTACAGAGACGTCATAAAGCGTCTATATGTGTGAAAGTGTTAATTATATAGATAAGTAAATAACCCGGGGATCAATGTGTCTATGAACGCCCATGGGTATAAATAAAGTTGACTTTTGTGAAAAGTATAAGTCCAGATCAGTATATGCATATACGCAGTGAGTTACGGATTAACACTGTATATATGGTTCTTACATAGGTTCGTTACAGAGTTCAGTCCAACTGTGAAGATTCTGATTGAACAAAGCAGAGGGACATCCTACACTGCATGGTTAAAAAAGCCAACTTGTATAGGCTTGAATTTACAATGACTAATTGAGAATCACATTACGATACTATTCAAAACGTTGTGTCTTAGTTCAAAAGTTGCATTGATAGCTTTATGTTTATTATTTTGGGGTTCAACCCCGTTTTAAACAGTTGTAGTTAATAGTTATATCATGGCAATGAACCTTGGTGATAAACCGAACCCTGGTAGCTCTGTCGGTAGCGGGCTGTCAATCTCTTGAGTGTGAAACCCAGCTCGGCTAAATACCATCATGTAAGACTGTGTTATATCACATTGACGGACAGTAAGACAGTGTGAAATATCAGACAGTGTAAAATTAGAGTGGCAGACAGTAAGATGCTGTGAACTCACATCGACAGACAGTACGACAGTGTGAACTCGCATCGAC
This sequence comes from Serripes groenlandicus, assembly GCA_031761405.1. Lineage (NCBI taxonomy): Eukaryota > Metazoa > Mollusca > Bivalvia > Cardiida > Cardiidae > Serripes > Serripes groenlandicus. The sequence goes on from JASEVX010000001.1 coordinate 17,031,911, forward strand.
GGACAGTACGACAGTGTGAACTCGCATCGACGGACAGTACGACAGTGTGAACTCGCATCGACGGAGAGTAAGACAGTGGGAACTCATATCGACGGACAATAAGACAGTGTGAACCCACATCGACGAAGAGTAAGACAGTATAAACTCACATCGACGGACAGTAAGATAGTGTGAACTCACATCGACGGAGAGTAAGACAGTGGAAACTCATATCGACGGACAGTCAGATAGTTTGAACTCACATCGACGTAAAGTAATACAGTGTGTACTAACATCGACGGACAGTAAGCCAGTGGGAACTCACATCGGCGGACAGTAAGGAGGTGTGAATTCACATCGACGGAATATAAGACAGTGTGAACTTACATCGACGGTCAGTAAAAAAGACAGTGTGAAATCCCATCAATGGACAGTAAGACAGTTTGTACTCACATCGACAGACAGTAAGACAGTAGGAACTCACATCGACGGATAGTAAGACCGTGGGAACTCACATCGACGGACAGTAAGACAGTGTGAGCTCACATCGACTGACAGTAAGACAATGTGACCATCGATGGACGGTAAGACAGTGTGAAATCACATCGACGGAATATAAGACAGTGTGTACTCACATCGACGGACAGTAAGACAGTGTGAACTCATATCGACGGAGAGTAAGACAGTGGGAACTCATATCGACGGACAGTCAGATAGTTTGAAATCACATCGACGTAAAGTAATACAGTGTGTACTTACATCGACGGACAGTAAGCCAGTGGGAACTCACATCGGCGGACAGTAAGGAAGTGTGAATTCACATCGACGGAATATAAGACAGTGTGAACTTACATCGACGGACAGTAAAAAGACAGTGTGAAATCCCATCAATAGACAGTAAGACAGTTTGTACTCACATCGACAGACAGTAAGACAGTAGGAACTCACATCGACGGATAGTAAGACAGTGGGAACTCACATCGACGGACAATAAGACAGTGTGAGCTCACATCGACTGACAGTAAGACATTGTGAAATCACATCGATGGACAGTAAGACAGTGTGAAATCACATCGACGGAATATAAGACAGTGTGTACTCACATCGACGGACAGTAAGACAGTGTGTACCCAGATCGACAGAGAGTAAGACAGTGGGAACTCACATCGACTGACAGTAAGACAGTGTGAACTAACATCAACGGACAGTAAGACAGTGTGTACTCACATCGACAGAGAGTGAGACATTGGGAACTCACATCGACGAACAGTAAGGCAGTGTAAATTCACATCGACGGAATATAAGACCGTGTGAACTCACATCAACGAACAGTAAGACAGTGTGTACTCAGATCGACGGACAGTAAGACAGTGTGTATTATTACACCTCAATTTCATTGTCCATATAAAACTCCCATTGACAAAAAGTTGCTATGTTTACTGTCAAGACAAATGTACCACGTGACCATGCGACAGTTTTTGTACTGTCTCACGGCTGTATGCAAAAAAAATTACTGTCTCACGGCCGTATGCAAATTAGGTAGGTAGGAAGATTTATGTTAATGAAACTCATTAAAACTAGACATGTAGAGCGCTCTATGTTGTACTTTTGTGCTATGAAACATTTTACAGATCATATGCTAATAATAATAATAATAAAATAATAAAACAAAATATTTTCATAAAATATATAAATAATATGCAAATATTTAATTTTTTTTTTTTTTATATTTTAATATTATTTATTTATTATTTATAATTTTATTATTTATATTTTATTATTTTATTATTTTTCGGTATAATAAAATAAATAACACATTGCTTTGAATTGGACAGTAATATTGTCATCCTTCGGAGAAATACTGTCACCCTCGCCTGCGGCTCGGGTGACAGTATTCTCCTCAGGCTGACAATATTACTGTCCAATTCAAAGCAATGTGTTATTTATATACTCACATCGACAGACAGTAAGACAGTGTGAACTCACATCGACGGACAGTAAAAAAGTGTGAACTCACATCGATGGACAGTAAGACAGTGTGAAATCACTTCAACGGACAGTAAGACAGTGTGTACCCACATCGACGGACAGTAAGGCAGTTTGAATTCACATCGACGGAATATAAGACAGTGTGCTCACATCGACAGAGAGTAAGACAGTGGTAACTCACATCGACGGAGAGTAAGACAGTGTGTACTAACATCGACAGAGAGTAAGACAGGGGAACTCACATCGACGGACAGTAAGGCAGTGTAAACTCACATCGACGGAATATAAGACAGTGTGAACTTACATCGACGGACAGTAAGACAGTGTGAAATCCCATCAACGGACAATAAGACAGTGTCTACTAACATCGAAGGACAGTAAGATAGTGTGGACTCACATCGACGTATATTAAGGGAGTGTGAATTCACATCGACGGAATATAAAACAGTGTGTACTTACATCGACGGACAGTCAGGCAGTGTGTACTCACATCGACAGAGAGTAGGAGAGTGTGAACTCACATTGACGGATAGTATGGCAGTGTGAATTCACATCGACGGGGAATACAAGACAGTGTGAACTTACATCGACGAACAGTAAGACAGTGTGAAATCCCATCAACGTACAATAAGACAGTGTGGACTCACATCGACAGAGAGTAAGACAGTGTGAACTCACATCGACGGATAATAAGGCAGTGTAAATTCACATCGACGGAATATAAGATAGTGTGAACTTACATCGACGGACAGTAATACAGTGTGAAATCCCATCAACGGACAATAAGACAGTGTGTACTCACATCGTCAGACAGAGTAAGACAGTGTGAACTCACATCGACGGACAGTAAGGCAGTGTGAATTCACATCGACGGAATATAAGACAGTGTGAACTCACATCGACAGAGAGTAATACAGTGTGAACTCACATCGACGGATAGTAAGGCAGTGTGAATTCACATCGACGGAATATAAGACAGTGTGAACTTACATCGACGGAAAGTAAGACACTGTGAAATCCCATCAACGGACAATTAGACACAGTGAGTGAGAACTCAAATCGACGGACAGTAAGACATTGGGAACTCACATCGACGAACAGTAAGACAGTGTGAACTCACATCGACGGACAGTAAGACAGTGTGAACTCACAACGACGGACAGTAATTACAGTGTGTACTTACATCGACGGACAGTAAGGCAGTGTGAAATCCCATCAACAGAAAGTAAGACAGTTTGTACTCACATCGACAGTAAGACAGTGTGAAATCACATCGACGGAAAGTAAGGCAGTGTGAAGTTACATCGACGAACAGTAAGACAGTGTGAACTCACATCGACGGACAGTAAGACAGTGTGAACTCACATCGACGGACAGTAATTACAGTGTGTACTTACATCGACGGACAGTAAGGCAGTGTGAAATCCCATCAACAGACAGTAAGACAGTTTGTACTTACATCGACAGTAAGACAGTGTGAAATCACATCGACGGAAAGTAAGGCAGTGTGAAGTTACATCGACGAACAGTAAGACAGTGTGAACTCACATCGACGGACAGTAAGACAGTGTGAACTCACATCGACGGACATTAATTACAGTGTGTACTTACATCGACGGACAGTAAGACAGTGTGAAATCCCATCAACAGACAGTAAGACAGTTTGTACACACATCGACAGACTGTAAGACAGTAAGAACTCACATCGACGGATAGTAAGACATAGGGAACTCACATCGACGGACAGTAAGACAATGTGAACGGACAGTAAGACAGTGTGTAATCACATCGATGGACAGTCAGACAGTGCAAACTCACATCGACGGACGGTAAGACAGTGGGAACTCACATCGACGGAGAGTAAGGCAGTGTGAACTCATATCGACGGAATATATATAATTCACATCGACGGAATATAAGATAGTGTGAACTTACATCGACGGACAGTAATACAGTGTGAAATCCCATCAACGGACAATAAGACAGTGTGTACTCACATCGTCAGACAGACTAAGACAGTGTGAACTCACATCGACGGACAGTAAGGCAGTGTGAATTCACATCGACGGAATATAAGACAGTGTGAACTCACATCGACAGAGAGTAATACAGTGTGAACTCACATCGACGGATAGTAAGGCAGTGTGAATTCACATCGACGGAATATAAGACAGTGTGAACTTACATCGACGGAAAGTAAGACACTGTGAAATCCCATCAACGGACAATTAGACACAGTGAGTGAGAACTCAAATCGACGGACAGTAAGACATTGGGAACTCACATCGACGAACAGTAAGACAGTGTGAACTCACATCGACGGACAGTAAGACAGTGTGAACTCACATCGACGGACAGTAATTACAGTGTGTACTTACATCGACGGACAGTAAGGCAGTGTAAAATCACATCAACAGACAGTAAGACAGTTTGTACTTACATCGACAGTAAGACAGTGTGAAATCACATCGACGGAAAGTAAGGCAGTGTGAAGTTACATCGACGAACAGTAAGACAGTGTGAACTCACATCGACGGACAGTAAGACAGTGTGAACTCACATCGACGGACATTAATTACAGTGTGTACTTACATCGACGGACAGTAAGACAGTGTGAAATCCCATCAACAGACAGTAAGACAGTTTGTACACACATCGACAGACTGTAAGACAGTAAGAACTCACATCGACGGATAGTAAGACATAGGGAACTGACATCGACGGACAGTAAGACAATGTGAACGGACAGTAAGACAGTGTGTAATCACATCGATGGACAGTCAGACAGTGCAAACTCACATCGACGGACGGTAAGACAGTGGGAACTCACATCGACGGAGAGTAAGGCAGTGTGAACTCATATCGACGGAATATAAGACAGTGTGTACTCACATCGACGGACAGTAATACAGAGTGTAATCACATCGACGGACAGAGAGACAGTGTGTACTTACATCGACGGACAGTAAGACAGTGTGTACTTACCTCGACGGACAGTAAGACAGTAGGAACTCACATCGACGGACAGTAAGACAGTAGGAACTTACATCGACGGACAGTAATACAGTGTGTAATCACATCGACGGACAGTAAGGCAGTCTGAAATCACATCGACGGAGAGTAAGGCAGTGTGAAATCACATCGACGGACAGTAAGATAGTGTGAAATCACATCGACGGACAGTAAGACAGTGTGAAATCACATCGACGGATAGTAAGATAGTGTGAAATCACATCGACGGACAGTAAGACAGTGTAAAATCACATCGACGGACTGTAAGACAGTGTGAAATCACATCGACTGACGGTAAGATAGTGTGAAATCACATCGACGGACAGTAAGACAGTGTGAAATCACATCGACGGACAGTAAGACAGTGTGATAAATCACATTGACGGACAGTAAGACAGTATGAAATCACATCGACGGACAGTACGACAGTGTGAAATCACATCGACGGACAGTAAGACAGTGTGAAATCACATCGACGGACAGTAAGACAGTGTGAAATCACTTCGACGGACAGTAAGACAGTGTGAAATCACATCGACGGACAGTAAGAAAGTGTGAAATCACATCGACGAACAGTAAGATATTTTGAAATCACATCGAAGGACAGTAATACAGTGTGAAATCACATCGACGGACAGTAAGACAGTGTGAAATCACATTAACGGACAGTAAGACAGTGTGAAATCACATCGACGGACTGTAAGACAGTGTGAAATCACATCGACGGACAATAAGACAGTGTGAAATCACATCGAAGGACGGTAATACAGTGTGAAATCACATCGACGGACAGTTGTACAGTGGAAACTTACATCGACGAACAGTAAGACAGTGGAAACTTACATCGACGGACTGTAAGACAGTGTGAAATCACATCGACGTACAGTAAGACAGTTTTGTATTTAAATATTGACAACTGGTGAGTAGTATTGTTTGTGGATAGTTCATTTTTGTAAAACGGACAATGAAGGTGCAAACATTGGTAAACTAGTTTAACGGGCAATGTTTAGCCATAAGGGCATGCTCCAGACTCGTAACTTCACAGTATATATACACAACTATTGGAAGTTGATCATATCAATTTACAACTATCAAGTGTTTGTTTATTATAATTAAATGTCACACCTATTGTAAGGTCCAGCCATTTCTAATTTACAAGGAATCTTTGTACTGAATATATTTTCATTTCCCAATTCCCATTATTTTTGGTAGACATCAGGACTATTTAAATCAAAGTACTGTAGGTTATCCCCCCCCACCCCCCCGCCCCCCCCCCCCCCCCCCTGTTTTTGATTTTGAGCCCGAAGGTCAGGTAAATGAGTGAGGACTATATTCTTCAATTGTGTGCTGTGTATACGGCTATTGTTGGCTACGCCATGTCTTTGTATTATGTGAACACTGCTATTGTTAGCTGTGTCATGTCTTTGTAGAATGTGTACTCGGATTTCGTCAACTGCGCCATGTCTGTGTATTATATATACTCGGCTATTGTTATCTGCGTCATCTCTTTGTATTCTGTGATTATTTGTATTCGGCTTTTGGAAGCTAAGCCATGTTTTTGTATTATGTGTGCTAGGCTATTGTTAACTGCGTCATATCTTTTTGTATTATGTATACTCGGCTATTGTTAGCTGGGTATTGTCTTTGAATTATGTATACATGGCTAAGGTTAGATGTGTCATGTCTATGTATTCTGAGTACACGGCTATTTTAAGCTGCGTTATGTCTTTGAATTCTGTCTGTGTATTCTTTAAGTGTTATCCTTGAACATGGCTTTTGTTAGCTGCGCCACGTCTTTGTATTTTGTCCGTGCATTGTGTTATTGGGTGCTATGTACTCGGCTATTGTTAGCTGCGCCACGTCTTTGTATTATATGTACTCGGCTATTGTTAGCTGCAACATTTCTTTGTATCATGTGTACTCGGCTATTGCTAGCTGCGTCATGTCTTTGTGTTTTGTGTACACGGCTATTGTAAGCTGCATCATGTCTTTATTTTATGTGTACACGGATATTGTTAGCTGGGTCATGTCTATTTATTCAGTGTATATGGCTATTGTTAGCTGCGTCATGTCTTTGTGTTATGTGTACACGGCTATTGTTAACTGCGTAATGTCTATGTATTCAGTGTATACGGTTATTGTTAGCTGCGCCATGTCATTGTATTCTGTGTACACGGCTATTGAAGGATGCACCACGTCTTTGTACTCTGTACGTGTACATTTCTGTAAGATCACCCATTTTGAAAATTGGCGCTAAATCGTTCTTAATTTTAGAATCATCAATGTAGCCTAATAATTAATAAATATTGTCTATATTTGTATTTTATGTGCTCTATCAGTTCATTTAAGTTGAACTTAAAGTAGAAAGACTTATGCCACTTTTCCTTAGTTGTGTACATGTTATTAGGCATACCATTTTCATCTTTGAGAGATGTAATGTGAATTGAGAAAGGTAAACCTTCAATATATTTGAACCTCAACACATTTTCTGACAATGTTTTATACCCTAAACCAACATTAGCGCATTTATATGAAGCAGAGCATTGCAATGTTTCTTCCGAAACAGTCTGTGAAATAATGCATCTGCACAATATTCCGTGTGTGGTATTGACCGACCAAAAAGCATTTGATAATGATGGTGAAAAACATGGTCTCCAGGGAGCAGGGCTGTTTTACTATAGTGAAAACTTAAATAATCTTCTCGGACGAACGTATCTGGCCGATTTTCAAATAGTTTTGTAGAAATATGCTTTGGGTGACACTCTATCAGTTTCGCAGAGCCCCGGTAGCTCAGTCGGTGGAGACGCGGGCTGTCAATCCAGTGGTGGTGAGTTCGAATCCCGCTCGGCCAACTTTCTTTTCGACGATTGACAAAAGTCAATGCGACATGCGTAATTCGTCTTCCACCAATGGGCTAAGTCTATGTGGAAAAGCAGCCAGTTGCTAGGGAAGATTGTTGTGTGGAGTACTGGTGTGAGAAAACCAGGAAATGCATGAGTAGGTGAACTGGCCGCCGTGATATAACTGAGAAATTGTTAAAAACGGCGTTAAACTCAAATCAATCAATCAATCTATCAGTTTCCACCAAGCCATGTTGATTGGTCTTAAAATATTGCTGCCACGTGGGCGTGGTTGTTATGTAGGATCTGACATGTGTTGTCATTTTATATAAAGTTTTATTAAACAAGTTATTGATTAAATGAGTTATTAAGCGAGCCTTTGGCGAACTTAATAACAAATTACTTGGACGAGCTTAATCAAACTTTATGAAATGACAATGAATGTCAGATTCTTTTTATAATATGACGAAACACAAAAAAAAAATCGGTTTCTCGCCGTCAGAAAATAGTCCCAACATGTTATACTTAATAGACTGTTAACTAATCACACAAAAATATATTTGTATGACCGATACTTGTCTCTTTACCTCGTCCATCTATCGTGAAGTTCGTGTTTACCGGATACACGTTCTCAGCCATTTTGTAATCATTCGCGGATGAATACGCAAATAGTGATTCGTTCATGTAATATTACTCGTGTCACATATAAATAAATACGTAATTGGTATGTTACATCGGATACAAGCATTGTCATGTGATAAAGCCTTATATTGGCTTTAGTTTAAGCTTTAAAAATCTTCTCCTCCCAAACTAGTTTGTCGATTTTCAAATAATGTTGCAGAAATGTTTCTTGGGTGACACTCGACGAGATTCCTTCAAGCGATTGTAACCAACCAAGTAAACGCCGTGATATAACTGAACAATTTCTGAAAGCTTCGTAAGACACCAAACATTCTTTTTTCTTTACTTACTAGGCTAGAAAAATGACACAGCAAGAAAGAGAAGGCGAGTTTCGTTTAGTTAAATATTGCTTTAATGGAAGAAGGGATCAAGCCTATATAGCGTTGTCCCCGACAGAGAATCTAAGCTGGGTTTCACCCTTTCCCACAATTAGACCCGATTTGACGTATACATAGCCAACGAACGGTGTTTACTTGGCTAGTTACCAGTACTACTGATCCATTTATCCTAACACCAGCCAGACAAACGTAACGGTAACCCCGCATTCCTGCTCACCGACGAAGCAGCAATTACTTCCATATATAAAGTCTTACGTTTGACCCGGTCGGGGATCGAACCCGCGATACGGTGAAATAGATTATACATGTTCGAACATGCATATATTTCATATATGAATATGCATTTAACGTTGTATACGTTTCCCCATATATAACGAACATGCAGCAGCCGCCTGCAAAACAACAAGGCAAACATAGGAAAACCTTCACGAATTAAAGGTTAATTATGATATAGCGTAGAACACTTGGAGCCACCGGGATCCGGGGATGATGGCGATGTCACCCCAAAATCAAACGTCTGTCACCATCTGTAACGTGAACCTGATCTTTCACGGAGTTAAGCCACCGCGGGTCACCCATCCAGGCATTAACCACGATGTACGTTTCTTAACTGTGTGAAAAGGATAACCACTCTACCAACGTCGCTATATAAGCCGGCTCCGTGAAGGACCCGGTACACGTTACAATAAGACAGAAAACAGTGTAATTTACTTGTTTGTTTCCATTTTTCATTAATAATTACCATCAACTACCATATATAACTTGAGAACAGATAAAATATATTTTATTCTGCTAAGGGTTATGTTTTACAAAATGGTAAACGAAATGAATCAATGAAATATCTCCAACGCGCATATCTAGGTCATATTTACATTCCAACGACAAACTACCTAAAAATAGAAGCCGGTCAACCTAAACTAGACTTCGGGAGGATCCGGACACATTTTTTTGCCACAGAGCTTGCCGACATAGAGACCGTTTCCCTCACTAAAATCGATTTAATACATCTTACTATTCAATTTTTTTTTTAAATATTTTTAATCTAATTTTACCGTTTTCATACCCTTTCATAGGTACTGAAGGGGAAAAAAATCTAAAAATTGTACCTCTTTTTATAATTTAAGCTATATTTCAACTTTACATTCTTCTTCATTTGATAATGACGTCACAATGTTTCTGCTGTCTGCTAGCACAACTCTTTTAGACTGTTTACCTAATTAAAATAGCATGTAGCTAATAGAAAGGTAGCCATGGCATAATACAATGACTTACCAGAAAGGCTGCTCCAAATACGAGAGCTTAAACACAGCTAAATTCATACTTTGAAAAGAAAATTGATTGATTTCAGGTACATGTAAACACAAGTTCACACAGAACAAAAGGGAGATAATCTGACCTTCTTAAACTTATCTTTTATATTTTCACAACGGTTGTCTCCCGTTGATATATTTTATGATAATCTAAATATTTTTAAAAAAAGTAGCACGGTCATTCAAATTAATGGACAGTCGTGGTTTTACATCTGAGGAGCGACATATTGTCTTAACTTAGCAATGACGTCATATCCATTGATTATATGTCCATGTTTTAAATCAACGGAACAAGTACTAGAGTCCAAACCCCTTATTATGACGGAAAACTTGTGCTTTATCAACCGGTTGAGATCTGATCTAGGTCGGTCTAGATATGTTGACCGATTCTCTAGCTTGTCGCAATATTTTGTTTGTGTTTTCCTATGCCTGCGACTTTCAAAAGTCGTCTGGTGTAGAGCCGTCAGAAACCGTTTGTTTATGCTAAAGGGTTAAATGAAGCTAACCTTTTATCTGGCATACGGTAAGGCATAGAAAAACACGCCACGCGAAAACCGACTTTTGGGAATAAACGATCACTGATCACTTAAGATCCAGATCATCATAAGTTTACGCATTCGTTGTAAAATTCTTAAAGGGGGGTAATCTTGTTTCGCTTTATCTGATCTAAACGTGCATTGTTCAGTATGTGATCAAGCAAAAGGTTTCTGAAATTCTTCGCATTTAAAAGCTGCATCCAGCGCAAGACAAGACTGCAAACTGCCGACTTTTTTTTATATTTTAGTTTTTGTAAATTATAGAATTTTACGTTTTACTATCAAATACTATAAGCATTTATAAATTGTCGGTCAATTTAACCCATTCTCAAATGTGAATACATTTTGAAGCATCTAGTATGGAATTTAACGTAGGATATTTCTCCCGGTTTCTCCCGGTTGTATTACACAATTTTAAACATCTGGGACGGTCTGCCGGACCTAGCCGAAACAACAGGTTACATTACGGATCATCCCGAACTTCTACGGTGTCGCCGTGGTTGTCTTACCGGTTACAAGGTTACCAGCCCCCCCCCCCCCCCCTTACGTTTAAGTTGTCCATTTGTTAGTATGTACTTTGTACACACACGAGCAGATATAGTCTGGTCTGATCTGGTCTGATCTACCCCAATAGCCCACACGCAGTTAGTTGTTTAAGACCTGAAAGGTTTGTCTGCATTTATTATGTGAAAATGGCTTATAGTGTTTGAATTGGATTGTGTGCGCAAAGTTGATAAGCTTGTTCTTAAAGCTGACATGTAACACTGTTCATTAGTTAATAGTTATGTGTGACACGTGGCAAAATTGATAAAAGGGTTATAATTGGACTCTAACATGTGTTGCATTAAATTGAAGTTATTAAGTAGTCTTTGAGCTAGATAAAATGGACACCGGTAGACAGTTTATAGCGCCTCATACATTTCCAGTACCCGGACCTCTGGGTAATCCACGGTGTCAAAAGTTGAACAACTGTGCCACTCAAAATGTTGCATCGCAAGTCCAGAAATATGGTATTTCATGGTATTTCATGGTGCACACCTTTACAATACCGTTATCTCCTCTCAATGTGCATATGTCCTAGCTTAGTAATGGCTTGTTTATGAATAAATGAACTGTCGCCGTGATATAACTGGAATAACGCTGAAAACGGCGTAGAACCCCCTATTAAAATAAACAAGATCCTTCAATGTTATGTACAATTCCCCTAATTGATTGACTGATATATCTGCATTTAATTCCAGTTCAAGTTCAACTGTATTTAAGCTATATCAGGGCGGTTCCTTCACCGACCATGTTATTTCCGACTTTCTCAGACCTGTCCTCCTCACGAAAATATTGCCATGGAAGTGGCATCCTTCCCACACATATTATTGTATTCATTTGCTGAAGACTAAAGATGCTTTTCACTATGACATGTGTCAATCATCGTAATAAACACGTGAACTCTCTGGGATTTGGACTTACGACCCCTGGATTGATATTCCTCGCCGTTATCGACTCAGCTATCGCGAATTGACGCTCTCAATGGGCTGGTCGATAAGCTGGGCCTTCTCAAGTGTGAACGTATTGATAGCGGTAAACCCTTTCTCACTTGAAGAAACTTTTGACGCATGTGTAGCAAATGACTTTTGAAAACATCGTCGCAAAAGCACAGTTTAATTATGATGTGTAAACTCTCCCGTTACCACAATGTTTTCAAGTGTTTTAAAATGTATACTTTCCTTTATAGAAATCTACTACATTTGTTCACATGTGTTTTCGAAGTCGTCTAGTGCAGATGTGGTGTACGTGGGAAAGTGTAAACAAGAGGCGATGAAGAAAATAGCAACAGTCGGTAAAGTCCTTGAACTCAACCCTTTACATAATCATTTTAAGGCCAAATTACATGCGAGCAGTTGTTACTGAAAAAGGGTTATAACTGAAATAATCATATGAATGGAATCATGTAACACTATTGAAACTTATGTTGCTGAATTCGGGCATATGATGCCATAATTTTCTGATTCTAAACAAATCCCTTTATAAATTAGATTTTTCTTTGCTAATACTATCCTAAAGTTTGGCTGCTAAAACAAAACAGATGTGGAATGTCACGAAAATGTCACGACATTGCACACGTCCTTTTCGGTCAACAGAGTTTAGCCGGAAACCAGACATGTGTCAGGTGGAAGCACCGAGCACTGGCGTCGAGTTGCACTAGGTGCTGTTCAGAAAATATGTTAATCCAATGGAAGTTAATGTTTTATTCAAAGTCAAAAGTGCTTCTCCAGCTGTATTTTGCTTGAGTAACAGAAATTTGCCGATTCCCTGACATATACCATGTGACAGCGGCTAACACTGGCTTTAAGTCGCCCTAGTTGCCATTTTACTGAATTTCGGCAAGCCGGCTGCAACTCCCAACATGACTTAGGCCCGTCCTCTTACTTGTCCTGTACGGGTTACAACAGTGTTTAGCCTGAAACCTGACATGTACTAAGCGGAACCCCCAGACACCTGCTTTGAGTTAGACTCATTGCTGTTCTGCTTAGTTGCGGCAAGCCGGTTGAAAACATTTACCGGAGTAGGGCCCGTCCTTGTTTCCGTAAGATTCTGGTAAAATTGGATTCTGATCATGGTGCTTAAATTTACACGGCTGACTGTTTTAAATCGTCACTGTACGCACACGATATTGCCAGGGTTGATTTTCAAATTATGTGACTAAACTACATTACCAAACGTGAGAGCCATTTTGCTTTACGGTAGACATAAGACCAGCAATGCTTTCAATAAAAGTGTACATAAACTAACGTTAGCCAGTTCACCAATCAATTTATAGCTATTGCACCTCCGTTACACAACTATCCTCCGACAACAAAACACATCATATTGCTATCTTATTGTAACGGATTGTCCTTGAGAGTAGCTATGCGAATAACAAAGATAACGCGCTTGATACCGGCGTATCCTCGCAGTCTGTTATATATATGAGCCGTTCCACAAGCAAACCAAAAGTGTGGACTCTGCGTAAAGTATCGACCTGGATAAGCCTTAGGAGGCCGCTCAGGCTAACCTGGACAGACACTTTTCGCCTCCTGTGGATTTTCTGTTTCAGGAATAATTAATCTATACCTGTGTTTGTCTGTGTCGGCCCGGATTAGCTTGCGCAGGTTGATCTGGGTCGATACATTAAGCAGAGTCCATAAAGTTGGTTTTCTCGTGGAACGGCTCATACGCATTGTTCCCCAAATAGTCAAAGACGGTTTCACGGAACTTCTTTAAAGAAGTATATCCATTTGGATCCATTAGCATTGACGCGCATGCATGGTTGCTTTTTTCCGCACATGTAATAAAGATATTTTCAGCAGGGTGCCAATGTTAGCCAGCGTTCAAGTTTCTTTATTATCTTGTATACGCTACCGGATGACACTGGTAAACCAGGTTAAACTTTAATTGTTAGTATGGTGCTCCACGCAGGTTTCAGCATTGTTTTCAGTTATATGACGGTTTTCCAGTGTAATGTTCATGGAGTTTTGGTCCATTCATCCTATTCAGTCATAATGCAAACTCAAAAGTCCTGAGCGATTAGGAGGAAAACGCCACTACTTCCATGTTTAACGTATTTCAGGTATGACAGATGAAGAAATAATGAAAAGTTTATAGAGGGTACAATAGAGTCTCAAACTGTCATTAGTTTGAACCGTAAAACATGATAAGGATTAATTCCCCTGGCTCCCAGCATCTTCCACACTAACTGTGACGAAAACCTTTGCAGCTTAACTCTACTAGAAATTCCGAACCGTGTTAACCCCTTCCCTTATACAAACAATCTGCAGCAGACTACTTTGAAAACAATTAAATATAGATGTTCATAATCTGTTTTAAGGAGTGTAATTACTGAATAGAGTTGAAAACAATGTATGTAGCAAATTGAGAAATTGTTCATTGTTCCATTTGTAACAATGTTTTCAAAAGTCGTCTCCTGTAAAAGCGTCAAAATACGTTTATATGTGTGAAACATGTCAAAATGCGTCTATATGTGTGTGAAACATGTCAAAATACGTATATATGTGTGAAACATGTCAAAATACGTCTATATATGTGAAACATGTCAAAATACATCTATATGTGTGAAACATTTCAAAATACGTCTATATGTGTGAAACATGTCAAATTACGTCTATATGTGTAAAACCTGTCAAAATATGTCCATGTATGTGAAACATGTCAAAATACGTATATATGCGTTTGAAACATGTCAAAATACGTCTATATGCGTGAAACATGTCAACATACGTATATACATGTGAAACATGTCAAAATACGTCTATATGTGTGAAACATTTCAAAATACGTCTATATGTGTGAAACATGTCAAATTAGGTGTATATGTGTAACACATGTCAAAATATGTCCATGTATGTGAAACATGTCAAAATACGTATATACGTGTGTGAAACATGTCAAAATACGTCTATATGCGTGAAACATGTCTGTACTGTCCCCTGAGATCAATGTTTTCTTACTAGTACCCGAGGTACTTTGATGCGCATTGTATTACTTCCCTTGCAATGTCGTCTGCAGCCGAGCTGCATTTATTCGTTGTTCCAACGTTTTTGGTTGTTTAAGCAGCATCAGGCACCATGATCGTAAGTGATTTCAGTTGTATACTGCACTTTTATAGTTATACTAATGGTATATATATTGCTAGTGCAGTGATCGCCTGCAATAATGTTTTTATCGGTATACAGTGAACTCGACAGTTCCGGGTCATCGACAATTCCGGGTCAAATTTGGAAAAAAATGTTTAGTATTCGAGAATGATACAGCATTTTGACAATTTGATTATCAAGTCATATTTCCCATTAGCTTGGCTAGTTTCACTTCGATTTAGGACGTTGTCATTTCAAGAACGGATGTCGTAATCTCAAAACACATGACTGCATAAATTCCCGCGAAAGCAAAATCTCAATATTTTTATTTACCTGTCAAAGCGTAAATTGCTGATTGTAGCCATAATTTCAGTAATGCAGTTATGTATTGCACATACATGTATAGGTTATTTACTACTGAACAAGATATATATCTTTTATTGACCTGTCGAAGTTGTTTATGCCAAACTAGCGGATAAATTTGACCTAGTTCACATACGACACTTTCGGGTCAGCCAAAAGGAATTTCTCAAAATTATCAATTTATTAGTAAAACTATTTTGGGAACTTTTTAAGAATAATTTAAAGCTTATGGTGATAAATCATTGATAAAAATGTGATATTAAAATTAACATTTTTTGTCAAATATGACTTATTAGTTGATTGGAAAATTCATCAGTTTTCGTGCATGAAAGTGTGTACTGTAAATTTAGCCCCATCACTGTTCTGTTTTTCGCGGGCAATAGGTAATTGCAAGTGATATATTTTAGTTATTTTTTTTCATATTATTTCAATAAAAATGTTAAATGAATATCTTGTTATTAAAAACCGCTGTTTGAGGTTACTCCTGAATAACAGAAATAAACATTTGTCATGTGACCCGGAAATGGCAAGTTTGACCCGAAACTGTCAAATTTACAGCTTGCAATTGCAGACACTAAAGAAACATTTTAACAAATTTGTATAATTATTGAATTATATCATCGTGGGGAGGAAGTATTTGTTTAACATTCTATGTAGTTTTGTTTCTCTCAACTTTCTTTTCAAAGAGACAAGATTCGTTAATTTGGTTACTGACCCGGAACTGTCGAGTTCACTGTATTTCGTTTACGCGCTGTTGTTTTAGATGTGTTCGTACTCAAATAGGTTCGGACCTATGATACTTTCATCCATGCAGTGCAGACAAGATACTTGTACACTGTATATACTTACATGTACAATTGTCATGGCTCTTCAGACTCACACATATACTTTCTTTCTTTGGACCTTTACTTATTATTTCCTCTTTCTCTATATTTTCAGTCTTACCACATCATCTCACATCATTGTGTTCAGCAAATAAAGGGTTAAACTAGCTGTAGTATTTTTTGTTAAATCGGCGACAGCATAGTAAGAGATCATGAAAGATGGCTGAAGAAGAATTATCCATACATTCAGGTTCGACGAGCCACTCAGGTGGACGCTCAGCCTCAAGTAGACACTCACATGGTTCGCAGAGATCGAATCTCAGCACCATCATCGCTTTGAAGAAAGCAAAGGCGCAAGCTGCACGAGTCAAAGTCCAATATGCACTTAAACAGGCATCCCTCCAGCAAGAGAAAACTAAAATTGAATGTAACATGAAAGTTCTGGAGGCCGAAGCTGAATTCATGGCTATGGAGGCTGAAGCTACAGAATTAGGACAATCATTAGACGCAATTTCGATTTCTTCAGAGGAAATCATGGACCCAATGAAAAAAGCAGCAGAATTTGTTACTAAACACTCACAAATAGACACTTGTTCAGAAACAAATGTGAAAAAAGAGATATATGACACTGAAATGTCCCATGAATATCCTATAGAAGAATTACAACGCCCATCCCTTGTCCCTGAAGTAGAACCTATTCATGACTTGAAAATGAACATTGCTCATAATGAACCGAAAAAGGAAATTAAACATGAAGACCCAAGTAAAGAAATAGGCCGGTTTCTGTTAAGAAGAGAGTTATTAATGAACCGACTGACAGTGTTTACTGATGAAGCAGTAAAATACCCAATATGGAGAAAAACATTTCGTAGTGTGATTAATGAGATACAAATAGAACCCTTTGAACAGATAGACTTGCTTACAAGTACGTTATCTGGGTACACAGTCAAAAAGATTTGCAGAAAGTGTCCGGTTATCAAGTGAATGTAATCCAAACAAGGCATTGTCATTAATTTGGGAAAGGCTGGATGAGCGGTATGATTCTCCTGAGCTAGTGGAAGCCTCGATTAGGCAAAGAATAACAGATTTTCCCAGATTAACAGACAAAGATAGGGAAAAGTGGTACGACTTGAGTGACTTTCTGTTTGAAATAGTGTCCATTAAAGACAGTCCAAGGTATTCCGAATTGTTTCGAACATACAACACATCCATTGGTGTATTGCCCCTTGTTAGAAAATTGCCAATGAGAAATCAAGATAGGTGGATCACAACAGTAGCTACCTATAAAATGAAATACAATTCTTCATTTCCCCCGTTTGAAGTTTTCGTTCGATTTGTACGGGAAATAAGTAAGATAAGGAATGACCCAGGTCTTATATTTGAATCTAATGACTATTCAGATACAACACAGTCCAAATTTCAACCAGTGACAAGTAGGCCAAATGTCACCAATAAGAAAACGGAAGTTGAAAGTATAAAATGCCCTATTCATAATTCTGATCACACGTTAAATCAATGCAGGGCTTTTAGTACAAAATCAATGAATGACAACAAACTGTATTTAAAACAAAATGACATTTGTTTTAGATGTTGTGAATCAAATACTCATAAACAACGAGATTGTGAAAAAGACATTCAGTGTGACATTTGTAAAAGCAACAAACACTCAACCGCTCTTCATAGCTCTTCTTGGGAAGATCATGGTGGGGAGACCATCAGCAAATGCACGAAAATCTGTGGTGCAAGTTATATGAGCAAGTCATGTGCTAAGATAGTACCAGTTTATGTACGAAATGGGGATCGATCAAAGAAAGTTTATGCTATTTTAGATTCATGAGCAAAGCAATCATACTCTCGCGCATTCAGATCTTTTAGACGCAATTGGGGTCTCATCTCAGAAAATCAGATATTCCCTATCCACTTGTGCAGGGACAGATACTAGGTATGGCAGGAAAGCCACAGGACTTATTCTACAGTCAATGGACAAAAGTGCAGAGCTCACTATGAACTGTGTAATAGAATGCAATCAAATTCCTAATGAACGCAGTGAGATTCCAACAGCATGTGTTGCAGACACACATCAACATTTACAGTGTATCAAAAACTGCATACAGCCTCTTGATGAAGAAGCACAGATTCTTCTTTTAATCGGAAGAGACTTACCGGAAGCACACCACATACATGATCAAAAGATTGGTCCACCAGGAACACCATATGCCCAGAAATGTATGTTTGGCTGGGTTGTCATAGGTGAAACATGTTTGGGTAAAGTACATAAACCAGAAAAACTCACTGTGAATAAAACATACTTACTCCAAAATGATCAACCAAGCCATTTTAAGCCTTGTACAAGTCAATTTATGGTCAAAGAGAAAATTGAATTACCTGACTTGATCAATAGGGATTTAATGGGACAAAATGACAACATAGGCTCAACAATCTTTGACAAAAGTGAAAATGATGACAAATTAGCTCCTTCAATAGAAGATAGACAGTTTATTAGTTTAATGGAGAGACAATTTCAAAAGACTCCAAGTGGTAAATGGTCCGCACCCTTACCCTTTAAAGTTTCAAGAAGAAAATTACCAGACAATCGAGAATATACACTTCGACGAGCAAGAGTGTTGGTCAGAAATTTGAGAAAGAATCCAACAAAAAGTGCTCATTTTATTGACTTCATGAAAGGTCTTCTAGAAAATGGACATGCGGAAGAAGCTCCTCCTCTGACAGAGAATGAAGAAAGATGGTATTTACCTCTCTTTGGCGTTTACCATCCGAAGAAGCCAGAGAGTATTAGATGCGTGTTTGACTCCAGCGCAAAATTTGAGGGAATATCGTTAAATGATGTGCTGATTTCAGGTCCAGACTTGTTGAATAGCCTTATAGGAGTGTTGTTGCGTTTCCGTAAGGAACAGGTAGCCATAATGTGCGACATTCAGCAGATGTTTTACTCATTTCTAGTGGATGACACAGATAGAAACTATTTGCGCTTCTTTTGGCACCGGGACAACAACCCAGCACAGGAGCTCATAGAATATAGAATGACAGTACACGTTTTTGGGAATTCTTCATCTCCAGCTGTCGCGACTTACGGACTCCGCCGAATAGCCAACGAAACAGAGAATTCATTCGGGCAAGATGTAAAAGAGTTCATTTCACGAAATTTTTATGTTGATGACGGACTGAAATCAGTTGAGAGTGAGAAAGAAGCCATACACTTAATGAAACGAAGTCAACAGGCTCTGAAAGAAGGTGGAGATCTTGTTCTACACAAATTTGCTTCGAACAGAAAATCCGTAATGGAAAGTTTCCCATCCAATGAACTTTCAAAAGATCTTAAGACTATTGATCTCTCAAGTGAAGAATGGCCACAACAGAGAAGCTTGGGGTTAGTTTGGTCCATAAAAAACGACTTCTTCACATTCAGAGTTTCCAAGGAAGAGAAGCCATATACCCGCCGAGGTGTTCTGTCAATCATCAACGGCATATACGACCCCTTAGGTTTTGCAGCTCCAGTACTTATTCAAGGGAGATTACTCATGCAAGACTTACTGGCAGATGGTAAAGACTGGGATGAACCACTACCAACAAAAGGCCTCGACAAATGGAAGACGTGGAAGGAATCTCTCTTTCATCTTGAAAATTTAACTGTTCCGAGATCAGTTATACCAATATCCTTGAACAAGTGTTCAAAAAAGGATCTTCATATTTATTGTGATGCTTCAGAAAGGGCAATATCTGCAGTTGCTTTTATATATTCAAATTCACAATGCAAAAGTCAATATGTGGGATACATTTTTGGCAAGTCAAAGGTAGCTCCAAAACTTTGTAATACTATTCCACGTTTAGAGTTGTCTGCAGCAGTTTTGGCCATTGAAATATACCAGACATTAACTGAAAATCTTGATATTAACTTTGATAGTGTCACATTTCACACTGATAGCATGATAGTATTGGGATACATAAACAATGAGACAAAACGATTTTTCACTTATGTAGCAAATAGGGTGCAGAAAATCAGAAAGGTTACACAGCCTCGTCAATGGTTATATGTTAACTCCAATGCCAATCCGGCTGATGAGGCAACTAGAGGCATTTCTTCCATTAAGTTACAAACCAGTAAATGGTTGTCAGGTCCAGCAAAATACCCAACCTCATGGAAAGATATCTGTTGTGAGAAATACCTAATGGTAGATCCAGATTCCGACAAAGAAATTAGATCCGCTTTGATCACAAAAGACACTCATATCAGTATTACAGGTTTAGGTTCTAGTCGCTTTGAACGCTTCTCCTCATGGGAAAGGTTAGTGAATGTGATAAGCATTTTGAAACATATTGGCAAATCTTGTAAAAAGAACAGTGTAGTCCCATGTAAAGGTTGGCATTTGTGTAAAGAACGAAGAACAGTAAATTCATTTTGTAAAGCAGAACAAACAATCATTCAAACTGTACAATCTGAATTATTTGACTCAGAAATAAATTGTTCATTGCGTAGTGATCGTTTGAAGAAAAACAGTTCAATATCTGCTTTAAACCCATTTTTGGACACAGATGGACTTTTGAAAGTAGGTGGTCGATTAAGACATGCAAATATGTCTAAAGCAGAAAGGCACCCAGTGATCATTCCAAAGAAAAGTCATATTGCACTTTTATTAATTAGATATTTTCATGAAAGAGTAAGGCATCAAGGGAGACAACTTACAGAAGGCGCAATTCGATCAGGTGGTTTTTGGATAATCGGTGCTAAACGTTTGATAGCATCACTTATTCATGATTGTGTCAAGTGTCGTAAACTGAGAGGCCGCTTTGAAGAACAGAAAATGGCAGACTTGCCATCGGATCGCGTCAACTTTGCTGCTCCATTTACATACACGGGAGTAGATTGTTTTGGCCCTTGGACAATTGTTTCAAGAAGAACTCGTGGTGGATTAGCAAACAGCAAACGTTGGGCCGTGCTATTCACATGTTTGACTATTAGGGCTGTTCATGTAGAAGCTGTAGAAGATATGAGCTCATCAGCCTTTATAAACGCGTTAAAGAGATTTACATCAATTCGTGGTGAAGTGACAGAATTTCGGTCTGATAGGGGCACGAATTTCATAGGTGCAGTTAATGAACTGAACATAAATACCATCAATGTGGAGGATGATCCCGTGAATGAATATCTTTTGAGAAGTAAGACTATCTGGAGATTCAATCCACCATACTCGTCAAACATGGGAGGTGTCTGGGAGCGAATGATCAGGACAATACGCAGTGTATTAGATTCCATTCTTCAAGATCACGGCTGTAGAAACCTAACACATGACAACCTAGTTACGTTCATGGCAGAAGTATGCTGTATAGTGAATAACAGACCAATTGTACCAGTTTTTACAGATTCACAGGATACTGACTTACAAATACTTTGTCCAAATATGTTATTGACACAGAAGGGTGTAATTTGTTCAGAATCATTTGTAGAGTGTGACGAGAATGTAGTATATAAGGCTCAGTGGCAAAATGTGCAAGTTCTAGCAGAAAGATTTTGGAAACGTTGGAAATGTCATTATTTGCAATCTTTACAAGTAAGGAGGAAATGGGTTGATGCTAAGCCTTGTATTGAAAACGGTGACTTTGTACTGTTGAAAGATAGAGATGTCTGTCGTAACGATTGGCCTGTTGGTGTAGTCACTAATGCAATTGTTAGTTCAGATAGAAAAGTCAGAAAGGTTCAGCTTAGAATTTTCAAAGATGGAAAACCTGTCACGTATACTAGGTCTATTAGAGATTTAGTTTTGCTGCTAAAGAATAGTAATTGATGAGTTATATTGTAATACATGTATCATTGGAATCAATCTTGTCATAAACAGTCAAGTTTTCAACATTTTGTATGGATGTTTTATGGTATGTTCATGACATAGGACATTTTGCAAAATGGTTGAGAATGTAATTCATTTATATTACTGCCATGGATCTTACAATTTTCACTGTATGTTTTGCTGTGCAAAGGTTGCAAGCAAATGTCTCCACATACTTATATATGCCAAATAAGAAGTTATGTTTTTAAGTTTGTATCTTTAGTTGATATGTATTGACAAGATTGGTCATTGTTAGTATATTGTTTTATATTGATCAGTGGTCTCTTTCTTCTTCTTCTTCTTCTATTCTATTCTTCTTCTTCTTCTATTGTGTGAGTTATGTAGTTTACTGGTAGTGATATTGCAAGTATTTGGAATACTGTGTTATATCAGGTGGGGAGTGTACTGTCCCCTGAGATCAATGTTTTCTTACTAGTACCCGAGGTACTTTGATGCGCATTGTATGTTTACTTCCCTTGCAATGTCGTCTGCAGCCGAGCTGCATTTATTCGTTGTTCCAACGTTTTTGGTTGTTTAAGCAGCATCAGGCACCATGATCGTAAGTGATTTCAGTTGTATACTGCACTTTTATAGTTATACTAATGGTATATATATTGCTAGTGCAGTGATCGCCTGCAATAATGTTTTTATCGGTATATTTCGTTTACGCGCTGTTGTTTTAGATGTGTTCGTACTCAAATAGGTTCGGACCTATGATACTTTCATCCATGCAGTGCAGACAAGATACTTGTACACTGTATATACTTACATGTACAATTGTCATGGCTCTTCAGACTCACACATATACTTTCTTTCTTTGGACCTTTACTTATTATTTCCTCTTTCTCTATATTTTCAGTCTTACCACATCATCTCACATCATTGTGTTCAGCAAATAAAGGGTTAAACTAGCTGTAGTATTTTTTGTTAAATCGGCGACAGCATAATGTCAACATACGTATATACGTGTGAAACATGTCAAAATACGTCTATATGTGTGAAACATGTCAAAAAACGTCTATATGGGTGAAACATGTCAACATACGTATATATCTGTGAAGCATGTCAAAATACGTCTATATGTGTGAAACATGTCAAAATACGTATATTCGTGTGATACATGTCAAAAAATACGTCCATATGAGTGAAACATGTCAAAATACGTCAATATGTGTGAACCATGTCAAAATAAGTATATATGTGTGAAACATGTCAAAATACGTTTATATGTATACGTGTGAAACATGTCAAACTACATCTATACGTGTGAAAAATGTCAAAATACGTCTATATGTGTGAAACATGTCAAAATAAGTCTATATGTGTGAAACATGTCTAAATACGTATATATGTGTGAAACATGTCAAAATACCTCTATGTGTGAAACATGTCAAAATACGTCTATATGTGTGTATCATGTCAAAATACGTCTATATGTGTGAAACAAGCCAATACACCTATATACGTGTGAAACATGTCAAACTACGTCTATACGTATGAAACAAGTCAAAATACGTCTATATGTGTGAAACATGTCAAAGTACGTCTATATGTGTGAAACATGTCAAAATACGTCTATTTGTTTGAAACATGTCAATATATGTCTATATGTGTGAAACATTCAAAATACGTCTATATGGGTGAAACATGTCAAAATACGTCTAAATGTGTGTAACATATCAAAATACGTATATATGTGTGAAACATGTCAAACTACGTTTATATGTGTGAAACATGTCAGATTATGTCTATATGTGTGAAACATGTAAAACTTCGCCTATATGTGTGTGAAACATTTCAAACTTCGTTTTATTGCTGGTATGGTGTTTCACGCCGGTTTTAGCAATTTTGCAGTTACATGACATCATTTCCAGTGTTTTGGTCCCTTTATCCTGACACCAGCAAATCAGTTACATGACGGTATTCCCATTGTTTTGGTCCCTTTATCCTGACACAAGCGAGTCAGTTACATGGCAGTATTTTCAGTGTTTTGGTCCCTTTATCTTGACACCATCGAGTCAGTTACATGACAGTATTTCCAGTGTTTTGGTCCCTTTATCTTGACACCAGTGAGTCAGTTACATGACAGTATTAGCAGTGTTTTGGTTCTTTATCCTGACACCAAGGTGTCAGTTACATGACAGTATTCCCAGTGTTTTGGTCCCTTTATCCTGACACCAGCGAGTCAGTTACATGACAGTATTTCCAGTGTTTTTGTCCTTTTATTCTGACACCAACGAATCAGTTACATGACAGTATTCCCAGTGTTTTGGTCCCCTTATTCTGACACCAGCCAGTAAGTTATATGACAGTATTTCCAGTGTTTTGGTCCTTTTATCCTGACATGAACGAGTCAGTTACATGACAGTATTTCCAGGGTTTTGGTCCCTTTATCTTGACACCAACAAATCAGTTACATGACAGTATTCCCAGTGTTTTGGTCCCTTTATACTGACACCATCGAGTCGGTTTCATGACAGTATTTCCATTGTTTTGGTCCCCTTATATTGACACCATGGAGTCAGTTACATGGCAGTATTTCCAGTGTTTTGATCCCTTTATCCTGACACCATCGAGTCAGTTACATGACAGTATTTCCAGTGGTTTGGTCACTTAATCCTTTCACCATCGAGTCAGTTACATGACAGCATTTCCAGTGTTTTGGTCCCTTTATACTGAGACAAACGAGTCAGTTACATGAAAGTATTTCCAGTGTTTTGGTCCCTTTATGCTGACACCACCGAGTCAGTTAATGACAGTATTTCCAGTGTTTTGGTCCCTTTATCCTAACAGAAGCGAGTCAGTTACATGACAGTATTTCCAGTGTTTTGGTCCCCTTATCTTGAAACCATCGAGTCAGTTACATGACAGTATTTCCAGTGTTTTGGTCCCTTTATCCTGACACCAGCGAGTCAGTTAATAACAGTATTTACAGTGTTTTTGGTCCCTTTATCCTGACACCAACGAATCAGTTACATGACAGTATTTCCAGTGTTTTGGTCCCTTTATACAGACAACCAATGAACCAGTTACATGACAGTATTCAAGTGTTTTGGTCCCTTTATACTGACACCAACGAGTCAGTTACATGAAAGTCTTTCCAGTGTTTTGTTCCCATTATCCTGACACCAGCGAGTCAGTTAATGACAGTATTTCCAGTGTTTTCGTCCCTTTATTCTGACACCAGCAAATCAGTTATATGACAGTATTACCAGTGTTTTGGTCCCTTTATCCTGACACAAGCGAAACAGTTAATGACAGTATTTTCCAGTGTTTTGTCCCTTTATCCTGACACCAAGCGAGTCAGTTACATGACAGTATTTCCAGTGTTTTGGTCCCCTTATCTTGACACCATCGAGTCAGTTACATGACAGTATTCCCAGTGTTTTGGTCCCTTTATCCTGACACCAGCGAGCCAGTTACATGACAGTATTTTCAGTGTTTTTGTCCCTTTATCCTGACACCAGCGAGTCAGCTACATGGCAATATTTTCATTGTTTTGGTCCCTTTATCCTGACACCAGTGAGTCAGTTACATGATGGTATTCCCAGTGTTTCGGTCCCTCTATCCTGACACCAGCGAGTCAGTTACATGACAGTATTCCCAGTGTTTTGGTACCTTTATTTTGACACCAACGAGTCAGTTACATGACAGTATTTTCAGTGTTTTGGTACCTTTATTTTGACACCAGCGAGTCAGTTACATGACAGTATTCCCAGTGTTTTGGTACCTTTATTTTGACACCAGCGAGCCAGTTACATGGCAGTATTTTCAGTGTTTTTGTCCCTTTATTCTGACACCAGCAAATCAGTTACATGACGGTTTTCCCATTGTTTTGGTCCCTTTATCCTGACACAAGCGAGTCAGTTACATGGCAGTATTTTTAGTGTTTTGGTCCCTTTATCTTGACACCATCGAGTCAGTTACATGGCAGTATTTTTCAGTGTTTTGGTCCCTTTATCCTGACACCAGCAAATCAGTTACATGACGGTATTCCCATTGTTTTGGTCCTCTTTATCCTGACACAAGCGAGTCAGTTACATGGCAGTATTTTCAGTGTTTTGGTCGCCTTTATCTTGACACCATCGAGTCAGTTACATGACAGTATTTCCAGTGTTTTGGTCCCTTTATCTTGACACCAGTGAGTCAGTTACATGACAGTATTAGCAGTGTTTTGGTCCTTTATCCTGACACACAAGGTGTCAGTTTACATGACAGTATTCCCAGTGTTTTGGTCCCTTTATCCTGACACTAGCGAGTCAGTTACATGACAGTATTTCCAGTGTTTTTGTCCTTTTATTCTGACACCAAACGAATCAGTTACATGACAGTATTCCCAGTGTTTTTGGTCCCCTTATTCTGACACCAGCCAGTAAGTTATATGACAGTATTTCCAGTGTTTTGGTCCTTTTATCCTGACATGAACGAGTCAGTTACATGACAGTATTTCCAGGGTTTTGGTCCCTTTATCTTGACACCAACAAATCAGTTACATGACAGTATTCCCAGTGTTTTGGTCCCTTTATACTGACACCATCGAGTCGGTTTCATGACAGTATTTCCATTGTTTTGGTCCCCTTATATTGACACCATGGAGTCAGTTACATGGCAGTATTTCCAGTGTTTTGATCCCTTTATCCTGACACCATCGAGTCAGTTACATGACAGTATTTCCAGTGGTTTGGTCACTTAATCCTTTCACCATCGAGTCAGTTACATGACAGCATTTCCAGTGTTTTGGTCCCTTTATACTGAGACAAACGAGTCAGTTACATGAAAGTATTTCCAGTGTTTTGGTCCCTTTATGCTGACACCACCGAGTCAGTTAATGACAGTATTTCCAGTGTTTTGGTCCCTTTATCCTAACAGAAGCGAGTCAGTTAATGACAGTATTTCCAGTGTTTTGGTCCCTTTATCCTGACACCAGCGAGTCAGTTACATGACAGTATTTCCAGTGTTTTGGTCCCTTTATCCTGACACCAGCGAGTCAGTTAATAACAGTATTTACAGTGTTTTGGTCCCTTTATCCTGACACCAACGAATCAGTTACATGACAGTATTTCCAGTGTTTTGGTCCCTTTATACAGACACCAATGAACCAGTTACATGACAGTATTCAAGTGTTTTGGTCCCTTTATACTGACACCAACGAGTCAGTTACATGAAAGTCTTTCCAGTGTTTTGTTCCCATTATCCTGACACCAGCGAGTCAGTTAATGACAGTATTTCCAGTGTTTTCGTCCCTTTATTCTGACACCAGCAAATCAGTTATATGACAGTATTACCAGTGTTTTCGTCCCTTTATCCTGACACAAGCGAAACAGTTAATGACAGTATTTTCCAGTGTTTTGTCCCTTTATCCTGACACCAGCGAGTCAGTTACATGACAGTATTTCCAGTGTTTTGGTCCCCTTATCTTGAAACCATCGAGTCAGTTACATGACAGTATTTCCAGTGTTTTGGTCCCTTTATCCTGACACCAGCGAGTCAGTTAATAACAGTATTTACAGTGTTTTGGTCCCTTTATCCTGACACCAACGAATCAGTTACATGACAGTATTTCCAGTGTTTTGGTCCCTTTATACAGACACCAATGAACCAGTTA
The DNA here is from genome assembly GCA_031761405.1 of Serripes groenlandicus. Lineage (NCBI taxonomy): Eukaryota > Metazoa > Mollusca > Bivalvia > Cardiida > Cardiidae > Serripes > Serripes groenlandicus. The sequence continues at coordinate 17,059,856 of JASEVX010000001.1, forward strand.
CATGACAGTATTCAAGTGTTTTGGTCCCTTTATACTGACACCAACGAGTCAGTTACATGAAAGTCTTTCCAGTGTTTTGTTCCCATTATCCTGACACCAGCGAGTCAGTTAATGACAGTATTTCCAGTGTTTTCGTCCCTTTATTCTGACACCAGCAAATCAGTTATATGACAGTATTACCAGTGTTTTGGTCCCTTTATCCTGACACAAGCGAAACAGTTAATGACAGTATTTTCCAGTGTTTTGTCCCTTTATCCTGACACCAGCGAGTCAGTTACATGACAGTATTTCCAGTGTTTTGGTCCCCTTATCTTGACACCATCGAGTCAGTTACATGGCAGTATTCCCAGTGTTTTGGTCCCTTTATCCTGACACCAGCGAGCCAGTTACATGACAGTATTTTCAGTGTTTTTGTCCCCTTTATCCTGACACCAGCGAGTCAGCTACATGGCAATATTTTCATTGTTTTGGTCCCTTTATCCTGACACCAGTGAGTCAGTTACATGATGGTATTCCCAGTGTTTCGGTCCCTTTATCCTGACACCAGCGAGTCAGTTACATGACAGTATTCCCAGTGTTTTGGTACCTTTATTTTGACACCAACGAGTCAGTTACATGACAGTATTTTCAGTGTTTTGGTACCTTTATTTTGACACCAGCGAGTCAGTTACATGACAGTATTCCCAGTGTTTTGGTACCTTTATTTTGACACCAGCGAGCCAGTTACATGGCAGTATTTTCAGTGTTTTTGTCCCTTTATTCTGACACCAGCAAATCAGTTACATGACGGTATTCCCATTGTTTTGGTCCCTTTATCCTGACACAAGCGAGTCAGTTACATGGCAGTATTTTCAGTGTTTTGGTCCCTTTATCTTGACACCATCGAGTCAGTTACATGGCAGTATTTTCAGTGTTTTGGTCCCTTTATCCTGACACCAGCAAATCAGTTACATGACGGTATTCCCATTGTTTTGGTCCCTTTTATCCTGACACAAGCGAGTCAGTTACATGGCAGTATTTTCAGTGTTTTGGTCCCTTTATCTTGACACCATCGAGTCAGTTACATGACAGTATTTCCAGTGTTTTGGTCCCTTTATCTTGACACCAGTGAGTCAGTTACATGACAGTATTAGCAGTGTTTTGGTCCTTTATCCTGACACCAAGGTGTCAGTTACATGACAGTATTCCCAGTGTTTTGGTCCCTTTATCCTGACACCAGCGAGTCAGTTACATGACAGTATTTCCAGTGTTTTTGTCCTTTTATTCTGACACCAACGAATCAGTTACATGACAGTATTCCCAGTGTTTTGGTCCCCTTATTCTGACACCAGCCAGTAAGTTATATGACAGTATTTCCAGTGTTTTGGTCCTTTTATCCTGA
>JASEVX010000001.1:17061436-17143936 GCA_031761405.1 Serripes groenlandicus
ACCTCCACCGAATATGGAACAAGACTAGTGTACCTGAACTTTACCCGATCACAGTACCTATCACTGTCGTTGACATCATTCTAGGCGTGTTCTCTCTGACAACTACCACATCGAGATTGTTCTTATTTCACAAACTGATTCAAACCAGGAACCATTTTGAACGAAGCAGGGTCCGAACTTTTACCCATCACATACCTTTATGTCGTTGACATCATTCTCGAGGCGGTCACTCTAACAACTACCCCATGGAGAGTGGTACTTAATTCACAAACTGATTCGAAACCAGGAACCATTTAACAAGAGGTCTGAATCACAAACATAGCTGAAACAAATATTCAATTACACGAATTACATTACGATTTACCTACGATGTGTATTCAAGGTCAGTTATCAATTGATGCCATATCGTAAACAGTTAATTTGATAGAAATAAGCTATTCGTGAATAGAAACATCTACGCCCATACTTTTGATTGTGTTTGTTTTGTTTGTTTGGAGTTTAACGCCGCTTTCAACAGCGTTGGTCATATCACGGCGGTCAGGTGCTCCTACCCATGTTTCCTGGCTTCTCCGTACACCAGTACTTACACAACTTTCTTTCGAAGCCACTGACTCTACTTTCTCACATAGATCAGAGGTGAGAGGCGATGAAAAAATCGCCCGAAAGAATTGTCGCCGGTCCATACTTTTGAAAACTTTCTGTCAATTGAAGTATTATTATTGAATGAAAATGAAAACATGTTGCAAAAGAGAAATTGCTCATTAATGACAGTTCCTCTTTTTGTCTCACAACGTTTCAAAAGTCATCTGACAGATGCGTCTGCATCGCGTCTAGAAGATGCGTTTGCATCTGATAGTTATACGTACACATCGATCATTTAATACAAAATAGAAAAAATAAGTAAAAGTGCCTACAGTTTCAGTTATGTTTTGATCGTTATTACACATATTGATGGTCTTTATTCTCGGAGGTATGCATTCTTGTTCAGCGCTGTATCCAGTTTTTATCCAGTGTAAACACCTTTTTTCTTGACAACGCATAATGATCACTACAGAAAGATAACGATGTTACGTTATTTTATGCAAAGTGACACTGTATTACCTCCCTTTAAGTGTTTGACAGCTAGATCGTCTAGCGTATATAGGTACTCTGGATATTCACTGGTCGTATATTCCAGAAGGTCGGTTTAATGTGTGGCGTGGCCTCTCTGGTTATGTTTTAGAGCTAGATCGTCTAGCGTATATAGGTTACTCTGGATCTTCACTGGTCGTATATTCCAGAAGGTCGGTTAACGTGTAGCGTGGCTCTCTGTTATGTTTTACAGCTAGATCGTCTAGCGTATATAGGTTACTCTGGATCTTCACTGGTCGTATATTCCAGAAGGTCGATTAACGTGTGGCGTGGCTCCCTGTTCGTAAGTGTATGCCTTATACACGGTTCTTATTCATTTACTCTAACACACATACAGATGCTTTCTGACGCATTATGAAACTTTGTTTCAAATTGAAAGATTCATAATGAGCAATTTCGCATATTGCTACATTGTTTTCAACTATATTCAGTAATTACAGTCAAGAAAAATTTAAAACAGATATTTGTCAATTTTGATGAAACATGTTCATAGTTATTTGCTGCAGATTTGTGTTATGAGGGAAAGGGTTACCCACAATAGTCGAAATTTCTGCAGAGGTTTCCATCACAGTTAGTATGGAAGTTGCTGGAAGCCACAGGAGTTAACCCCTGTCATGTTTTACGGTGCAAACTATCTGATGAAAGTTTAAGAGTCGACTGTACCATCCGCAGTATTCTTTATTTTTTCTGAAAGACTTTAAACGTGGAAGTAATGGCCTTTCATTCCTTTACGCTCTTAATTGTATGGATTAGCATTATTACTGACTCGCTGGTATCATGGATCAATATCTCTAGAAAAAAACACTGGTTACACATTCATATAACTGAAAAAGGGCTGAAACCAGCGTGAAACACCAATCAAACATTGAAATGTTTTATGCATATAGACGTATTTTGTCAATTTTCCTGGAGACGACTTTTGAAGACATTGCTTATTATGGAAACATTGCTCATAATGAGCAATTTCTCAATTTGCTACATACATTGTTTTCAATTCTATTCAGTTATTACACTCATTAAAACGAATTATGAACATCTTTAATTAAATGTTTTCAAAGTAGTCTGCTGCAGATTTGCTGTATGAGGGAAAGGTTAAATGAGCTCCCGTAGATCCAATATGCGCGCGCAGCCTTCCAAAATGAGCTCTCGGAGCTCCTATATTCGCTCGCGGTGTTCCGAAATAAGCTCCCGGAGGTCTTAGATACGCATGCGGAGCTCCTTAACGAGTTCCCGGAGCTCCTAAATGCGCTAGCGGCTCTCTAATTGAGCTCCCGGAGATTGTAAATTGTAAACTGACTTTGGTTGTGGTCAGGTACCCGGCGTACTTTAGTAAATAAATACGCACTGCATTTGTTTGTTACCAGGATTGCCTTAGTAAATATTCACGTTTTGCATCAGTCTGGTACCCGGCCTACACGTGTAAGTACGTCTTGCATCAGTCTGGTACCCGGCCTACACCTGTAAAAAAGTACGTCTGGTTCCCGGCCTACAAGTATAAATGAGCGTTTTGACTTCTTTACTCGCGTAACGAGAGTAACTGGAGTTGAAAGTCGAACGTATCGATTAAGCGAACTGCGCATGCGCTTAATCTCTAATCTACACGACTAGAACGACCCCCTACACTATTTGACGGGTAACACAAGATCAAAGATGGCAACGGCTGATGCACAGAAAGTCGCCATTTTGTAAACAACACGATACTGGGGTTAGGCGTTCGTGAATGGTTACTCGTGTCGTGTACTGCGCATGTCTAGATTTTATACTCGAGTAACTGGATTGCAAAAGCCGAAAACGCTCAATTAAGAACATAAGACTGGGACCCGGCCTACAAGTGTAAATAAGTACGTCTTACATCAGTCTGGTACCCGGCCTACACGTGTAAATAAGTCTTCTTAAATCAGTCTGGTACCCGGCCTACAAGTGTAAATAAGTACTTCTTACACCAGTCTGGTACCCAACCTACAAGTGTGAATAAGTACTTCTGATCAGCCATCGCATACGTGTAGTCTTATCTGGTTTTGCTCTATTCCCAACTAATCATAGAAGGTTCCAAGAAACTTCTGAAACATCAGCATGGAAGTGATAATTACGCATCAGTTAAGTTCTGGAACATGTCTCATTTGTTGAATCACAACGTTCCCTTGGCTTTACAAATAATCTGTATAATCAACATTCTTCTCATTTAACATCCCGCATACAACTAATATTTGAAGACATCTAGGCAACATATGCAACATTTCTGTAATTGAGCGAATAATTATTGAACAAAGTTGAAAATATCATGTAAACAGAAGTAATTTCTAAATTTTGAAAATGCGTCTAATGCAGGTGCATCGACTTATGATTGCATGTTGGAAAAATGTTAATTAAAAAAATATCCACAATTGCGTCTTGTATAAATATCTTCTTGATAAAAGTTCGCACGCTGATATCTTTGTTCAGAGTTGGCTATAGACGGAACTTGATTGCATTTTACTCGGAGAAGAAAGAATATATTATTCATATCACTTCCGCTGGTGTTTATATTTGACTTTCTCATGGAAGAAATCTATAGTTGCCATTCATTGTGCGAGAAAGAGCGCTCTATAGTAAATCACTCAAATCCTGTTTATGTAAAATGGCCGACTTCCGGTACGCGTCTCACAAGCGTAATACGTGTTCCATAACATCATATTGATCTGGCTGTTTAATTGGACCAAAGGACTATTCAATTTGCTTAACCCATTTCCCATTTGCAAACGTAGTTTGACGTATTTATGGTAGACGGCTTTGAACACGTCTAGGCAAAAGAAATAATTGCTCATAATGAGCGATTTTTCTTTTTTGCCACAATGTTATCACCTATTTACAAATTGATATACTTTAATTTATATTTCGATAATTTTATTTAGATTTGCAAAAATGTTCATATGTTGTCTGATTCGTCTGCTGCAGGTTTATAGTTCGTAGGTAAAAGCGTGACAAAATGCAATACCACGTCTTTTGATACGAACTTAGGTTTTAATTAATCAAACGTATTGTCGAATGTGTATATCAACAAACTCTGTGAATTGCAATGAGTCATCATTGAACAACTTCCGGCCATTGACACGAATTTACTGACATGGGTAATTAATTCTACATACAACCAATCTGCAGCAGACGACTTTGAAAATAACTAGTAAGAAAAGTAAAACACTCTATAAATTAAAATATGTTTTTTTAAAAGAGTTGAAAAGAGTTGAAAACATTGTGACAAAAGGGAAAATTGCTCATCATGAGCAATTTCTCCTTTTTGTCACAATGATTCCAAAAGTCGTCTGTTGTAGAGGCGTCAGAAATCGTCTCTATGTGTGGAAGGGTTAAATTCAATATATGAAAACAATGTCGTCAGTACCTTGATGTTCAGTTATGTAAGCGTAATTCCCAGGAGCTAGAGTTAAAAGGCCGAGCCGCGGTAGCTCAGTCGGTAGCGACGCGGACTGTCAATACAAGGGTTGTAGGTTCGACTCCCGGCTCGGCCAACTTTCTTTCCGACGATTGACAAAAGTCAATGCGACATGCGTCATTCGTCTTCCACCAATTGGCTAAGTCTATGTGGAAAAGCATCCAATTGCTTGGGAAGATTGTTGTGTGGAGTACTGGTGTGAGAAAACCAGGAAATGCATGAGAAGGTGAACTGGCCGCCGTGATATAACTGAGAAATTGTTAAAAACGGCGTTAAACCCCAATCAATCAATCAAGCAATAGAGTTAAAAGACCCTGTGTTCGATCCAGAGACGGATCCTACTTATTAAACCTTTCCCACATACAACACATCTGAAGCAGATGAATCTCTCCATAAAAGAAGATATATTTACTTAAAAAGGTTAAAAACAGTATGAAACAATGAGTCATTTCTTCTTTTTGTCGTAAAGTTTTCAAAAATCTTCTGCTGCAGATGGAGCAAAAATGCGTATTTATGCCGGAAAGGATTAAGGACTGGACTATGATAGTAGAAGATGATGTCCGGCTATTATTTGTCTCTTCCCTGTATTTTTTTATTGGGCATGACATCCCAATGTTTGTTGAGCATTTTAACAGAAAAGAGAATGCCATCTCTTCAGTAAACCATAATCAAGTATTGTTAGTCACTACCGTTAGAGTGTCAGGGGACATTGTTGGTCACAACTGCTAGATTGTCAGGGGACATTGTTGGTCACTACCGCTAGAGTGTCAGGGGATATTGTTGGTCACTACTGATGGAGTGTCAGGGGACATTGTTGGTCACTACCGCAAGAGTGTCAGGGGACATTGTTGGTCACTACCGTTAGAGTGTCAGGGGACATTGTTGGTCACTACCACTAGAGTATCTGGGGACATTGTTGTTCACTACCGCTAGAGTGTCAGGGGACATTGTTGTTCACTATCGCTGGAGTGTCAGGGAACATTGTTGGTTACTACCGCTAGAATGGAATGTCGGGGGACATTGTTGGTCACTACCGCTAGAGTGTCATGGGACATTGTTGATCACTACCGCAAGAGTGTCAGGGGACATTGTTGGTCACTACCGTTAGAGTGTCAGGGGACATTGTTGGTCACTACCACTAGAGTATCTGGGGACATTGTTGTTCACTACCGCTAGAGTGTCAGGGGACATTGTTGTTCACTATCGCTGGAGTGTCAGGGAACATTGTTGGTTACTACCGCTAGAATGGAATGTCGGGGGACATTGTTGGTCACTACCGCTAGAGTGTCATGGGACATTGTTGATCACTACCGCTAGAGTGTCAGGGGACATTGTTGGTCACTACCGCTAGAGTGTCAGGGGACATTGTTGGTAACTACCGCTAGAGTGTCAGAGGATATTGTTGGTCACTACCGCTAGAGTGTCAGGGGACATTGTTGATAACTACCGCTAGAGTGTCACGGGACATTGTTGGTCACTACCACTTGAGTGTCAGGGGACATTGTTGGTCACTACCGCTAGGGTGTCAGGGGACATTGTTGGTAACTATCGCTAGAGTGTCAGGGGATATTGTTGGTCACTACCGCTAGAGTGTCAGGGGACATTGTTGGTCACTACCGCTAGAGTGTCAGGGGACATTGTTGGTCACTACCGCTAGAGTGTCAGGGGACATTGTTGGTCACTACCGCTAGAGTGTCAGGGGACATTGTTGGTCACTACCGCTAAAGTGTCAGGGGACATTGATGGTCACTACCGCTAGGGTGTCAGGGGACATTGTTGGTCACTACCGCTAGGGTGTCAGGGGACATTGTTGGTCACTACCGCTAGAGTGTCAGGGGACATTGTTGGTCACTACCGCTAGAGTGTCAGGGGACATTGTTGGTCACTACCACTAGAGTATCAGGGGACATTGTTGTTCACTACCGCTAGAGTGTCAGGGGACATTGTTGGTCACTACCGCTAGAGTGTCAGGGGACATTGTTGGTCACTACCGCTAGAGTGTCAGAGGACAGTGTTTGTCACTACCGCTAGAGTGTCAGGGGACATTGTTGGTCACTACCCATAGATTGTCAAGGGACATTGTTGGTCACTATCGCTAGAGTGTCAGAAGATATTGTTGGTCATGACCCATAGATTGTCAGGGGACATTGTTGGTCACTTCCGCTAGAGTGTCAGGGGACGTTGTTGGTCACTACCGCTAGAGTGTCAGGGGAAATTGTTGGTCACTACCGTTAGAGTGTCACGGGACATTGTTGGTCACTACCGCTAGAGTATCAGGGGAAATTGTTGGTCACTACCGCTAAAATGTCAGGGGACATTGTTGGTCACTACCACTAGAGTGTCAGCGGACATTGTTGGTCACTACCGCTAGAGTGTCAGGGGACATTGTTGGTCACTACCGCTAGAGTGTCGGGGGACATTGTTGGTCACTACAGCTAGAGTGTCAGGGGACATTGTTGGTCACTACTGCTAGAGTGTCTAACGACATTATTATTGCTGGTCACTACCGCTTGAGTGTCAGGGGACATTGTTGGTCGCTTCCGCTAGAGTGACAGGGGATATTGTTGGTCACTACCGCTAGATTGTCAGTGGACATTGTTGGTCATTACCGCTAGAGTGTCAGGGGACATTGTTAGTCACTATCGCTAGATTGTCAGGGGACATTGTTGGTCACTACCGCTAGAGTGTCAGGGGACATTGTTGGTCCCTATTGCTGGAGTGTCAGTGGATATTGTTGGCATTGTTGGTCACTTCCGCTAGAGTGTCAGGGGACATTGTTGGTCACTACCGCAAGAGTGTCAGGGGACATTGTTGGCATTGTTGGTCACTACCACTAGAGTGTCAGGGAACAGTGTCGGGGGATATTGTTGGTCACTACCGCTAGATTGTCAGTGGACATTGTTGGTCATTACCGCTAGAGTGTCAGGGGACATTGTTAGTCACTATCGCTAGATTGTCAGGGGACATTGTTGGTCACTACCGCTAGAGTGTCAGGGGACATTGTTGGTCCCTATTGCTGGAGTGTCAGTGGATATTGTTGGCATTGTTGGTCACTTCCGCTAGAGTGTCAGGGGACATTGTTGGTCACTACCGCAAGAGTGTCAGGGGACATTGTTGGCATTGTTGGTCACTACCACTAGAGTGTCAGGGAACATTGTCGGTCACTCTCGCAAGAGTGTCAGGGGACATTGTTGGTCACTATCGCTAGATTTTCAGGGCACATTGTTGGTCACTATCGCTAGAATGGAATGTCAGGGGACATTGTTAGTCACTACCGCTAGAGTGTCAGAGAACATTGTTAGTCACTACTGCTAGAGTGTCAGAGGACATAAGTATTGCAGTTCACTACCTTTTGAGTGTCAGGGGACATTGCTGGTTACTACCGTTAGTGTGTCAGGGGACATTGTTGGTCATTACCGCTAGAGTGTCAGGGGACATTGTTGGTCACTACCGCTAGAGTGTCAGCGGACATTGTTAGTCACTACCGCTCGAGTGTCAGGGGTCATTATTGGTCACTACTGATAGAGTGTCAGAGGACATAAGTATTGCAGTTCACTACCTTTTGAGTGTCAGGGGACATTGCTGGTTACTACCGTTAGTGTGTCAGGGGACATTGTTGGTCACTACCGCTAGAGTGTCAGGGGACATTGTTGGTCACTACCGCTCGAGTGTCAGGGGTCATGATTGGTCACTACCGCTAGAGTGTCAGGGGACATTGTTGGTCACTACTGCTAGATTGTCAGAGAACATAAGTATTGCTTGTCACCACCGCTTGAGTGTCAGGGGACATTGTTGGTCACTACCGCTAGAGTGTCTGGGGACATTGTTGATCACTACCGTTAGAGTGTCAGGGGTCATTTTTGGCCACTACCGCTAGAATGTCAAGGGACATTGTTTGTCACTACCGCTAAACAGTCAGGGAACATTGTTAGTCACTACCGCTAGAGTGTCAGAGGATATTGTTTGTCACTACCGCTGGAGTGTCAGGGGTCATTATTGGTCACTACCGCTAGAGTGTCAGGGGACATTGTTGGTCACTACCGCTAGAGTGTCAGAGGACATAACTATTGCTGGTCACTCCCGCATGAGTGTCAGGGAACATTGTTGGTCACTACCGCTAAAATGTCAGGGGATATTGATGGTCACTACTGCTAGAGTGTCGGGGGACATTGTTGGTCACTACAGCTAGAGTGTCAGGGGACATTGTTAGTCACTACAGCTAGAGTGTCAGAGGACATAAGTATTGCTGGTTAATACCGCTTGAGTGTCAGGGGACATTGTTGTTCATTACCGCTAGATTGTCAGGGGACATTGTTCGTCACTACCGCTAGAGTGTCAGCGGACATTGTTGCTCACTACCGCTAAAGTGTCAGGGGACATTGTTGGTCACTAGCGCTAGAGTGTCAGGGGACATTGTTGGTCACTACCGCTAAAGTGTCATGGGACATTGTTTGGTCACTACTGCTAGAGTGTCAGAGGACATACGTATTGCTGGTCACTACCGCTTAAGTGTCAGGGTATATTGTTGGTCACTACCGCTAGAGTGTCAGGGGACATTGAAGGTCACTACCGCTGGAGTGTCAGGGGACATTGTTGGTCACTACAGCTAGATTGTCAGGGGACATTGTTGGTCACTACCGCCAGAGCGTCAGGGGACATTATTGGTCTCTACCGCTAGAGTGTCAGTGGATATTGTTGACATTGTTGGTCACTTCCGCTAGAGTGTAAGGGGACATTGTTGGTCACTACCGCTAGAGTGTCAGGGAACATTGTTGGCATTGTCGGTCACTACTGCTAGAGTGTCAGGGGATATTGTTGATCACTCTCGCTAGAGTGTCAGAAGACATTGTTGGTCACTACCTCTAGAGTGTCAGGGGACATTGTTTGTCACTACCGCCAGAGTGTCAGGGGACATTGTTGGTCAGTGGGACAGTTTTTGTCACTTCCGCTAGATTGTCAGTGGATATTGTTAGTCACTAACCCTAGAGTGTCAGGGGACATTGTTGATTACTACTGCTAGAGTGTCAGGGGACATTGTTTGTCACTTCCGCTAGAGTGTCAGGGGACATTGTTGGTCACTTTCGCCAGAAGGTCAGAGAACATAAGTATTGTTGGTCGCCACCGCTAGAGTGTCAGTGGACATTGTTGTTCTCTACCGCTAAAGTGTCATAGGACATAAGTATTGCTGGTCACTACCGCTAGAGTGTCAGTGGACATTGTTGATATTGCTGGTCACTACCGCTAGAGTGTCTGGGGACATTGTTGGTCACTACTGCTAGAGTGTCAGGGGACATTGTTGGTCACTACCGCTAGAGTGTCAGTGGACATTGTGGGTCACTACCGCCAGAGTGTGAGGGGACATTAATGGTATTGCTGGTCACTTCCGCTAGAATGTCAGGGGACATTGTTGGTATTGCTCGTCATAACCGCTAGAGTGTCAGGGGACATTGTTAATATTGATGGTCACTACCGCTAGAGTGTCAGGAGACATTGTTGGTCACTACCGCTTGAGTGTCAGAGGACATAGGTATTGCTGGTCACTACCTCTAGAGTGTCAGGGGACATTGTTGGTCACTACCGCTAGAGTGTCAAAGGACATTGTTAGTCACTACTGATAGAGTGTCAGTGAACATTGTTGGTCACTACCGCTAGAGTGTCAGGAGACATTGTTGGTCACTACCGCTTGAGTGTCAGGGGACATTGTTGTTCTCTACTGCTATTGTTTCAGGGGACATTGTTGGTCACTACCGCTAGAATGTCAGGGGACATTGTTGGTCACTACCGCTGGAGTGTCAGGGGACATTGTTGGTCAATATCCCCTGGATTGTCAGAGGACAGTGATGGTCACTATCGCTAGAGTGTCAGGGGACATTGTTGGTCACTACCGCTAGAGTATCAGGGGACATTGTTTGCATTGTTGGTCACTACCGCTAGAGTGTCAGGGGACATTGGTGGTCACTACCGCTAGACTGTCAGGGAATATTGTTGGTCACTACCGCTAGAGTGTCAGGAGACAATGTTGGTCTCTACCGTTAGAGTGTCAGGAGACATTCTTGGTCACTACCGCTATAATGTCAGGGAACATTGTTGGTCACTACCGCTAGAGTGTCAGGGGACATTGTTTGTCACTACCGCTAGAGTGTCAGAGGACATTGTCGGTCTCTCCCGCTTGAGTGTCAGGGGACATTGTTTGTCACTATCGCAAGAGTGTCAGGGGACATTGTTGGTCACTACCGCTAGAGTGTCAGGGGACATTATTGGTCACTACCGCTAGAGTGTCAGTGGATATTGTTTTCATTGTTGGCCACTTTTTTATCATTTCCCTGGCATAGGACGACCTTCTAGCGTTTCTCCAACAGGTTATTTTGAAAATATTGTGTATACAAGAAGTGCTTTTGTACTGGCAGCAGTCAGAACTTAATACACTTGTGGAGAATAAGCGTTGAGTAACCCAGATGAAAAGAAAATCGAACATAAACCCAGCAGTGCCTTCCGGTCACAGATAGATATACTTCCGGTTACATGTAAATAGGCCATGGTAGAGTGCGACAGAATGCATCCATGAACTCTGTGCGACAGAACGCATCGATGAACTCTGTATAACTACTCGTGTCATTAGTCGCCGGGCAGAAGCCCGCGACTTCTATTTTTAATAGCTTTTCGGAAATCACATGGGAGGGCGGCTTATTATTAGAAAGAAACAAATCTAGATGATTTGAACATATTACAATTGTGGCTGTTTACGAACACTAATAAATGACACATCTAAAATGAAATAAATATTCCGATTTTTTAATGTTTGCAGTTTTTTTTATTTCACTCGCATTTAAGTTTTTTGTCTTATTTACGAAGACAAAAGTGGTCCCTTCAAGACGTGAACCAACACCCCCTAATGCAGACTCTTATATGTCATCATTGAGGTCAATTTCGGATTCTACTTTTAATAGCAATTTTAACTTACTAAATGTTGTTTTCATGTTCAAAGAGATGTCTTGATTTGTGTAGAATTCATTTAATAATGTTAATCCATGAATATCTAAAGTAGGAACTGTTTCTAAGCTAAATATAGACCCTATTCTGTTGTGTAGGTTCGTGACCTTTAACATCGATTTTCGCGCATGCGCATTTCGATATGAAAAAGCGAGTGATATTATTTTATTTTAGACAAGTACAAGACGAATGTTTGACGCAAAGCGTCAAAGAGAAGCCGCAATATTTCGTTGTACATGTAGAAATAAGAAAAAAAGAACATTTTTAAATCCACAAACAATAGAACAATTTAAACTGTAGACGGTAATGCTGATATATTTCTCCTTTTGAAGACTTTTGTTTTCTTCAAATTACCTCCCTTTAAAGCAATACCAGGATATTTACCTTGTGATTCGAATAAGATTGACAAACATTGAAATTATATGAATGAATACTATTATTTAAATAAGTAACAACAGCAAAATTAAATTTAAGCCAAGATAAATGTGTACACATTTCGTTAATTTTTTATAGATACCCTAATGTATAGGTATGCATATAAAATTTATAACCAAATGTTTTCATTTCAACGTTCCTAATGTTTGAATAGACTAAGGAAAGTCAAGAATACATAAATAAATCAATGCAGTCTTTTCCGGCGACATTGATGCCTTGCATCAACTTTCTCTTGTTATCCTTTAACTAGCTTCATCTCGTTTCTTACTCTCAGAAGACTAGATAATGAGTAGTAAACAAGTCTTTATTCATGATACATTAAGACATATGTCACTGAGACGATTCATTTGAGTACTCACAACATAGGTTGTTGAGGTCAAACAAGGAGTTTAGAGCATAAAAACGCTCCTCATCTAGAGCTCTATTACTTTGTTTTGTTTGTAGGAGGTGTGCTTAACGCCGCTTTCAACAATTTCTTTAGATTTTTGCGAACCCTGGGTAAGCTACCAGTACTACTGATCCATTTATCATGACACCAGCGAGTCCCCAGTAATACTTACCCCACACTCCTAAGTTGATCAGTTGGTAATACGTAGCAACATAAAAAGATTGATAAAAAAAAACCTCAAATTACCAATGGTGATTTCAAATATAAATTCGATTTTTGAAATACCTGTTATACCGGTTTTAGTCTCACCCTAATATAAGCCTCTCCGACATCTACAACAGACGAACTTGAAAACATCTGGGAATAAAAGATGGAATTCTTTATAATTATATAAGATTTTAAAACATAATCAGGAATTTCTTCCTCAATAACCAATGTTCAATGCCTTAACTGCCGTTTTACCGACGTGTTTAGTAATTCCATGATGTTATTCTTGAACACAGATTCATTTACTTTTTATAGATGAAAAACCAAAAAATGGTGGAATTATAATCGAATACTCGAATACTCATTTTGATAACAGATACTCAGACGTCCGATCGAGTAGTCGGGTACTCGAGTATCCGGTCCATTCCCTACTATTCAGACATTTCACGTAATAATCGTATATACATGTATATGGTTGCAGATATCGAGGATCTTACACGTCTATCTATATGCAGATCATTCATTGTCTTCACACATTTAAACAACAAAACAAACTTTTTCTGCTTTATTGGAAAAGTCTTTCGAACTATGCAGATACACGGTAACCAAGAACGATCAGAGGCAATAGTGTGCTACTTTTCCACATCCATGTCGAAGTATGAAAGGTTTATTCATTAGGCGTGATTGGGATTTTCATAAAAACTATTTTGACAGTGTTGTTTATTTGATAGATAAATATATATTTCCATTTCTATTGTATTGTAATTATAGAGACTATTTAATCTTAATGCTATTTTACATCTTGTAATGTCATCAAAGAGACCAATTTCTCTAAATTCGCATAAGCTATTTAGATTTTATAGGTCCATTTGATAGTGTACACTATAATATGAACAAGCATCTGACAGGTACAGATAAGTGCACGAGTTAGATACAAGGGAGTCCGGGTGCGATACCCTAGCCCTCTCCGAAAAGACCCCATGGTTCTTGAAGGTGCTCAGTGTATATCACCGATACACTCGAGGCACATCTTTAAATGGACGGAGACAAAAATAACATATATGCTCCCTGTTCTAGTAAAAAGGATAATATACAACAATACAAAAAGGAAAACCTGTGTTATACTAGATGAGTGCTTCGGAGATGATGTATCAAAAACAAACAGAAATAAAACGACAAAAAATCACCGACATTAAAACAAAATTAAAAGCAGCTAAACAAAAACAATGATATCCCTGAATGCTCCACTAACAATAATGGTATAAAAAAGTGCTATAGAAGGTTTATTAAACATTGAGTTTAGAAAAACACTAACACAAAATTGCAACAAGCTTAAAAATGGGTCAACATATGTAGCCCGAACTAGATCAGATCTCGATCGGTTGATATAGCACAGGATTTCCGTCATAATAAGGGATTTGTACTTCTTCCCTTCATTTAAAACATGGACACATACTAGATGAAAATGACGTCGCTGTTAAGACAATATGTCCCTCCTCGGGTGTAAAACCACGGCAGTCCATCTATTTGAATGACCGTGTTTCGCATTCGAGGAATGACACCTAAACTTAATTTTAGAAATATTTATATTCTACCTCTTTATTATAGAATATGTAAACGGGAGACAACCGTTTTGAAAAATGTAAAAGATAAGTTTAAAAAATATAGGCTTATCTCCCTTTTGATGAGTGACTTTATATTTAAATGAAAGACAATCAGTTTTTTTTCCAAAGTAAGAATTTAGCTGCGTTTAAGCTATCGGATTTGGAGCAGCCTTTCTGGTAAGTTATTTTGTTATGCTCTGGCTATCTTTCTATTAGCTACATGTTATTTAAATAAGGTAAAAAATATAAAAGAGTTGTGCTAGCAGACAGGAGAAAAAGTTGTGACGTCATTACAAAATGAAGGGGCATGTAACATTGAAATATAGCCTAGATAATCCTAAGAGAGACCATTTTTGTTATTTTGTCCCCTTCAGTACCTTAACTAGGGTATGAAAACAGCTTAATTTGAAAAAATATTTTTAAAAATATATAAAAGTAAGATGTATGAAATCGGTTTGAGTGAGGGAAACAGTCTCTACGTTCGGCAAGCTCCGGAGCAAAACAATGTGTCCGGACCATTCCGAAGTCTATTTATACGTTGCCTGGCTTTTATTTTTAGGTTGTTTGATAGTAGAATGTAAACATGACCTAGATATGCGCTTTGGAGAGCTGCGATTGATTGATTTCGGTGATTTAGTGGTAGAGGGCTCGCCTCGGGTGTGAGAAGTGGGTTCGATCTCCGGCCTTGTCATTCCAAAGACTGAAAACAAACGGAAATATTGGCTGCCCTTCTTGGCGCTCAGGGTTGCGGGGTAAGCATTAAGACTTGACTTGCTGGTTTCAGCATAAATGGACCAAGGAAATGCCGTGATATTACTGAAGAAATGTTGAAAGCGGCCTAAAACTCTAATTCATCAATACATCGTTTAATAATTAATGTATCCCTAAGCAGAATACAATCTATTTTTTATCTCAAATGAAGTTAAACAGAGTAATAAAAATAGAGACGAATACGTAATTTACACTGTTTTCAGTCTTATAAAAATAAACAAAAATGTTGTAGGTCTAGAAGATAACAGCTATATCTTGTATGTCATCTGACAGTCCACCAGGTAGCTTTACAATGCCATACATGTACAGCCTGTGGTGCTTTAGATGGAAATAGTATGTCATGTATGGACATTTGACCTCCAGTACTCTGTATGATAGTGGAAAGTCTTGCCTTTAGAATCCTGCAATGCAGTGGAAATTGCTTTTTTTTTTATTTCCCCTAATCAAGGAGTATATTCCAGATGTTGCCAGGGGAACTTTGTCACAGACAGAGCACCCAGTCCATCCTTTGCGGCCATATCATTTCCTGGAAAGTCGACATGTGCTGGTACCACACAAACATAACACGTATCTTATTTATTTGGCACTGATCCTGAAGGGAGATGCTATTTTCTATAAGATCAGTCCTTGGGTTGCTGTTTCTAAGGTTAATAGATTGTAAACCGATCATGTAACAGAAAGTATAGCAACTACGTGTGATCTGTTAACAATTGTCCAATTTAGGGAATAATGCTGTCAGTTCGGCAGCATAAATAGATAACTTAGATAGGGTCCTTACTACCATCTGTGTAGATTTGTAGACGCTCAGAAAATTTGAGGAGATATGATAATTTGTTATCTCTAACATTCTGGGTGGATGATCATTCATCACACTATTAAACATCAAACTGAGGGGCCTGTCGACTTCAGGAAGGGGGTAGCATCCAGGTCGACTCCAGACAAGATCTGAAATCTGCTACATTGCATTCTTGAATCCGATATTCTTCGGCCAGCTGTGGTACAGCAGCTCCATATGGACGTTTTGGTTGCTTGTATTTGTATAAAACAAGGAATCCGGTTCCAATGAAAACGCCATTATATGTATATATACAGTACGGACTTTAAAAAAGCGACTCCTCTTAACATGTACAGGCTTTACTGTTCACTTTAAAGCCTAGACGTGTTTGTTTGTTCATTATACAGAAATTAATATCAATAAGACATTTGCATATATACATGCAATATGAACATTGTTTGGACTTTGACTCGTTTGGTTTCTTCCTGTTCGCTTTTAAGTTTCTAGGTGCTTGTTTGTTCATTACACGGAAACTAACCCCGTAAAACCCCAATATAAAGTACAGATGTTTTTATGATCGCTTTTGTGTATTATCTTTTACATATTTTGTCATATAATATTGTGTATTTTTTTTCTTAGATTTAATATACATGTGCTACTGATTAATGCTTAATAACTAATGAGTGCTTACCATTTTGATAAAATTGCTTTTTATAATTACCCCTTGATGATATTGACATTTCTCTGGTTGGCTTTGCTACACAATTCCCGTATAAGCATGTCGTAATATACTTTCCATAATACTCAAGTGAGACTGTGCGTTCGCATAACATATCTGTTTGCATGGAGTGTGTTTGCTGGTGTGTATTGTGTTTACGCCCCTTTTAACAATTTTAAGTCCTGAGTAAGATACCAATAATATTGGTCTAATTATCCTGACACCAGCGAGTCGTGAGTCGTTAAGCTGAACCCACAACCACGAGCATCAACGAGGGAAAGCATTGACTACCGTTAGTTTTTAAATACTTGGTATGACCCGGTCGTGGATCGAACCCGTGACCTGCTGCACCCTAGACGGACGATCTATCACTACATCAAGGAGGCAGTTCTTACATGTAGTACATATCTAGATATACTTTTTTACAACAAATAGTATTGTACTTTCCACAATATATACAACATACTACAACTCATATTCCTTTTACCGGGTTCGACCCCCAGTCGCGGCTCAACCGTTATGGTGGATTTCCCTTGGGCAATGCACATTTCCTACATGTAATCTAGTACTGGGTTATCTAGGGACCATGCATAAGTGAACTGTATTACTGTACTCAATACTTCCCACATCCCGTAAGGTGAACCCATGATCGAGATACATTAATCGTTTTCCACATACAACAGCAGACAATTTTGAAAACCACTAAGTCATCAAAGTATTAGATTTCTCATCCGATCTTCATGACAGTACAACTGAAAACGTATATCCATTTAATCTTAGTTAAGTTTGAAACTGGGTCACGTGGGTTAAAAACCAAATTCACTATGTCTAGTTTAAGAAAATCTTGTGAACACTAGGTACGTCACATTTCTCTTTCGATCTACATGACATTTTATCATAATATTCATCACTATAAATTCTCAGTCATGGTGTATGTCGAAATTAAACCAAGTCATTAAAATATTGTGAATACTCTAAGAGAGGTCATTGTTTTATTCAACCATCATGTAAGTTCCCAATAACGTTTAACTTCACCAAACTCGGACAGGACATTGTGAATACTCGAGATACTCCCTTTTCATACAATCTGGAAGTTCATAAGACTATTCATTTACACCAAATATCGGTCAAGTGAGAACCTGGGTCATGATGGTCAAACACTATGCTACTAGTTCAAAATTTAACCTAACCATGTGAACACTCTACAGACCTCATTATTCATAGATTCTTCATGACATTTAATTAGATGATATGTCAATATCAACTGTTGTCAAGTGAACACGTCCGTGGGAAAAGTTACAGGTTGGCATTTATTGAACAGTGTACGGTTCAGATCACCCTATACCGGCTCGGTGGTGTAGTTGTAGAGCGTCCGCATCGGGTGCGGGATGTCGCGGGTTCGACCCCCGGCCGGATCATACCGAAGACTTTAAAAATGGTAGTAATGGACAAGAAGTACAGGTCACTTACCGAGGAAACGCCGTGATATAACTGGAAAATTGTTGAAACCACGTTAAACACCAAACAATCAATCAGATCAATCAGATCAACCTGTACATCTGCTCCGTCTTATAAAATATACACACACTGAAAACACTTATGTCAGTAATATTTTAACACTGTATATCTTGATGCAAAGGCTGATCTTGAACCAGCCAGAGTAACGCATTTCCAATTGATCGGCTCATTTAATTCTTATATTTCAAAAATAATCACAGAATGAACAATCTGAATGATATACGTGTGTATTAAGCTTTACTAATTAACTTCCATTCTAGGGGGAGGTATCAAACTACGAATGTGTAGAACATAACCATGGGTTCTGGATCCTAATCTGTGTATGAAAGATCTGACGAGATATACAACCAAGGCTGTGACGTTTGTCTGTCGAATGATAAAACATCGGAGGCCATATTCTACTGTAACATATGTTGTGAGCACCTCTGTCAGTCATTTGATATGGCACACAGAGTGTGTAAGGCGACGAAAGAACGTACACTACTGACAGGGAGTAAGGTACAATCAGGATCTACGAGGATAAAGCCAACGTTACCATTTATGTTCTGTGATAAGCACAACACAACGTTACTTGAAAAGATCCCGTACTAATATTTGTATTATCTGTCAAGGTGTCACAACATATCTATGTAAAACGACTAGGATCAAGCTAACTTTGCAAGATAATTCTGTTTTCTGATTTTTAATAATAAAAAAAAAAACACTTTAAAATACATATACTTGAAATATTTTATGTTTAAAAATATCCATTTGTACAGGTAATTATCTTGTTAATCAAATACTATCATTTTGACTGCAACTACCTGAAATGTTCATTTTACTAAACTGTTAAAAACCATTATTTTATAACTTTATATTTCAATAAGTATAATTAATTGTTCAAATTGTTAAAGAAGTGTGCCGCTTCAGCCAAAATTGGGTTGTGTCGCACATAAAAACAGTGAAGATTTGGGTGAGTCTGTGTGTACCCTTAGTCTCACCACACACCATGGCCTTCTCTGTTTGCGTACATTTAGACAAATCTGTAGTCTCATCATACACCACGGTCTTCTCTGTTTGCGTACATTTAGACTAACCCCTAGCCTCGCCACACAACACGGCTTTCTCTGTTTGCGTACATTAAGACAAACCTGTAGTCTCACCACACACCATGGCCTTCTTTGTTTGAGTTCATTTAGACAAACCCCTAGCCTCGCCACACAACACGGCCTTCTCTGTTTGCGTACATTTAGACAAACCTGTAGTCTCACCACACACCATTGCCTTATCTGTGTGCGTACATTTAGACAAACCTGTAGTCACAGCACACACAATGGCCTTCTTTGTTTGTGTACATTTAGACAAACGCGTAGTCTCACCACACACCACGAACTTCTCTGTTTGCGTACATTTAGACAAACCCGTAATCTCATCACACAATACGGCCTTCTTTGTTAGTGTACATTTAGACAAACCCGTAGTCTCACCACACACCACGATCTTCTCTGTTTGCGTACATTAAGACAAACCCGTGGTCTCATCACACAATATGGCCTTCTCTGTTTGTATATGTTTAGACAAACCCGTAGTCTCACCACAGACCACAGCCTTATCTGGTTGCATACATTTAGACAAATCCAGGATATAATTCCGAAAAAAGCTAGAGATGTAGCTTACTTTGTAACTTACATGATAACTCGTCATGCAAAACATTTATGTAAAAAGTCTGATCAGGATCTAATCAATAGACCATTGAAGTAGCTTTTAGTAGGGAATAAAATACTGATAACTCTGTATGAATCTAAGGGCTGATCTTAATCTAAACGAGTCGCAAAATGTTGAAGACCTTATATCCTGTGTCGAGGACCTTATTAATTTCCGTAATTATAATGTTAAGGAGGTTAATCGTGAAGGACCATTCTTTGTCGATTGTATACAGCCATTACGAACAACAGTGTTTAGACTATATATATGAGCCCTCGCTTTAGGCTTTAAGAAAGAAATAGAGCACGGACAATTAGAACTGTTATAAGTATCTTAGTAGTATCAGCACTTAGCACTCACTGTTCGTCTTTAAGTCAATACATTTTTGTTAATTCCATTTAAGACGAGTTTGTTAGTTCATTGTAAAGATATTCAACCCATTTCACAAATACATACAGTACTTACAATTAGGACTTGAACATGTCTACAAGTATTAACATTCTGAATCATCACTGCTCACTGTTAAGCCAAGACATGTTTGTTGGTTCATTTTACAGAAATTAACCCCATACCACGCATAAAAACATAAAGAACAATTACGACTTTACCAAGTTTACAAGCATTCACAATCTCATCTGAGTCCTCATTGTGCAAGATGGATATCCCCGTTCATTGTACTGAAACTAATGCCATAGTTCATGTATATATGCAGTACGGACAATATGGACTTTAACCAGTCGACACTTAACAGGCTCGTCTGAGTCTTTACTGTTCACTTTAAAGCCCGAACGTGTTTGTTTGTTACTTATACAGAAATTAATAGCATAAGACATAAGCATATATACATACAGTATGAACCATTTGAACTTTGGCTCGTTTGAGTCCTCCCTGTTCACTAATTAAGTATGTAGGTGTTTGTTTGTTCATTATACAGAAACTAACCCCGTAAACCCATACAGAAAGTATAGATGTTTTTAGCAAGGGTCTCTCTCGAGCCAACTGCTATGGATTGCGAATTCTGAAAACATTTATCGAAATCTAAACTGGATCAGTCCTTATTGTTAAAGTATTATTATAAAATTGGCAATGAATCAATTCAAATATCTATTTCTACAGCTCTCCATTGCTGAACATCATTTCGGGTTCAGAGAGATGTCTTGATATTCTTATATTGTATATGATGTCAATAAAAGCACTTGCATCTATGGAACATTTTTTTAAAAATGAATGGACTATAACCAGCATACAAATCCCTACAATATCGCAACACCAATAAGTCCGAAACTAAATCAAAGCACTGAAAGCGCTGACAGCAAGAGGCTAACTTTCGATTTCATTTGGACATGGATTTATTGATCCCAAAAAAATCTAACACAGTATGAGGGTCTACCGATATACTACTAGCATTTTACTCAAATTACTTCCGTTAAATTTACGCATTTGCTAACTAGGTAGTTCCTGTTTACCACTTTTAGAATGATTTTAGCCGTTATGTGTTCATACAATTGAGACAAATACATGTCGTATCAAAATCAAATGAAATTCTCTGCCAAACAATAAGAAATATATTGAGAGTCCAATTCTAATATCAAAGCAGAAATAAAATCCTTTGAAATCTATACTTTCCAAGGCGGATTGGTAATTGTGAGCTACCAAACTGTATCACTGAGCGCAGAGCTTTAAGTAGCTGTTATTTGACATTGGATTGGTAATTGTGAGCTACCGAATTATTTCACTGAACACAGAGCTTTTAGTAGCTTTTATTTGATTGGTGGATTGGTAATCGTGAGCTACCACCTGTTTCACTGAGCGCAGATATTTTAGTAGCTGTGATTTGATTGGTGGATTGGTAATCGTGGGCTACCAAATTGTTTCACTGAATGTAGGGCTTACGGTAGTTTAAATTTGATAGGTGGTTTAGCAACATCGGCTACCAAACTGTTTCACTGAATGCAGAGCTTACGACAGCTACCAAACTGTTTCATTGTACGCAGGGCGTTTAGTTGCTGTTATTTGATTGATGGATTGGTAACCGTCAGCTTCCGAATTGTTTCATTGAACTCAGGGCTTTTAGTAGCTGTAATTTGATTGGTGGAATGGCAACTTCGAGCTGCTAACAAACTGATTCACTGAACTCGAGGATTTTAGTAGCTGTTATTTGATAAATGGATTGGTAACCGTGAGCTTCCGAACAGTTTCATTGAACGCAGGCCGATTAGTAGCTGTAATTTGAATAGTGGATTAGCAACCGTGAGCTACTAAACTGTTTCACTGAACGCAATACAGATATAAATATTTACCCTGGCATGTTAAATGTCAGATTATGAAGTTTGTTAAATATTCACTGTTCCTCAGAGGATTTCACAGCAAACGACTAAACACTCATTATTTTGTATACAATGACTAAGAGCTGTCAGTATAGCCAAATCATGTCAGGATAGGTCAATAGACTACCCATGTGGATGAGAGTTATCTCAAGACCATATATGTGAGTGAGTGCTATCAAGATAACTAAACGATTTTACCCGTGGCTAAGAGCTATATATACAGTTCAAACAATTGCATCATGTGGATAAGATTTCTCAGGATAACCCAACGATGTCAATGTCATCCAATGGATGAGCAATCGTGATAGCCCAATGATGTCACCATTTGGTTGAGTGCTATAATAATATTCACATCGTTTAACCCATTAGCTAGGAGCTATTAGGATAACCCAATAGTAACATCGCACGGATGAAAGCTATCAGGATAGCTAAATCAGTTACTCCGTAGATGAAAGCTATCAGGATAGCTAAATCAGTTCAAACCATGACTGAGAGTTATCAAGACAGCTCAATTATTTCACCCGATGGCTGAGAGCTATTAAGATAGATCAATGATATTACTCCGTGACGTAAAGTTTTTAACATAGCTAAATTTTATCCCGTCGATGAGAGCTATCAAGATACTGAGAATGATTTCATCCGTAGGTGAGAACAACTAGGATAACCCAAAGATTTAACGATCTATATGGATAGCCCAGTCATTTCATCCTGAGGGGAGCTATACTTTCAAAGTTTATTGTTCAAAGGCCTCGCCCATACACACAATCAAAAATACATACATTTATAGTATATAACATGACAGAAGGTGACATAGACATGTGTATATGAATCAATAATTTCAGCTTAAGCTTTCTATAAGGCATTTTGTTTCTTCGAATGCATAATAAATACATTGCTAAATTTTGTATAACAGTAGTACTGGACATTAAACAATAAAATAATTATATCGTAGGGAGTTATTTGTACTATCTTGGAATATAAACAATCCTTAAATCAGTATACAGAGGACAAATTAGCACAAATGGAAATCATCCTCAATATAACAATCACAGTATTGACAAATGCGTTCTTCCCTCTGTATCCCATAATATCTACCAGTTTCAATAAAAAAGACTATGCAGAGAACATCTAAATGGTGCAAACCATTTTCAACAATTTAGCTTCATCTAAAGCATTTACGTATGATAAATGCGTCTTATAGTACACATACCCTCTGGATTAAAGATTTAGGATAACTCAATCGAGTCACCAGTTGGCTAAGATATATCAGGATATTTCAATAATGTTCGGATAGCTTATTAATTTCACCTTTTTGATGAGAGTTAGCAGGATAGCTAACTGATGACACCCCGTTGATGAGTTATCGGGATAGTCCGTTGTAATCATCCCGTTGATGTCACCCCGTGGTCGAGAGCTATTATGATAGCTAAATGATGTCACCCCGTGAATAAGATCTATCAGGATAGCTAAATTGTGTCACCCCTTGGACGAGAGCTATCAAGATGGTGTAACGATCTCAACACGTGGACGAGAGCTAAATGATGTCACCACGTGGATGAGAGCTATCAAGAAAGTTAAACGATCTCACCCCGTTGGTGAGAGCTATCAAGATAGTTAAACGATCTCACCCCGTGTATGAGAGCTATTATGATAGCTAAATAATGTCACCCCGTGGACGAGAGCTAACAAGATAGTTAAACGATGTCAACCCGTGTATGAGATATATCAAGATAGTTAAACGATCTCACCCCGTGGATAAGATCTATTATGATAGCTAAATTATGTCACCCCGTGGACGAGAGCTAACAAGATAGCTAAATGGTGTCACCCCGTGGATGAGATATATCAAGGTAGTTAAACGATGTCACCCCGTTGACGAGAGCTATTATGATAGCTAAATTATGTCACCCCGTGGACGAGAGCTAACAAGATAGTTAAACGATGTCACCACAAGGATGATATATATCAAGATAGTTAAACGATCTCACCCCGTGGATGAGAGCTATCACGATAGTTAAACGATCTCACCCCGTGGATGAGATATATCAAGATAGTTAAACGATCTCACCTCGTGGATGAGAGCTATCAAGATAGTTAAACGATGTCACCCGGTGGACGAGATATATCAAGATAGTTAAACGATCTCACCCCGTGGATGAGATATATCAATATAGTTAAACGATCTCACCCCGTGGATGAGATCTATCAAGATAGTTAAACGATCTCACCCCGTGCATGAGATATATTATGATAGCTAAATGATGTCACCCCTTGGACGAGAGCTATCATGATAGCTAAATGATGTCACCCCGCGGATAAGAACTTGTATTATAGCTAAATGGTGTCACCCCTTGGACGAGAGCTAACGAGATAGTTAAAAGATCTCACCCCGTGGACAAGAGCTATCAAGATAGTTAAACAATCTCACCCCGTGGACAAGATATATTATGATTGCTAAATGATGACATCCCTTGGACGAGAGCTATCATGATAGCTAAATGATGTCACCCCGCGGATAAGAACTTGTATTATAGTTAAATGATGTCACCCCTTGGACGAGAGCTAACGAGATAGTTTAACGATCTCACCCCGTGGACAAGAGCTATCAAGATAGTTAAACAATCTCACCCCGTGGACAAGATATATTATGATAGCTAAATGATGTCACCCCTTGGACGAGAGCTATTATGATAGCTAAATTATGTCACCCCGTGGACGAGAGTTAACAAGATGGTTAAACGATGTCACCCCAAGGATGATATATATATCAAGATAGTTAAACGATCTCACCCCGTGGATGAGAGCTATCACGATAGTTAAACGATCTCACCCCGTGGATGAGATATATCAAGATAGTTAAACGATCTCACCTCGTGGATGAGAGCTATCAAGATAGTTAAACGATGTCACCCGGTGGACGAGATATATCAAGATAGTTAAACGATCTCACCCCGTGGATGAGATATATCAATATAGTTAAACGATCTCACCCCGTGGATGAGAGCTATCAAGATAGTTAAACGATCTTACCCCGTGCATGAGATATATTATGATAGCTAAATGATGTCACCCCTTGGACGAGAGCTATCATGATAGCTAAATGATGTCACCCCGCGGATAAGAACTTGTATTATAGCTAAATGGTGTCACCCCTTGGACGAGAGCTAACGAGATAGTTAAACGATCTCACCCCGTGGACAAGAGCTATCAAGATAGTTAAACAATCTCACCCCGTGGACAAGATATATTATGATAGCTAAATGATGTCATCTCTTGGACGAGAGCTATCATGATAGCTAAATGATGTCACCCCGCGGATAAGAACTTATATTATAGCTAAATGGTGTCACCCCTTGGACGAGAGCTAACGAGATAGTTAAACGATCTCACCCCGTGGACAAGAGCTATCAAGATAGTTAAACAATCTCACCCCGTGGACAAGATATATTATGATAGCTAAATGATGTCACCCCTTGGACGAGAGCTATCATGATAGCTAAATGATGTCACCCCGCGGATAAGAACTTGTATTATAGCTAAATGATGTCACCCCTTGAACGAGAGCTATCAAGAGAGTTAAACGATATCAGCCCGTGGATGAGATCTATCAGGATAGCTAAATGATGTCATCTCGTGGATGAGAGTTATTAGGATAGCTAAATGGTGTCACCCCTTCGACGAGAGCTATCAAGATGGTTAAACGATGTCATCTCATGGATGAGAGCTATCAAGATAGCTAAATGTTTTCATCCCGTGGTTGTTAGCTACCAGGATAGCCAATTATTTCATCATGTTGCTAATATCTATCAGGAACACCCAATGATGCCAACCCATGAATTGGAGCTACCAAGATATCGCAATGGGTTATTCCTGTGGCTCAGAGCTATAATGCTGTATTCCATGATAATAATTTCTTACATGAATAATTTTGTCTTGATTTGATCTTCAGCTGCAGTTTTATATATGTGGGAAAGGATTAAAGCCTATTGCGTGTTTTTTCTTTAATTCTCCTATCGGAAAGTCGAAATAGTGTATATCTTATCATTTTTATATGGTTAAAAAGACTGGTGTGCAGATTGGCCGATGCAAAAGGTATGAAAATGATTCAGGCACTTTTTATATGACTCGACCGCGTTGACTAAGGTTTATAAACGTTGAACTGTATGGGCTGGAAACAGTATTGTTTGTTTGTATATCACGGATCAGCAACGATGGCTGTGTTGTCCGTTTTATTGTCTTTGTGACATGCGTTCAGACGGTGTCAAGTCTGAACCTATCAGTTAATTCCGAACCTTAACACGTGCAGATTCTAGTGTTGATCACATGCGACTTCGGGGACACTCTTCGTGTAAAGAGAGACTATCATACAGAGAGAAACTCTTACATTAGGCTGAATATGTCAAACTTTGACCTAAAAGGATACGCAAAAATCAAAAAGATATATGGCAAGATAAACCCGGAAATATCGTCATTTATCCTGCAGAAACTGGTTTAGCAGGCCTGCAAGACAAATTCATTTTGCGAACAAATACATCAAAGATGGTCAGAAACTCGGTGGTACAAACGAACGTCTCATTCGTTAATTTCTGGTGGAGACTAAACCCATTACGGAAACATCACGCAGAGCTACCGCGGAGAGGTTTCGTTTAAGGGGTCTTGACATCAATGTCGACAGTTCTAAAAGTCCCAATCAATTTAGACTAGATGCAATCTCGACGGAACTGCTGCATCAGAATGCCCTAAGTCATCCCATACTGACGTATTGTCTAATACAAAAGAAGAACAAGGATACGTTATGGTACAGAACCGAAGACCTAGCTGTTCTCAAAAAGGGCGTCACTAAATATAATATGGCCCGTGAAATCTCGAAATATTGTGATTTGACATTGCAGGAACTATTTCCGATTAAACAGGACATTTTGTTTGAAGGCAACACGTTCAATATCAATGATGCGGTAAGACAATCTGCTCACTATAAGATGTTCTTGATTCGATGAAAAGTCCTCCTTACATTGGTAGAGGAGATACAGATGTTCTTCAGGAAGGACGGACCTCCATTCAGAGTTGTAAATGCAAGCTTTGATAAAAGTGTTAACGTCAGTTCCCAGAGTACATACAAGTTTTAACTCGGCGGAAATCTAACGCAAGTTACACTGGACAAAGTTGAAGACAAACTGACTAGAGTAATCAATCGTGTTTAACCATCAAACGGAGCAAATATCAATTTCTGGAACCGTTTCAAGTCATCCGTTGATCAGATCGACAATCTATAACTGATATCACCTTTATACGTCGGATCTGAACTTCTCACCTGTGCTAAAAAGGTGGCGGACTGTCTCAAAAGAGACCACGGTATTTATATCCGTAGGGCAATTTACGTGATTGCTGTCTCCATATATGGGGTTACCGATGAAAGTTACTGATTTTATCCTGACACACAGGTGGCATATTCCAACAACGAGAAAGTTGGTACTTTGTTAATCTTCAACAATGAGGTGCCCGTGAATATGTGTATTAAAGGGGAGCTGCATACAGTACAAAATATGTTGGACAACAGCCTTCACTCAGGTTTGCCCGACTTGAAGCGAACTATCGATGACATGAAAACAACTGGAGCTGATGGAGTCGTTATCGTTTCACAACAGTTCATCAAATGGCCGAAAAACAAACAGCGGAGAGGGTGCTTTTGGTGAAAGTGGAGAAAATAGAAACCCTTTTCCCGCAAATTACAATTTTTTACAGCTAACGACTTTGATAAAATTCATTCAAATACTCATGGGAAATTGTAATTGATAGAGATGAACGTGAAATGATTTGTATTGACCATAGTTAAACAACAGTGTGGAAAATGAATGAATTGCGCGTGGGAAAGGGTTGATTCAAAATATAGAAAAACGTACATGCATGTATCACGTTTGGAATCCTTTTACTTTATACGTTAATAGGACGTTTTTCATTCCGAAAATATGTTCCCACATATAACAAATCTGCATCAAATGACTAAGATTACATTTAGGTTTCAGTATGAAACATCCATGTATATTAAAGCATAATTAAATTGATACGATCAAACACAGTGTGGCAAACGGCAATTTTGCTAAAGATGCACCAAATCTTTCAAAAGTTGTTTGCTGCAAAGGCGTCAGAAACGTTGAATAGCATTTGATCAATTTCTCGAAATTATTTCATTTGAACAACTTTTAATTTCGAAATTATATATATAACCACGTGTTTGGAAATCCCCGTGGTTTGCTTGCGAAAAAATAATTAAATACTGCTCCGAAATTGTATATCAATTATAATATGAAAGTTTTATTATATTATTTTCGCAATAAATGCTTCTTATCATTTATTATCATTTCCACACATTTAATTGTTTGAATGGAATAAGGAGGCAACCTCTCCATGCAGCTCAGTCGGTAGCGACGCGGGCTGTCTATCCAGGGGATGTGTATTCGAACCATAGCTCGACCAACATTCTTTCCGGCGCTTGACAAAAGTAATTGTGTCAAGCGTCATTCGTCTTTCACTAATGGGCTGATAGTATATGTGGAAGAACAGCAGTTGCTTGGAAAGTATGCTGTGTGGAGTACTGGTGAGAGAAAGCTAGGAAACAAATGAGTAGGTGCACTGGCCGCCGTAAATAAATCAATCAATGCTTAGAGGTTTAACCCTTTCTAACTTACAAACAATCTGCATCAGACGACTTTGAAAATATCTTAATAAATAATTCAATAGAGATGAAAACATTGTGGCAAAATAAGAAACTGCTCATAATGCGATTATCTTTTTCATTTGTCTTAAGGTTTTTAAAAGTCGTATGCTGCAGATACGTCAAAAAGCGTATATAAGAGGGAAATGGTTAAATCTCCTCCTGATACAAACACGTGTAGGCACATCTGAATGAAGACAACTTTGGGAATAATTGTAGGAAACGTGAATATGCTCCTCACAAGCAATTTCTTCTTTTCCTACGGATGTTTTCTAGTTCGCCTAAGATTATTGTTTATTATTTCGTGATTTTTGCCTTAAACTGTCGCTAGATGTCGTATACATTAACCTGTCGTCCTAAAGAGGTTTCTGCTATGCAAAGGTGACTGAATACGTCGCTTTCAACGATATTTCATTAAATTCACAGCCTTTCATCAGTGAAGTCACATCAGTTCATAATATAGCCCGTGAATCGGAAAGGTACAAAACCCTGTACATCCGCACAGTATGATTAAAATCTTCACTTTTCATGTATATCTGACACCAGCTTGTTGTGAGCTTCTATCAATTTGTGTCTATTCTCATAAGAAATGGCAAGTGTACAGGCTGATCTGACATTACACTGATCAGAATTGTCGACTTGCAATCATATAGCCTTATCTCGACACCGGATGTATCCTCTTCACTACGTATTCCCAATTACATACGCATTCTGACGTATATAAAGCAGACGACATTTGAAAATTACACTTTTATTTACAGACATTCACTGCAGTGTCCAAACATGTCGTCTGTTGCATATTTGATTATGCGGGAAAGCGTAACATATGTAACACTGAGTGGTATCTACCGCGTCCTAGTGTGAAGCGTAGGGTTTGAGACTTGACGCACTGTGGATTTGATTCTTGCTCGCAACGAACCTGGTACCGTGCCATTGGCAAAGCGCATTTCATATTCTTGAACTGATAAACTATCAATAGTTCGTGTTTAAGTATATAACCCAAATATTGTTGAAATGTATACTCAAAAACACAAAACAAATACACGTTGATTATTGTGTATGACTGGACTTGAACGATGTAAGCGCTACACAACAGGTCCGGTTCACTGCGGTTTAGTTAGACTGCAGGAATCGGTCGTGGCCGAGTGGTCTAGCGTCGTGGATTTGGGACTAGTCGTCCCGGGTTCGGTCCCAAGTCGCGGCGGTCATGGTGGAGTGCTCTTTTGTAAGGCACAATTTCTACCCTAGTACCCAGACCGTCCAGTGTATCAAGAATAAGTAAAATGTTGCTGTGATATAACTGAAATAATGTTTTAAACGTTGTAAAGCCACAATAAAATAAGATTGACTTCGTGTAACGAGTTTAGGTCTAATTGACTCTCCGTAACGTGCTCGTATAAAGGGAAGTTGACGTAAAAAAGAACGAGGCTAAAGTTCTATTATTTTGTAAAATGATAACTGTATGCCTAATTTTTTTTCTAAACAATTAAGGCTCACGTGAGACTGTGCAGATGAGCAGGCTCATCGGAGTCTTTATTGTAGCGGTTTATGTGAAGGAGCTGCTGCTGCAGAGTTGTTGGATGTGGGGAAGGATTAACTCGACATTAAGCTCAGTGTGTGACAGGTTTATAAGGATTAACTTTCTCTAACCACAACACAACAGTGCGTGCTAGATAAGTGTGAATACAAAAGAAGATGTGATTCCTACATCAACTGAATCTACAGTATGATGTTTTGAAACAAAAATAGAGAAATATATAAAAACAAAATTATTAAAATATGTACCTAAACTGTTGAAGCCATTGTGCCCAAAGGAGTAATTGTTTCACGGAGGAAAGGGTAAGATTAAACATAGTATACCACATAAATACTTAAAACACTTAGTCTTAAACCCTTCCCAACACCAGTTGAAGTCAAATTGAGGGTCATAGTAGCGTTTGTTAAGAATGAATGACCGAGACTAAAGACGAACTCTTAGGGCCCTTGATGGATAAAACCCTTGCAATGTCCCATCATTGGTTATTAAACAGAGACGACAGTGTAAGATTAGCATCTGAATAGTCGAATAAACTTTAATAGTTTAAAACTATAAAATAATTTCATAAGAGGCAAATTGTAAATATTGTTGACGGACGTTGGCATAAGAATACCACTTAAATCTAAAGTCCATGGATATTGTTGCTTAAACACGTGTCTATTGTTTCTTAAAATATAACCGGAAGATAATTTTATCTTTACTCACCCAGTATCATCTTGTATATATTTTTGAGTCACGTGATAGATAGGTCAGTGAACAAAGGTTGCCATTGAATTTTTGCTACGGGACTTCTATTCCGAGTTATATTTACCAGCGCATAACCAAAATCAATGTAATAATGTACATATGAGTTTTGCATCTCAAAAGCAGGTGGCAAGCGTGGCCCTGAATCACCTGAGTGATATCTAAGTAGCATACGTGTTACGACTAATATCGGAGAAAATGTAATCAAGAGCATGAATGAAACTGTTAGGAGTGGACTCTGTAAATGAAACTTATCAATAAAGTACATTTGTTATGATATTAAATCGTTGAACAGTTTGTAATAGGACCACCAACGTAACATTCCCGTAAAGTTTGGTTGATATCAGTTCAATGGTTTGGAATGAGATTTGTTTTAAAGCTAAAATGTTATCCCTATTCTGAGGCAGCATGGCAGCTATGTTTGCAACCCAAGCAGTATGGCTTGAACAAATTACAAATGTATCCTGAATCAGACAACAACTTGATTAGAAAAGGAACTTTTAAGTTTTGTAATTTTGTCCATTTTCTGATGCAGTCTGGCTGCCATGTTTCAACCAATGAAAACAGCTTAAGCAAATCTTGTAGAGGGTCACTCAAGTAAAATGTGTACTAAATAATCTTGGAGTCTGACAAGCGGATTCAGAGAAGAAGATGTTTACAGTTAATTTTTTTCCCTCCTGCTACCGCAGCAACAAAAGATTTGTTTATAATTTATATCTCTGAACAAATTTGAAAGAGGACATTGCTGTGAAGTTTTGTTGACATTTCCCAGTGGATTAGGATAAGATGTCATTTGAAGCTAAAAGTACAATTTAGCCCTTTTCTGATGTCGCCTGGTAACTGGGTTTCAACCAACCAATATGGCTTAAACAAATATGAGAAGGTCACTGAGGGAACATTTAGACAAGCAACTGGAATCGAACAAGAACTTTCAATATTAGACATTTTACTCCCTTTCTCAGATACCTCGCAAACAAGAGTTCTATTCATATCTTTGAACATAATCAAGAAAAGGACCGAAAATTATTTGAAAATTAGGCAAATTTCACCCTTTTTGATGCCTTCGCCAAGTTCTACGTAGAAAATAAATATTCCGCACAATTTCTTCATTTTCCACAATATTTCCAAATATCGTCTGCTGCAGAGGCGTCACTAAGAGTCTGTATGTGGGTAAGGGTTGATAATTCAGGTTTATTTTTCTAAATATTTCAGAATAGCATAGAAAACATAGTGGAAAAAGAAGATATTGCTCTTTACGAGCAATGTCTCCTTTTGCCACTATGTTCTCAAAAGTTGTCTGCATCAAATGCATCTGCAAGTTGGAAATATCACAAACGAATCTACTTTATCAAAGGGAATATATATTTTTCGGCTATTTCTGTTTCTAGAGGGAACAAAGAGTAATTTGTTCAGGCGGTCGTACCAATATGATATTTACACATACTGAGACTTGTACTTTTATTTGGTTACCTAGAATAAGTGCAATTTATTTGACTTATTTTACCTTTGAATTCGTAATTCAGTCTAGAATTGTTTGCACTATTTGTATGGCGTACTGATATGATGGAAAAGGTGTTCTCAGTCACATTCAAAAACTCGCTGGTAACTATGGAAGTCTTGCTATCGGAACTCTACCATAAAGAATATTGCGCTAGACCGCAATTATGTAAAATACAATAGTGTGCTTTCAACTCCAATATTATTCCAAATAAGGACATAACAAAGTGCTATTGTGAAGAGTACTTTTATGATCGGTAAATTCGGTATTCACTGTCTAAATGTAATCCGTGAACTGCAGTTCACCCCTTGCTAGCAGTATTACCAGTGCTT
This sequence comes from Serripes groenlandicus, assembly GCA_031761405.1. Lineage (NCBI taxonomy): Eukaryota > Metazoa > Mollusca > Bivalvia > Cardiida > Cardiidae > Serripes > Serripes groenlandicus. Next base: position 17,094,234 of record JASEVX010000001.1, read on the forward strand.
TGATTTATAAGTATTATTTTACTTGTGAAGGCTACTTACTTTAAAAGCTAAAAGACATAGCGCTTTAAGCAACGCATAGGGGAACATTTCTAAAAAATCCATTAGTAGGCTAGCTGCAGTTATTGCTCCATTGCGGAAAATTATGTTTAAAGGCACGAGCGAGCATTGTCTCTCTATCCTTCTTGATTAATATACCTTGATGAAACTTTGCCCGTGTACATGTTATAACAATTTCTCACTTATTACAATGCAATAACATAAAATAGCCTGACATGGCTTAACATCATTAAATGCGCTTGTCCATTGTACAAGTGAGCATTTATAAACGGTATGGGTTTAGATTAGCACGTTGTATACTCCGGCTTATTATAATTTATGAACAGGCTAATCTTGATATTCATGTTCACGAAAAAAGTTAATGTGTGCCTTATCTCATTGATAAAATCATATTAAAAAAGTGAGAAAAACCATGCAGCAAGTCATTGGTTCGAGCCTGATACCTCTCGCAATCGTGACGGGTACTCTACCGACTCGGTTTACCGGTTCACCTACATATAAGATGTGTATACGTTTGTACCGCGACACACACAGCTATAGCTAGCAGTGAGACTCCGAAGACTAACTGTTAGGAATTAAAGTATCTCGTTTTTATTGGAGCATTTTGCTTTTGTAGTGATTTATTTTTATCTAAGCCACAAGACGATAATACGATTAACAGTTTGACACTCCTCCATTTAAAAGCGTAAATTCCTTATTTGGTTTTATTTACCCCCGCAGTGCAGAAAAGAAACCAGTTTGACATTCCTTTTAAACGAGGCAAAATGCGTACCGCCTACCTAATTAATATTCATATTTACAACGTACGCCGGAAATAGTGCAAGCAGGGTCAGCAATACGTCGATGATTTAAACGGCTTATAAGGTAAGCATAAACACTAGATTATACAAATGAAATATATTTTGGAGAATTGTTCTCTCGCATCTTTTTATGTTATATATATATATATATATAACTCACGTTCTGGGAGGCGGTGGGGGGGATTTCTGTACTCGAATGCAATTTGACGTTTTGACTGTTCGCATTTAATTCCGATCCCGTTAAAATGAGACCTCAGAGTTCTTTTTTTTTTTTTTTCGTTACATAACATTTAAAAATTACAATTGATAAAAACAGCCGTTGGAAATTAACCAGTGTTTCATAATGATCAGTCATAGGGTCATTTTTAATTGTTTATTAAATTTAAGATTAATCTCGGAGATAAAGTGTCCATTGAAGAGATCATGGAAAAAGCCGATGACTTCTGCATGCTTTAAAATAGTCATCATGTTATTGTTTGAAATGTTACGCTGTGATATTGTTGAAAGCGGAGTTAAAATACAATACAATACATCAATCAATTTTCTGAACAGTATAGCTTGCGGACCGCTGGCCTTTAAACAGCTCATAAGGCTATTCGTCTTAAAAGTATCGATTACAGACCCCTGGCCTTTAAACAGCTCATAAGGCTATTTGTCTTAAAAGTATCGCTTACGGACACCTGGCCTTTAAACACCTCATAAGACTATTTGTCTTAAAAGAATCGCTTACAGACCCCTGGCCTTTAAACAGCTCATGAGGCTATTTGTCTTAAACGTATCCCTTGAGGAAAACATATTAAGGCAAAATTACAGATCTAAATTCTTAAAAGTATCGCTTACCTGGTCTTAAAACAGCTCATCAGGCTATTTGTCTTAAAGTATCGCTTGTGGACCATTGGACTTTTTACAAGCTCATCAGGCTATTTGTCTTAAAACTATCTCTTGCAGACCCCTGGCCTTTAAACAGCTCATGAGGCTATTTGTCTTAAAAATATCGCTTACGAACCCTTGGCCTTTAAACAGCTAATAAGGCTAATTGTCTTAAAAGTATCGCTTGCGGTCACCTCGTCTTTAAACAGCCCATGATGCTATTTGTCTTAAAAGTATCGCTTAAGGACCCTTGGCCTTTTAACAGCTAATAAGGCTATTTGTCTTAAAAGTATCGATTACGGTCACCTGGTCTTTAAACAGCTCATCAGACTATTTGTCTTAAAGTATCGCTTGTGGACCACTGGCCTTTTTACAAGCTCATCAGGCTATTTGTCTTAAAACTATCTCTTGCAGACCCCTGGCCTTTAAACAGCTCTTGAGGCTATTTGTCTTAACAGTATCGCTTACGGACCCTCGGCCTTTAAACAGCTAATAAGGCTATTTGTCTTAAAAGTATCGCTTACAGACCCCTGGCCTTTAAACAGCTCATCAGGCTATTTGTCTTAAAAGTATCGCTTATGGTCACCTGGTCTTTAAACAGCTCATCAGGATATTTGTCTTAAAGTATCGCTTGTGGACCACTGGCCTTTTTAAAAGCTCATCTGGCTATTTGTCTTAAAACTATCTATTGCAGACCCATTGCCTTTAAACAGCTCATGAGGCTATTTGTCTTAAAAGTATCGCTTACGGACCCTTGGCCTTTAAACAGCTAATAATGCTATTTGTCTTAAAAGTATCGCTTACAGACCCTGGCCTTTAAACAGCTCATGAGGCTATTTGTCTTAAACGTATCGCTTGAGGACCCTTGGCTTTTAAACAGCTCATCAGCATATATGTCTTAAAGTATCGTTTACAGACATCTGGTCTTTAAACAGCTCATGAGGCTATTTGTCTTAAAGGTATCGCTTACGGACCCTTGGCCTTTAAACAGCTCACCAGGATATTTGTCTTAAAGTATCGCTTGTGGACCACTGGCCTTTTTAAAAGCTCATCAGGCTATTTGTCTTAAAAGTATCATTTGCGGATCAGGCTACTTGTCTTAAAAAAATATCGATTGCGGACCGCTGGCCTTTAAACAGCTCATAATGTTATTTTTTTTATAAGTAACGCTTTGATATAACTGAACAATGGTTGAAACATGTGTTCATGTCATCTGCACGTGCAAACTACTAGTACACTCAACAAAATTCGTAAACGGTCACTTCAATAATCTTCTAATATTCCTTTCCCTGTGAAATAAGCCTAATTACAAATTAGTTTCATGAAAAGATTATTACCTCGTACACATGCTGTGAAAACTTAGTTCACATATTTCGTCAAAAAGATACAGTTTCTCAAATGACAACACTCTCAATCATAAAAGTCACAAAATCTAACAGCGTGTAAAGGAAGAAAAATAAAAATACCACCCTTAGTCACTTTAAAATGATATTACATCATATGTGAGACTGAAACACAGTCATCAACGGCTTAATTAGTTCAAATGAATGTTCAACTTTAACATTACCATGTATGTGAAACAAAGCCTGAGTCAAAAGATTGCTAAAAATACAAAAACAATGAAAATTTTGATTCCCTATGGAATTTGCATTGTTATTTCTTTTCCTTGTGACTTTTGGATTTAGGAGTAACCGCATATGAACTGTGTTTTCTCTGCCGTTTATGCTTCGATTTAGCTGCAATTTTCAAAGAATATTGCCACGAGAAGGCGGATATCGAATACTGAACTGTATATTGATTATACTTAATGCACTCTTCAGGAAGGTTACTTTACTAAGTGGCTGGTTAGGAATTTTGTTTAGTGTATATATAATGAACCTGGAAATTAATACATCCCAGATATATCACAATTTTATCCTTTTCCAAAATATAACCAATCTGCATCCCACATTTTTAAAACATATTGACAAAATTAGAGGAAATGAATTTATATTAAATCTGTTTGAAAACATTCTGACAAAAGAAGGAACAACTCATACTGAGTAATACGAGCAGTTCATCCTGTTGTTACAATGTTTTCGGAAGTCATCTGCTACAGATGGTTCAAATTGCATCTTCATGTCAGAAACATTTCAACAGGAACTACTAGTACGTATTAATTAGTCCCAGGTGTAAGGCACCGCTTTTCTTATTGTGTTCAAGTCATTATTCTTGAGTGAAGTTCTATTCTGTTATTATTGTTCAATCATTTTAATCAGTGTAGCTTTGCGGCCTGGAAACACCTTACGTAAATATAACTGTCCGAAATGCTATTTGACGAGTGGTGTTCTATTTTTAGAAATGATAACATGTGTGTGAGAAAAGTCACGCGTTAACCCTTCGCTGATGGGATTCTAGAAATGTGTAAGGTTCCCTTTCATTTTGAAACCTTTCTGCATATTTAGGATGTAATCTTATGATAATAATCCATGAATAAGTAGATACAGTGCACAATGTAGACTTAGATCAAACTGTACGAATTTGCAGCTGATCGTGTTAGATACATTGTTTGCAAATAACGTCGCATTAAAAGAATAGAAAAATATAGTGTTAAAAGACGGGTATAGCAAGATAAGGATGGTCCTATCTTTCTCTCACACAAGATACAAAAAATAACACATTCTGTTGTGCGATTTGCGAGACGCTTGCATATCTGCGAGACGCTAGCGTTTATTTATGACAGAGATACATATTTAATATGTGCAAAGTATCCAGAAGTACTTAAGTAGGTAATACGTGTAGAGTAAGTGTATTACGCATTTAAAAACTTACATATAATATTAATCTTTTGCTAATCGTGGTCGACTCGACCAGGAACGACCAGAGATAAAACCAACTAGAACTATCACTGAAGATGATAAATACCCCCAAAACAGCACCTTGACCTACACCATAACTTAACAAGAAAAAGTAACAAAGGGCAATAACTCTGTATTTAGGTAAAATAGAGTTATGGTTCCTGTACACCGCACTTCCTCCCAATGTGTTGTATCATCCTATGAAGTTTTAATAAATTCCAAGAATCAGTTTTAAAGTTATGCTCCGGACAAGACTCTACGAACAAGAAAAAGTAACAAAGGGCAATAACTCTGTAATTATGTAAATTAGAGTTATGGTACACTGCACTTCCTCTGAGTATGCTCTACCATTGTATGCAGTTTTATTAGATTCCATCTATTAGTTATTAAGTAATTCTCCGGACAAGAAAAAGTAACAAAGGGCAATAACTCTGTATTTAGATTAAATAGAGTTATGGTTTCTGTACACTGCACTTCCTTTCAATGTGTTGTTTCATCCTATGAAGTTTTATTAAATTCCAACAATTAGTTTTAAAGTTATGCTCCGGACAAGACTCTACGAATATGAAAAAGTAACAAAGGGCAATAACTCTGTAATTATGTAAAGTAGAGTTATGTTTCTTGTACACTGCACTTTCTCTGGTTATGCTCTACAATTATATGTAGTTTTATTAGATTCCATCTATTAGTTATTAAGTAATTCTACGGACAAGAAAAAGTAACAAAGGGCAATAACTCTGTATTTAGATAAAAACAAGTTATGGTTCCTGTACACCGCACTTCCTCTCAATGTGTTGTATCATCCTATGAAGTTTTATTAAATTCCAACAATTTGTTTTAAAGTTATGCTCTGGACAAGACCCACGATTAAGAAAAAGTAACAAAGGGCAATAACTCAGTAATTATGTAAATAAGAGTTATGGTTCTTGTACACTGCACTTCCTCTGATTATGCTCTACCATTGTATGCAGTTTTATTAGATTCCATCTGTTAGTTATTAAGTAATTCTCCGGACAAGAAAAAGTAACAAAGGGCAATAACTCTGTATTTAGATTAAATAGAGTTATGGTTCCTGTACACTGCACTTCCTCTCAATGTGTTGTATCATCCTATGAAGATTTATTAAATTCCAACAATTAGTTTTAAAGTTATGCTCCGGACAAGACTCTTCGAATAAGAAAAAGTAACAAAGGGCAATAACTCTGTATTTAGATTAAATAGAGTTATGGTTTCTGTACACTGCACTTCCTTTCAATGTGTTGTTTCATCCTATGAAGTTTTATTAAATTCCAACAATTAGTTTTAAAGTTATGCTCCGGACAAGACTCTACGAATATGAAAAAGTAACAAAGGGCAATAACTCTGTAATTATGTAAAGTAGAGTTATATTTCTTGTACACTGCACTTTATCTGGTTATGCTCTACAATTATATGTAGTTTTATTAGATTCCATCTATTAGTTATTAAGTAATTCTACGGACAAGAAAAAGTAACAAAGGGCAATAACTCTGTATTTAGATAAAATAGAGTTATGGTTCCTGTACACCGCACTTCCTCTCAATGTGTTGTATCATCCTATGAAGTTTTATTAAATTCCAACAATTTGTTTTAAAGTTATGCTCTGGACAAGACCCACGATTAAGAAAAAGTAACAAAGGGCAATAACTCAGTAATTATGTAAATAAGAGTTATGGTTCTTATACACTGCACTTTCTCTGATTATGCTCTACCATTGTATGCAGTTTTATTAGATTCCATCTGTTAGTTATTAAGTAATTCTCCGGACAAGAAAAAGTAACAAAGGGCAATAACTCTGTATTTAGATTAAATAGAGTTATGGTTCCTGTACACTGCACTTCCTCTCAATGTGTTGTATCATCCTATGAAGTTTTATTAAATTCCAACAATTAGTTTTAAAGTTATGCTCCGGACAAGACTCTTCGAATAAGAAAAAGTAACAAAGGGCAATAACTCTGTATTTAGATAAAATAGAGTTATGGTTCCTATACACCGCACTTCCTCTCAATGTGTTGTATCATCCTATGAAGTTTCGTTCAAATCCTATGTTGCATTGTTAAGATATGGTCCGGACAAAATATGGCTTCCGACCGACCGACCGACCGACCGACCGACCGACCGACCGACACAGTGACTCCTATATACCCCCCCAAAACTTTGTTTTTTGGGGGTATAATAAGGCCAAAAACTCTGGAAACCTGTGCCCATTTGTCGAATTGTCTTGTACCACCGAATGTTGGGCCTCATTGATGAACTCTTGCAAAAGGAACTGCTCTTGTATATCTTATTACACAACTGCATATATTTGAATGACAAACTTTCACTCGAACTCATTCCAGTTTTGTTCGTACTGATACTAAACGATACATCGAATTTGAATTGTAACGATGTCGTCGCAGAGAGAATCTCGCTAGAACTGATTTGATAACCGCCCAAATCCACTTATAAATAGCTCAACGCACTCGTGCGTATACAAACCGGTTTGTATTCAGAGAACGTCAGGACAAAGGTACCCCGCTATACGATGTACCGCGGGGTACCAGAAATTAACCAAAAGGTGAACTGTGCTAGCAGACAGCAGAAAAATTGTGACGTCATTACCAAATAAAGGTTAATTTAACATTGAAATATAGCTTAAATAATGTAAAAGTATCCATGTTTGTGTTTTTCCCCCTTCACTACCTTAACAAGGGTATGAAAACAGTGTTATTTGAAAAAATATTTTTAAAAATATATAATAGTAAGATGTATAAAATCGATTTGAGTGAGGGAAACGGTCTCTACGTTCGGCAAGCTCCGTGGCAAAAGAATGTGTCCGGATCAACCCGAAGTATATTTTTTGGTTGTCTAGCTTTTTTGTTTATTTATTTCGTCTAAAAATTGACCGCTTAGGTTGTGTAGTGTTAGAGCGCCCGCCTCGGGTGTGGGAAGTCGCGGGTTTGATCCCCTGCCGGGTCATACCAACTACTTTGAATAGATGGGAATGGTAACCTTCCTTAGCGCTCAGATTTACTGGGTTAGCATAACGACTGACTTGCTTGTTTCAGGGTAAATGGACCAGTAGTGCTGGAAACTTAACAAGGAAACTCCGTGATATAACATAAGACATGTTGAGGGCGGCGTTAAACACCAATTAAGTGTTGTGAAGGCTACTTACTGTGAAAGCTCAATCAAATATATGCAAAAACAAACGCATAGGGGAATATTTCTAGAAGCCATTAGTAGGCTGACTACAGTAATTGCTCCATTTCGGAAAGTTATGTTTAAAGGCACGAACGAGCCAAAATGGTGTGGGTTCATATCAGTACGTACATATCCTCCGTCTGATCATAATACAGTATATGTACAGGTTGATCTGGATCTACTTGGTTCACGAACGTGATTGTGTGCCTTTTCTCATAGATGAGATCAAATTTAAAATTGGAGATAAAACATGCAGCAAGTTATTGGATCGAACCTGGGATCTCTCGCTTTCATGGCGGGTACTCTACCGACTAGGTTAACAGGTTCGCTTACATGTAATATGGGTACAAGCTCGAAACGTGACACAAACAGCTAAACCTACCAATGAGATCCCGAAGAGTATTGTAGTTAGCCATGCCACGAAGATAATACGATGAACAAGTTTAACATTTAAGCGTGTAACAGTTTGACATTCCTTTTAAACGAGGCGAGATTCGTACCGCCTACCTTAATAAGTTATGACACATCTAAAATGAAATAAATTGTAGAGATCACGAAAAGAACCGGTGACTTCCGCATGTTTTAAAAAACCTAATGGCAATGTGAATCCCGGGCTCGAACCTAAAACTTCATTTGTAGGAGACACCATCTAAGGATACACTTTTGATATTTACGGACTGTGTTGTAGCTAGGCTTATGATTCAGTTAAGACCACGTACGAGGTCCATACTTGTCAGAATTAATGTTGCGTACATTTATGTCTGTCCGTGCGTCAGAGTGAACAGAGGCGTGAATCAAGACAAAGGCAACACAAGATTTATGAAAGACATAACATAACAATTGAGGTTGACGTCCGTCGTCAATATTGATATCTACCCTTTGAACTCTCTAGCGGCCATAATCCTCACACTTTCTTCACTTAGCTACCATCATATCTCGGTCAAATTAGAAGCTTGGTCAGAGAGTGTCAAACACTATGACAACAAGTCAAAATTTAGAAAATCCGTCTGAAAATATAGGGGCTTCAGTTTTCACTTAATCGTCGTGAAAATGCATCAGAACATTCGTTGCCATAAATGTTGGTTAAGTTCGAAAGTGGATCACATGTGGTCAAACACAAGGTGACTGTGTCAATTTTAGAGAAAACCTTTGAACCTTTGAACATCCATCTTCATGTTCAGAACTTGTTCACGAGGGGTGGAAACCTAGATTACTAGTTGAAATTAAATAACAACCTTTGAACACTCTAGAGGCCGGATTTCGCATCCGATATTCATGGCAGTAGATAATAACATGCATTTACATCACATCCGGGTTAAGTTTAAAACTGGGTAACGTGGGTTAAGAAACTAAAGCCGCGTTCACATCTAAGGGTCACGCATGTAGTTGACGGTCGTGAGAGATGACCGTAGTTGACCGTAGTGGACCGTGGTGGACCGTAGTTAAACGTATAGTAAGACGTAGTTAAATTGTAGTTCAACGTAGTTATAAACGTCGTTTGAACTTCCAGAAACCCATGCTTTGGCTGTGGTTAGCACAACTTTTTTTCAACATGTTCAAAATATCTCTACGGTGATCTTCGATGCCAAGACCCTACTGTGACAGTAGTTTAAAGTAGTTGACCAAAGTTGACAGGTTTTTTTACTCTACGTGACCGTATTGTTTACCGTAGTTTCCCGTAGTAACATGGCACTACGATTAAAAGGGTCAATTAGAGCGACTAGGGACAAATACCAGGGTTGATTAATTGATTGATTGATTGGGGTTTAACGCCGTTTTTAACCATTTCTCAGTCATATCACGGCGGCAATACCAGGGTTGAACTACGTTTGAAGTACGTTCACAGTACTGTAAAGTACGGTCAACTAGGGCGAATTAGTGACTTTAAACCTACTTCACCCTACTTCTACCTAGTTGACCCTAGTGACACTACGGTCAACTACGTTCAAATGAACTACGGTCAACTACGTGTGAAACCGTAAGATGTGACCGCGGCTTAAGTCACTAGGACGAATTGAAGAAAATCTTGTTAACACTCGATAGGTCACATTTCTCTTCCTATATACGTGGCATTTTATCAAAACATTCAGGGCTAGTAAATCTCAGTCATGGGTTATGGCGAATAAGAAACAAATACCTCATTTTGTAAAAACAATCATGTAGGTTAGAACATTTAACACAAATTCTCGGACAGGTTAAAACCTGTGTGCCAATTACTCAAAAACAAGGTCACTAGTTAAAAATCTAGACACACCTTGTAAAGACTCTGGAACCACATTGTTTTCCATTTGATCTTCATGAAAGTTGATCCGAATACTCGCTTCCATCAGATCTAAGTCACGTTCGAAACTGGGTCACTTGGGATCCAAACCGATGTCACTAGGTCAAATTTAGGGGAAAGCATTGTGAATACTCTAGATACTCACTTCCCTTTTCATACAATGTTAATGAAAGTTAATCAGATTATACTTCTATACCAAATATCGGTCAAGTGAGAACCTGGGTCATGATGGGTTAAGAACAATGTTTCTAGTTCAAAATTTAACCAATCTTTTTTAAACCTCTATAGACCACAGTATTCACCCATTCATCATGAAAGATCATCAGAACATTCATCACCATCAAATGTTTGTCAGGTGAGTCCGTCCGTGGGAAAAGGTTCAAGTGGACATTTTTGAACAGTGTAAGTTCAGATCATACTCTATATATGTTCCGTCGAATCATAATCTGCACAAATGGAACAAGCGTCGTTAAGAAATATTTGAACAGTGAATATCTTGATCAGATTATGCACTGGCTGATCTGGAACTTCACTATTTACCAAAGTCACCCTTTTCCCCGTAAAGGGCTTGTATAATGCTTATATTTGGGATAAATTCACAGAATGAACAATCTACATGGTTTGTATTGTTATTAGACTTTCGTTAATAACTTCCATTTCAGGGAGAAGTAGCAAACTAAGCATGCGTACAACATAATCATGGCTTCTGGATCCCAATTTCTGTATAAAGGATCTGACGAGATATACAACCACGATTGTGACGTTTGTCTGTTGACTGGTAAAACATCGGAAGCCATAACCTTCTGTAACATATGTTGTGAATATCTCTGTCAGTTTTGTGATATCTCGCACAGAGGGTCTAAGGCGACGAGAGACCATACCATTCTGATAGGGAGTACCATACAACCAGTATCTACGAGGAAACAGCCAACACTACCAGTTATGTTCTGTGATACACACAGAAGATCGTTACTCGATACCTACTGCTCCTCTCATGATGAGGTCACGTGTTTCACCTGTAAAATGACGAACCATGCAACATGTAGTACAAGCACTGTCTGCGAACACAGTACTAAAATTGATGTTGAAAAAGAGCTTAAAAAAGTCGCTAATCGTCTGAAAGACTTGACAAATAAATATGGCAACTTTGTAAAGGACAGACACACTGATAAATCAGCCTTGATGTCTCAGATACAGAAAAGCCTCAGCGACATGCAACAATTCCGCAAGAATATTAATGACAAGCTGGATAAACTTGAAAATGAAATATCTTCTAAAATCCGACAAATTGAAGAAACGTTGACAAGAGAGATCGACGGTCACGTCACGTTAGCTGATGACATTTTACAAGAAATCGAGGATCTGGACAAATCTTTATCGGAATGTGAGAAATCGCGGGAAAATGACGTCATGTTTGTCGGGTTGAAGAAAGCGTCTCCACGTGCAGATGAATATTGTGTTATAATTGATGAAATCCAGAAAGAAATTTCCCCAATAAATATTCGTTTTCAACCCAATGGCGTCTTATCTGACGTGATCCAGCTGTTACAATCACTGGGCACTGTCGCTAACAACCGACCAATTGATTCCGGTTCAAATCAGACATCTATACTGAACATGTCTGTGGGAAAAAAAAGGGTCGAAAATATGACGTCTGATTCAGTACGGGGATGCACATTTATGTCTGACGGGCATGTTGTACTCGCATGTGGTAACAATGCTCTTAAATTGTTTGATGAAAACTTCCTTTTAAAAACCCAGTTATCCCTTTTTTCAGTGGACGTGTCTACTATCAATGACACTGACGTCATAGTTACACAAGGTAACCTCAAACAACTCCAGCGGGTAAGAATGTTCCCGGGGATGAAGGTGAAGAAAACATTGAAGATGGATAGATACTGTTACGGTGTAGATGTTTATGGTGACGAGATCTACGTTACCTGTCATGATAATCCCGGTAATGGTGAAGTACGAGTACTCAACATGGACGGTAGAGTACAGAGAAGGTTGGGCGTGGAGAACGGTAAATATATATTTACAAAGCCTTACTGTGTTAAAGTTAACAGATACGGCAGTATGCTATTTGTCTCTGATTTTGACACTGACACTGTAACATGTTTGAACAAGCAAGGTCACGTGATATACCGGTACTCTGATAGTGAGTTGAAGTCACCGGGCGGAATGCATGTGGATGGAGAAGATAACCTGTTAGTGTGTGGATTAAACTCTAACAATGTACATATGATCCAACATGATGGTAGAAAAGAGAAGATATTATTGTCAAAGAAGGACGGGATACAATTGCCACAGTGTAATTCGTACAGACCCAGTGATGGTTGCCTGATGGTTGGTTTACAGAAGGACGCCAAAACTGATCAAAAGTTGATCCTATTCAGTACTAGATAAACCCATGAGTGTCCCGGATAGACATTGTATTATGTCTTATAACATGCCGATGACATCGAAGAGTACGTACTAAGTAAAACGCGTAGAAAATGAATAACAAAGTTGTTTTTTACTACAATTGAAATAATTACGGAAAAGTAAAAAGTGACAATTATTTTAAATACCTTCTTTTCCAACATTGTCGACAATTCCAGTTTGCGTGTGATAGATTCGCATAGATGGATGAGAAGCAAGCCCCGTAATAATATCTAGAACGTGTATTCATGTATTTGATTTGAGACAGTCATTATTTTAGCCGCCTGACACAAAAGTGAACATTCAGAAGTTTAGACCAATACTGGTAGTTAAGATCAAACTAGTATATACTGCTTGTATTTGTAATGTAAGCGTCTTCTGTTCACTCATTCAAAATGAAACGGGAAATTTTGTGCATGGGATTTTTTGTCCGGTTTTCCGTTCTTCAGACATGACTTTGGCGTTGTGTACGACTAGATAGCCGATGGGGAAGATCCTGATCAGACTCTATATATGTTAAGTCTGATCTGGATCTTCACTTATCACAACGTTCTTTTCTTTTTACAATCTAGAAAAGATTCCGGTAGACTATTTGTATTATTTGTTTAGAAGTCACACCATATGGAGGTAAAACGATAAGGATCAAGCTAACTCAACACATTCATTCTGTAAATTGTATCTAATTCTTTTTATTAAAACGAAATTACTTGAAATATTGTTTGAAATTTTCATTTTACTAAACTTTTATTAACCAATATCTTTTAATTTTATATTTTAAGGAGTATAATTAATTGTACAAATTGTTAAAGATTTTTGCCGCTTCAGCCAATTGTTGGTTCAGTCGCACTTACAATCACCTTATCGTACCCGTAGTCTCATCACACACCAACCACACGGTCTTTTCTGTTAGCGTACAAATAGACAAGTCACGGATATAATTCCGAAAAGAAAAATGTAGCCCCACCTGTGGATTATTCTGATCAAGGTCTACACGCTTTGCCATATAATTGATAGACCATTGCAGTAGCTTTTGGTATGTAATAAAAACACTGACGACGCTGTAGGAATGTGTGGGTTGATCCGAATCTAAACGGGTCGCAACTGTCCAAATGCCTTATATCCTGTGTCGGGGATCTTATTAGTTTGTGTATCAAGACATAACGTTAGTGGAAATGATACCTTCATCAGGACATACTTTCTCGATTATATACGACCATAAACAGTGATAAGACCATGGGTAATAACTTGCTCGTCTAAGCCCTCATTGAAGGATTGAAAGACAATACGAATTGGTTAGTTTAGTTTAAAGATATTAACCCCAAACCTCACATAAATACCATAAGAACATTTATAATTTGAAAAAGTAGCCAAGTCGTAACAGACTGAACCCTCACTGTTAGCTTTAAGCTAAGATATACTTGCTTGTTAACATTAATTATCCCTATACCTTACTTGAACAGTTTAAGGAACATAACACGTATCCAAGTATAAACAGGATCATCTGGGTCCTCACTGTTAGCTTTAAGCCACGATATGCTTGCTTGTTAACAATAATTAACCTAATACCTCACTTGAATACAGTTAGAACAGTTTAAGGAACATAACACGTATCCAAGTATTAACAGGCCCATCTGAGTCTTCACTGTTCGCCATTAAGCCAAGATATGCTTGTTTGGTCGTTTTACAGAAATCACTTGAATACAGTTAGAACAGTTTAAGGAAGATAACACGTATCCAAGTATTAACAGGCCCATCTGGGTCCTCACTGCTGGCCTTTAAGCCAAGATATGTTTGTTTGTTTGGTCGTTTTACAGAAATCACTTGAATACAGTTAGAACAGTTTAAGGAAGATAACACGTATCCAAGTATTAACAGGCTCATCTGAGTCCTCACTGCTGGCCTTTAAGTCAAGATATGTTTGTTTGTTAATAGATTATACAGAAACTAACATCATAACACATTTGCATGTGTATACACATATACAGTACGAACAATTTTGACTTTAATAGACATACATAAGTACGTGTATAAACAGGCTCGTCTAGATCCTCATTGTTAGCTTTTAAGTTTTTAGGTGATTTAAGAATGTGTTTGTTCATTATATAGAAACGAACATCACAAGACATATAAATGCATATGTATAACTACAGTACGAACAATTTGGACTTGAACGTGTATTAATTTGTTAACCCTTTCTCTCACATAGACGCTTTCTGACGCCTCTGCTGCAGACGGCTTTTTGGAAACATAGTAACAAATGGAGAAATTGCTCAAAACGAGCAATTTCTCCTTTTACCACAATGTTTTCCACTTTTAGTCATAGGTTATCCATTTAATTATAGAGATTTTCTATTTGTTGACAAAATATGTTCAAAGTCGTCTGCTGCAGAATTGTTGTATGAGGGAAAGGGTTAACAAGCTCATTTGAATCCTTACTGTTCATTTTGAAATATGTAGGTGTTTTTTTTAGATCATTACATAGAACCTAAGCCCGTAAAACCCACATATATACAAGGTATACGCAATCAACTTATTTCACACTAACTGATTCGAACAAGGTCCAAGTTGAACAAGAGGTCTGGACTCGTTACAGCAAAGTTGTAGACATCGCTCTCGAAGCGGACACTGTAGCCCTTTCCTTATATATAAAGTACTTTGTTCACAAACTGACATGAGTCATTAAACGGGAGGTCTGAGCTCTATCCTATAGATACTCTATGTGATAGTCATCGTCCCCGAGGCGGATACTGTAACCACTACCTCATCGAGATAGTACGTAATTCACAAACCAGTTGTACAAGATATCCGAACTCTACCTAATGGCACTATCACACTGGGCCGAATACCATTCCGTTTGCTTTCCGAATAGGTATTTGGGTGTTCGGGGAGCATACTGACTGTTCGGCTTCGAACGGATGCATACGGAACGGCATTCGGTAGCTACAACAATATGTTGTGCATGTTCAAAATAATTTTCATCGACCTTCCGAATCATCCGAATGTGGCGTCCATGTGTATTCTGGGAGTATTTGGGAAGCATTCTAGGAGCATACGGCGTGTATGGAAAACGTTCGGGAAACATGCGTCTAGTTCTTGGTGCATTCGAAATGGAAATTTGGAGGTGCTGTGTTCAGTATGCTTTCCAAACCTAGAACATGACGAATGCTTTCCGAATGCTTTCAGAACACAACGAATCGACCTAGAATAGACCGAAACTTTGGAGATGCTGGGTTCCGTATGCTTTCCGAACATCCCGAATGGACATAGAACATGACGAATGCTTTCCGAATGCTTTCAGAACACGACGAATCGACCTAGAATGGACCGAACTTTTTCCGCATGCTTTCCGCACGCTTTCCGAACATTTTCGGGTTACTCTGACATCCGGCCGAATGCTTTAAGAACCGCCCATATAACGGAGCTTTTTCAAACACGCGGGAAATTGCGAGGAGGAGAGACACACACGAGCATTTTGGATAATATATTTATCGTACTGACAGAAGCTCCCCTATTTAAAGAAGTTTGCGGACTTTACCGGCATTCGGAAAGACTTCACGACATTCTGAAAGCGGTCGGAAAGGGTTCCTCATGTTCGATGTCCATTCGGGGTTATCGGAAAGCATACGGAACATACTGTGCATTCTGGAAGTGTACGAGCAGTTTTGAAAATTTTCTAAAAGAATATTGGAATGGTTTTGGCTATTCTTTATACGTTCGGCGGCATAAATGAAAAAAAAAATACGGAATGGATACTGAAAACCATTCGGAGTGTTCGGAAAGTATACAGCACCTCCAAATTTTCATTCCGAATGCAGCAAGAACTAGACGCATGTTTTTCCGTACATACCGTATGCTCCTAGAATACTTCCCGAATTCTTCCCGAATACACATAGACGCCAAATTCGGATGATTCGGATGGTCGATGAAAATTATTTTGTACATGCACAACAAATGTTTGGAGCTACCGAATGCCGTTTCGTATGCATCTGTACGGAGCCGAACAGCCAGTATGCTCCTAGAACACACCGAATGCTTCCCAAATATGATGCGTTCGCTCCCCGAACACCCAAATTCTTATTCGGAAAGCAAACGGAATGGCATTAGGCCCAATCTGGTCGCGGCTAAATGGATTTTTTTCTAGAATGCACAGTATGTTCCGTATGCTTTCATAACATCTCGAATGGACATAGAATGCATACGGAAAGAGGTCGGTCCATTCTAGGTCGATTCGCCGTGTTCTGTTAGCATTCGGAAAGCATACGGAAATCTTTCGTTAAGAAAACATTTCGAAATCAACATGTGGGAAGCATTCGGTCTGTTCTGAAAGCATTTTGAAACCATATTGAAAACATTAGGAAAGCAAACGGAAAGCATTCTGAAACCATATTGAAAACATTAGGAAAGCAAACGGAAAGCATTCTGAAACCATACTGAAAACATTAGGAAAGCAAACGGAAAGCATTTTGAAACCATATTGAAAACATAAGGAAAGCAAATGGAAAGCATTCTGAAACCATATTTAAAACATTAGGAAAGCAAACGGAAAGCATTCGGTGATACATTGGATAAAACACATTCGGAGGGAATTTAGGACAGTTTGAAAAATCACACCACTTTCGTATACGGAAAGCAAACGGAAGCTCATTCGGGCCAGTGTGATCGCCCCATTACACATAATGTATGTCATTGCCATCGTTCTTGTCCATTGATTCTTAATCGTTAATCCATACAGCATGTCCCATATTGTGGTGGGCCGCGTCGGTAATATAGTTGTATAGTGCCCGTATGCGTGTTACAGTTGAATCTGAGATGATAGTTCTTAGTTCCATTTGCCACATTCAAGTCGACTTTGAAAACATCTAGGCAAAAACTATTGACATTTTCAGTTAATGGAAAGTTCAATTATTGAATCACAACGATACAAAATTTGTCTCCTGCAGATGCGTCAATATGTGTTCACATTTAGGAATGGGTTATATTGACTGCAAACAAATGTATATAGTGTGTTTACATTTGATAGTAATACGCAAACATCGATAATTAAAAAAATATATAAGAAAAATCAAGTCACGGTTTCTGAAATTTCGGTTATGTTTTGATCGTAAGTATAAATTGTTTAGCACTGTGCTCGATCGCATAACGAACACTAAGAAAGATAACAATGCACGTTAGATCATACAAAGCGACACATTCTTACCTCCTTTTAAGTATTTTACAGCGGATGCGTTTATATATGATGATCTGAATCTTCTCTGATCGTTTATTCCCGATTGTAGATATTTTTGTTGGCGTGGATTTCCTGCGCGTAACCGTATAACCTGATAAACGGTTGGTTTTCATTTAACCCTTTCCGATACACAAACGCTTTCTGACACATTATCAGCAGACGTCTTTTGAAAGTAGCGTGCTGCATATTTGCTGTTTGGAAGAAAGAATTAACCGAAATGATCTGAATTTCAAGGAGATGTAAGCTGTAGAGGTTTCCGTCACAATAAGTATCGATGATGCTGGGAGCCACCGGAGTTAACCCTTATTATGCTACACACGACAAACTATACAAAGACAGTTTGAAACGGCTTTTCCTCCTTGGGCTCAGGATTGTGGTGTTAGCATTACGACTGTCTCGATGATGTCAGGATAAATGTTCCAGTAGGACCTACGAAATTATCGGGGAAACGCTACGATATAATTGTGGTGTAAGCATTACGACTGACTCGATGATGTCAGGATAAATGTTCCAGTAGGACCTACGAAATTATCGGGGAAACGCTACGATATAATTGTGGTGTAAGCATTACGACTAACTAGATGATGTCAGGATAAATGTTCCAGTAGGACCTACGAAATTATCGGGGAAACGCTACGATATAATTGTGGTGTAAGCATTACGACTGACTCGATGGTGACAGGATAAATGTTCCAGTAGGACCTGCGAAGTTACCGGGGAAACGCTACGATATAATTGAAAACTTGCTGAAGGCGGCGTGAAACACCAAACAAACAAACACACAAACAGCCAAAGTGTAACTTGGTTTTACCAGTAACTTCCGGTAACGTTTGATGGATGATCGAGATGCTTGAGAGTCAGATAACATGTAGGAAAGACTAGAACTATGTAGTTTGTATGATGGCGCCCACAGCAAACACAGAGTCAACTCCAGACAACTATTAGAGCAATCTCATCAACAGGCTTTTCTGAGATGGGAGATATTAAATATGCATGTTAAATCGCTTTGGTCCTGTGAGTCCCTGTCAGTCCGTTCTTGTTGTTTGCCATTGAGGTCATCAAATTTCATTGGGTGCTTGGAATTCAAAACAACAGTTCTCCGAGAAAACGATCCTGAACGTAGTTATTACACATGTAGATATAGTGTCATGACTTCACGTCAATGCTTATGAATCTAAATGGACACTGCTTTTCAGAATGTTCTCGAAACTTTCTATGTCAAATTGGGGAACAGTAAAGATGTAGATCTGACTGTACAGATGTGCTCACGGATCTTGATCTACGTCGGTAACAAATGCCTTACGTTTGGTTTTCGCAGAGCTGCTTTCAAATACGACTCGACTGAGTCATCCGTTTCAAATAAATCTATACTGTAAACCTATCGTCTTTAGTATCGTTCAGATGATTTTGCTGTTTTGCTCTCGGAGGATATTTGTATAGCCGAGCAGCTTAGTCCTTCAGTTTATAGTCGATTTGGGGTGAAGACATAGCTGCCTTAAGTTCAATGAAGCCCCTTGATAAACGTACATGTAGCTCGTGGATTTGGGCGCTTCGCACCGTGCAATAGCTATACATAGAAAAAACACATTGTGGAAAAAAGAGAACATGCTCAGTTTTAGCAATAATTTATTTTTCAAATGTACAAACGTAGTCTGCTATAAATGATGCGTCAAAAGCAGTCTCCGACAAGAAAAGTACTAAAGAATAGATATACACAACAAATGTAACAGACATCTGTAGGCTTAAAACCTGTGCTGCGCGCTTCCAATTGGTTGCCAGCTACCTGGAAAAGCGCCTCAACTCAAGTTAGATTTTGAAGCCGGCATACCGAAACATATCAGAACAGCAACTAGTGTAAATTGAAGTCAATGTTAGACGCTTCCATCTGATACATGTCTGGTTACCGGCTAAACTCTGAAAGTCGAAGAGACGGCCACACTGCGGCTATAGTTTGTAGCCGGTGTGTCGAAACTCAGAAGAACAACAAAGAGTTCAACAACTCGAAACAATATCAATCAAACCTATATCAATATTCTGATTCATACAATGTCTATCATAGACCCTAAAAAATGCAACCTAAAAAGCTAAATATTCGCGCAAACGCAATGCAGGTTTTTAACAAAACTAATTAACCAACAGTTATGCTGGTGTTGCACGTATTATATATTACACGCTTAAAATCTCTTTAATTTCTATAAAGGCAAATGTAATCTTGAGCTACAACCAAAGTGAGAAGCGGAGATATTTATCACTAAGATAAATTGTTATTTTCCCGAAATGTTTTTAAACGCCGTTCTTCAACAGAGGTACTATAACAATGGAAATGGTTAAAATCCAAAAAATGTTAGTAAGTTTTCATTATTATTCAAAGGCCATATGGAAGTCAGGACACCAATGGTAAATCCCGTTACATCAAACATCAAATATATCCTTACCATTAAGGATATGGTAATGCTTTCAAGAGGAAATTTAGAATTAATATGAAATGTAAAGATGCAGAATCGTCACTGACTGCTGCTGAAGGCTTCATGCAATGAGATTTTTTATGTATATATTTCATATCAAATATGAAGGATGTTTTTATTGATATGAATTATTCGACCGGTGCTTTCTCAACGAGTGTAATGGAAACTCTCGAATCTAGACCCACCGCTAACAGGACTCAAACCTGCGCCTTTGAATGATGAGGATGCTGACGCTCTATTTATGATTTACTGATTCCAACAAAATCTAATGTCTAACCGTATAGACCACATACGCTGTGTTCCATCTGGAACGTTTAAAACGTACTTTTACACTTAAGTGTTTACAATCAGATTCTGGTCAGCCGGCACATCCTTCGCCAATAAGTCAATAAGACATAGAAGTTTTCGGGAAACTTTTGGATCCTAAAAATGGACGAGCAGAATGATTGATTGATTGATTGATTGATTAGGGGTTTAACGCCGTTTTTCAACAATTGTTCAGCCATGTCACGGCGGCCATTTCACCTACTAATGTGTTTTCTTACTTTCCCACACCAGTACTTCACTTAACATACCTTTTCCAAACAACTGGCTGCTTTTCCACAGATATTGTAAGCTCATTCGTGGAAAACGGATAGCGCTTGTCACAGAGACGCTTGTAAAAAGTCGGAAATATTGTTGGCTAAGCTGGGTTTCGAACTAACCAATTAACGCCTGGATTGAGAAACCGCGTCGATACCGACTGAGTCGACGGGATTCGGTCCATGATGCGGAGGTAAATCTTTAAACCACACGTGTAATAATTACGTGATTGCTGATTTTAACAGAGCACCGCTCAAATGCAAATGCTTTTGATCTTCGCTGCCATTTCTTTTAACCCTTTCCAGAATACAAACGTTTTTGACGCCTCTGCAGAAAAAAGAAATATGATAACTGTTTGCCACAATGTTTTCAACTACATTACATAAATGTTCTCTCGTTTATAGAGGGCTATCATAGTTTTGCCTTAGTGTTTTCAAAATTGTCTACAGCAGATTTACTGTATGTGGAAAAGGGTTTAATTGCCGTGATATAAATGTGCCTTGCCATAACTGTTGCGCTGAGACTGGGGATCGAACCCAGTAAAGGAAGATGAGAAGTAAAATGACGTATTAACTGTGATATCAGAAGGTATAGCTGGATCTGTATTACATGTGGTGAACTTGTAGATTGTCCGCCTAGGGTGCGGGACTTCACGGGTTCCATCCATGGCCGGGTCTTACCAAAGAATCGTAGGGTTGGCACTACGACTCACCACTCGTTGATATCAGGATAAATGGTTCAGCAGTACTCGTAAATTATCCAGGAAACCCCGTTATATAATTGAAAATGTAGCCGTCTCGCGACATAACCAACAGTGTGGACTCTGCGTAAATTTTCGACCCGGATCAGCTAAATCATGCCGCGCAGGCTAACCCGGACAGAAACTGTTCGCCTCCTATGGATTTTCTGTTTCAGAAATCATTACTCTATACCTCTATCCCTCTGAGGCGGAATGTGTCGGCCTGGATTAGCCTGCGCGGGTTGCGCAGGCTTATCCGGGTCGATACATTACGCAGAGTTCATAATGTTGGTTTTCTCGCGGGACGGCTGAATTATTGAAAGTGTCGTAAAACAGATTACACACAAGCAAACACACATCATTCAAGCGGATATTGCACGCGAACGCACAGTCTCTCCGTAGTACTCACTGTAAGCAGATGAAGTAAGACATATTATCGCAAGAAACATCGATAATATTATGGGCCGTACTAATTGATTGATTGGGGTTTCAAGCCGTTTTCAACAATAATTCAGTCACATCACGGCGGACTAATCACACAACATACCTTTTCCAAGCAACTGGCTGCTTTTCCATATATACTGCAATCCCGTTGGTGGAAGACAAATAACGCTTGTCACAGTAACTTTTGTCAAACGTCAGAAAGAATTTTGGCCAAGCTGGGGTTCGAGCCCTCGTTGCTACTTACTTATCTTCCGGAGCTCGGCTTATTATTTCGAATTAAACAATACACAGACTGTTTAGATTATCCTTCAAAGGAAAATACCTATAGAAAACGGTGCACTTATCTGAATATTGATCATTGAATAGTGAATATAGTTGAACACTTTGTGGGACAGTGTTAACCCTTCCCCATATACACAAAATCTGCAGCAGACGGGTTTCACAACATCAAGGTAAAAATTTGGTAAATCTCTCATTAAATATTTTTATTTTATTGTATATAGTTGAAAACATTGTTGCAAAAAGGAGGAATTATGATCGATTTCTTAATTTTCCATGATATTTTCAAAAGTTGTATGATGCAGAAGTGTCAGAAAGCATATGTACAAGGGAAAGGGTTAAATGAACAAAGTCTCGTTAAAAGATAACATGTGAAGGTTTATCTTTATCTGAAGTTCATAATGAAGACTTATAGCAGAGACAATAGGAAGGTTAAAGTTCAATTCAAGTTAAATCAAAGCAATGAAAGTGCTGTGGGACGGTACCCCTGGTTTGTCTGAGGAAAATCTTGTTTCCTGTTGCAACGCATATTTAAGAAGGAGTGAACCTTTATTTCCAGAGATCTTCAATTTAACTCATGAATGGTAGACACAATTATGTAAGCAAATAAAGTATATGATAACACTATTTTAAGATAAAGGACATATTCATATGATTTTCTGACCAGCCTGGATAATTAGTTAACGATACGCCGTACAGTATTATACATGTACATTTGTACATTGAAATTGTAGATAATTCTCAAACGCACTGACAGTGCAGACAGGTACTGGCTCAATGCATCATAAATGCCACTTAGAAATTCATTTACCAATCATTTATTCATTGCAATTATAAACAGAGAGGCGTTCTATGAACGCCTTCAGTGATATTGGTTATGTAATCGGCTACTAATCGCCATAATCTTTGAAGACAAAACTGTTTTCAAAAAGGAAAAAAAGCTGATTATCATTGATTGCTCAATTTCCCATAATTCTTTCAATATCTGTCTGATACAGTTGTAATCACGGAAAGGGTCTAACCATTTCCGATTGAAGAAGCATTTTGACGCAGATCCAGCAGACCATATTTGAAAACATCAGTAAGAAAGAGAAATTTCTCCTTTTGCCACAATGGTATCTTTATTTGGTTTGTTTTCCTTGTGTTTGTTTGAATGAAAGTCTTCTACAGCAGCCTGTTTGTATATGGGAAAGGGTTAAAGTATGCACAATAATAACCGGATAGCAATTACACTAATAAAATGTCGTTCAAACTAACTTGTTGCATTTTCTGTCTAGGGGGAGCCTACAGTACGATAAGTATTGCAAAACGGGACTAGCGATACGCAATATATTACATTTACATGTCGAAATGTATTTGTATTATAGAAAATCAGCATATACGACATATTGTTGAAAACAAAAACCTGTTTAATTACATCAATATAGTCAAATATGCATGTCGTATAATATGTCTTTATGAATTCTCTGAAAATGATATCTGCTAACTTTACAATCTTTACAACTATGCTCGTCAAAATGAAATAGTCAATTATGCGCGGCAAGGATAAACATCTCTTGCAATTTCTGCATTATTGTCTCGTAAGTGTCTTAGACTATCATTTTATTACCATAAGAATATGATTAGAATACATTGGAAATGAGGACAATAGTTCGATATCTGAGTACTCGACTAGTGCTCTTGCTCCGAGTGTAACGGAAAGTCTAGAATTTTCAGCGTTCACGGGATTCGAACCTTCGCGTTTTGAGGAAGTCGACGATCTGACTTTAAGCCAATGTCTATCACATAATATACTGTCTAACCGAATAGACGCTAACGCTGTGTTTCGTATAGAACGTTTGGAACTTACTTTGATGACTAAGTGTTTTTCCAAAATTATCTTCCGTTGTATGTGGAAAACGATAAATGTGTCTTCATGTGAAGGGATCTAATATGATAAGTAGTAAATACAGTAGTACAGTAGACAGTTCACTTATTCACGATCCCTAAATACACCAGTACTAGGCTATGAAATGTGCCCTTCCCATAGGAACTTAACCATAGCCGTTGAGCCGCGACTGGGGATCGAACCCGGTAAAGGAATATGAGTAGCAGTATGTAGTACCAACTATGGAAACTACAATACCACTTGTTGTCGGAAAGTATATCTGGATCTGAACTACTAGTACATGTAAAGACCACCTGGTGTACTGGTATATCGTCTGTTTAGGGTGTTGGAGGTCACGGGTTCTATCAACGGCCGGATCACACTTAATGTTTTATCAACAACGGTAGACAAAGCTTTCCCTCGTTGGTGTGAATTGTTGAGTGGTTCATTGATAATGTTGAAATTAAATAATTATTTATTTAGATGTTAAACATCTGAAGTTATCAGGGAAGCAAATTTATCGAGAAAGTACGTTTGAACTTAAATCATTATACATCTTTATGACCTTCATTTTCTTAAGACTTACATATGATACGTAACATAATGATTACCAATTCAATTACAATTATATACATTCAAAGGGCAACAAGGTAAACAATAGAAAAGCAAAAAAAAGTTAACGAAAAAGCGGCATGTTCTCTAATCTAAACGAAAACACGACAGTACGATGATGATAACGCGATATACTATCGTGTTTTCAACATCGTACTGTCGAGATTTCACCATCGTAATATCGTGATATCGCGTTTTCGTATTCGTAGTATCGCACTGTCGCGTTATCATTGTCGTACTGTCGCCTTATCATCATCGTACTGTCGCAATATCATTATCGTACTGTCGCGCTATCATCATCGTACTGTCGCGTTATCATCATCGTACTGTCGCGATAGCATCATCGTATTGTCGCGTTATCATCATCGTACTATCGCCATCCGGTGCGCATGCGCATAGAAGAATTTCCCCCTCCATGAGACAAAATGTCTACCCCAATATCCGAATTCAATTTTGTTAAATTGTTTTTGTAAAAATCTGGTAGTTATCGTTTTCAGAGTTCGCTAATTGTTAACATCTGATCACAGCATCGGTACATTGAACCCTTTTTTTCTGGCTGGTGTACGCCATTATCAATAACGCATGCTACTACAGTTCGACAGTACGATGGTGAAAACACGATAGTATATATCGCATTATCAGCATCGTACTGTCGTATTATCGCGTTATCGCTATCGTACTGTCGCGTTATCACCATCGTACTGTCGCGTTTTCGTTATCGTAGTTTCGTGATTTCGCTTTTTCATCATCGTACTAACGAGTATCGCGTTTCAGATCAAGACATTCACAAGCGATTGCCCTAACGGAATTCCGTACAGTTATCATCATGTTTCATGTATAAAGTACCAGTTATCACGTTGTTCCTGTATAAAGTACCAGTTATATCACGGTGTTCCCTGTCTAAATTACCAGTTATATCACGTTGTTTTCTGTGTAAAGTACCAGTTATATCACGGTGTTAAGTGTGTAAAGTACCAGTTATATCAGGTTGTTTCCTGTTTAAAGTACCATTTATATTCCGTTGTAACCTTGTAATGTATCAGTTATATCATGTTGTTTCCTGTGTAAATTACCAGTTATATCACCTTGTTTTCTGTGTAAAGTACCAACTATACCACGTTGTTTCCTGTTTAAAGTACCAGTTATATCATGTTGTTTCCTGTGTAAATTACCAGTTATATCACCTTGTTTTCTGTGTAAAGTACCAACTATACCACGTTGTTTCCTGTGTAAAGTACTAGTTATATCACGCTGTTTCCTGTGTAAAGTTTCAGTTGTATTTCGTTGCGTCCTGTGTAAAGTACTAGTTGTTTCATGTCGTTTCCTATGTAAAGTATCAATTATATCACATTATTTCATGTGTAAAATACCAGTTATATCACATTGTTTCATGTGTAAAGTACCAGATATATCACGTTGCTTCCTGTGTAATTTACCAGTTATATCACGTTGTTTCATGTGTAAAATACCAGTTATATCACGTTGTTTCATGTGTAAAATATCAGTTATATCACGTTGCTTCATGTGTAAAATACCAGTTATATCACGTTGTTTCATGTGTAAAATAGCAGTTATATCACGTGTAGTCATGTGTATTATATTTATAACAATACCAAGATTTTAAATGTATGAAAACTACTGGATTGGAATAATTTTATATTTTATATATTATATATTATTACACACACGTACGCACGCACGCACACATGCATGCACGCGCTCACACATTTCCACGCACCAGCAAACAAACGTGCTCACATATAGAAGATTGTGGATGTTCATATATGTATAAATTATGTTTATGTTTGAATATGTATATAACTGTATATGAATATATGGGTATGTCCATATGCACGCGTATGCTTTGCATTGCATGTCGCGGTGGATGTCCGGGTCAACTCCGAAGGACATCCTCACTGACATGTTCTGCTCAGACTGCGCGTGTGTATGGTATTTGTTGTGTTATCTTTGTTTCCATATGCACGAGTATATTTTGCATTGTTTGTCAGTGGGGATGTCCGGGTCAAATACGAAGGACATGCTCTGTTCTGTGTGCGCGTGTGTATGGTATGTATATGTGTTAATAAGCACGCGTATACTTGCTTTGCGTGTCAGTGGGTGTGTCCGGGTCAATTACGAAGAATACTCTTGCTGACATGCTCTGTTCTGTGTACGCGTGTGTTTTGTTATATTTTTGGAAATTAAAGAAACGGAAAAGTCTATCTATTTATAAAACAATATTAATTTGAAAACATTAACAAACTATGGTTACATCCGCCTACAACATCTCTATCTATAATCTAATTGAAATTATAATTTGTTATTCCATGACTATTTTAAACAATTACCATTGTTACATGTATGTTAAAATATTCTGTATATGACGATGAACATTTTGTTCGAGTCAGATGTAAATAAAGATTATGTTCTGTTCTGTTCTGTTCAATATCATTAACATTAATTAAACCTAATACTTAGAGCTATATACTTACTTTAAAAGTAATCTATAAGAAATTAAAGAGAGTGTTTAGGTACTTCATTCCTCAAAAAACAGAATCAAACTAAACCATATTTTCAATTATTTTTCTAAAACATGCAAAAATATTTTAACTTGAAAAATAAATATATATCCATATATAGTTCATAGTCCCCGTGGAGGAACTATTAGAAATTAATGTGTTTCGTCTTTATCGGAACATTTTGGTATGACAGAGACGGTGATTTTGTAATGATATAATTTTAGTCACACCACACGACGATAATACGATGAACACTCGCTCGTGATGAATTTATTTATCCTCGTCGTGCAGAATTAACTATCTATTTGGCGAGCATACTATGAACAGTTTGACACTCCTCCATTTAGGCGCGTATCAGTTACGAGGCGAGATGGGTACCGCCTACCTAATTTATATTCATAGTAAAATAAAGTCCATTGAAATAGTGTCGGCACGCGATACTATTCAGTAACCCGAAAACGAAAGAAGAAGTTAATCACATCGATATCCTTGTGAAAATGTTTCAATAAAAGAAATTCATGCAATACTTCGATGATTTAAACGGCTTATAAGGTAAGCATGAACACCAGTCATTATACAAATGAAATATATTTTTGATATTTGTTCTCTCGAATCATTTTATGTTATATAACTCACGTATAAATTGGAGAAGGGGTGGGTGGGGGATGGTATTTCTGTATTCTAATGCGAATTTATGTTTTGATTGTTCTCATTTAGTTCCGACTTCGTTAAAATGTGACATCAGGGTTCGTTTTTATTAAACAGCTCACAAGGCTATTTGTCTTAAAAATATCGCTTGCGGACCGCTGGCCTTCATCAGCCTTTTTTAGCTCACCAGAGCACGAAGTGTTCAAGGTGAGTTATTGTGGTCGCCTTTTGTCCGTCGTCCGTCGTTCGTCGTCAACATTTACTTGTTAACCCTCTAGAGGCAACATCCAATCATCCTAGCATCATGAAAGTTTATCAGAAAATGCATCTCCATCAAATCTAGGCCAAGTTCGAAACTGGGTCATGTGGAGTCACAATGAATGAATGAATGTATATTGTTTTATGGCGCATCGACAGCTAAGGTCATTTAGCGCGCAATTAAATTTAATTATTCATGATCCCTGGGTAAACAAACCAGTACTAGGCTAGAAAATGTGCCTTGCCCAAGGGCACTCCACCATGACCGTAGTGCCGCGACTGGGGATCGAACCCGGGACACCCGGTTTCGAAATCCCCGACGCTAACCACTCGACCACAGCGGATTCCTGTGGAGTCACAAACTAGGTCACTAGATTAAATTAAATTAAAATCTTGTTAGCACTCTAGAAGCCGCCTTTTAAACTTGAGCATGTTGACTTTTTGTCAGAATGTTTTTCTTAGTAATATCGAGGCCATATATAGTTCATGTTGAGTCAAAACGTAGGTTACTAGACTAAATTGAAGGTAAATCTTGTTAACAGTCTAGCGGTGCAATTTTTAATTCAGCAGTTTGAAATGTTGTTAGTATGTTTGTTCTTATAATATCAAGTCTGAATATGGGTCATAATGAATCAGAAACTAGGTCACTAGGCCAAATTGAAGGACAATCTTGTTAACACTCTAGAGGCCGCGATTCTTGCTTCAGCAGCTTGACATTTTGTCAAAATGTTTGTCCTAATAATATCTAAGTCAAGTTTGAATATGGTTCATATTAGGTCAGAAACAACGTCACTAGGCCAATTTGAAGGGAAATCTTGTTAACACTGTAAAAGCCGCATTGTTTCAGCAGCTTAGAATTTGGTCAGAATGTTTTTCTGAATTGTATCTAGGTCTGGTTCGAATATGGGTCATTTTGAGTCAGAAACAAGGTCACTAGGCCAAATGGAAGGGAAATCTTGTTAACACTCTGGATGCTGCATTTTTAATTTGAGCATGTTGAAACTTTACCAGAATGTTTGTCTTGATGATATGTAGGCCATGTTCAAATAGTTGTCATGTCTGTTAGAAAGTAGGTCACTCGGCCAAATTTAAGAACAATCTTGTTAACACTCTGGAAGCTGCATTTTTGGCCTGAGCATGTTGAAACTTTATCAGAATGTTTGTCTTGATGATATGTAGGCCATGTTCAAATATTGGTCATGTTTGTTCCAGGCCTCATGGCCCTCTTGTTGTTAAAAGTATCGATTGCGGACCCCGGTCTTTAAACAGCTCATATAACTGAACTAATGTTGAAAGCGGCGTAAAACCCCAATTAATAAATAAATAAAAATTAAACAGCTCATAAGGATATTTGTTTGAAAAGTATCACTTGCAGGCCCCTGACCTTTAAACAGATCAGCAGGCTATTTGTCTTAAAACTATCGCTTGCGGACCCCTGTTCTTTAAACAGCTCATCATGCTATTTGTCTTAAAGGTATCGCTTGCGGACCCCTGCCCTTTAAACAGCTCATAAGGATATTTGCCTTTAAAATATTGATTGAAGACACCTGGTCTTTAAACAGCTCATAAGGCTATTTGTCTTAAAAGTATCGCTTGCGGACCCTTGCCCTTTAAACAGCTCATAAGGCTATTTGCCTTTAAACTATTTATTACAGACACCTGTTCTTTAAACAGCTCATAATGCTATTTGCCTTAAAAGCCTTAAAGGTATCGCTTGCGGACCGCTGCCCTTTTAACAGCTCATAAGGCTATTTGCCTTCAAAATACTGATTACAGACACCTGGTCTTTAAACAGCCAATAAGGCTATTTGCCTTATTGGCCTTAAAAGTATCGCTTGCGGACCCTGCCCTTTAAACAGCTCATCAGGCTATTTGCCTTTAAAAGTATCGCTTTCGGACTCCTGGTCTTTAAACAGCTCATAAGGCTATTTGTCTGAAAAGTATCGCTTGAGGACCCCTGACCTTTAAACAGCTCATAAGGCTATTTGCCTTTAAAATATTGATTACAGACACCTGGTCTTTAAACAGCTCATAAGTCTATTTGTCTTAAAATTATCGCTTGCGGACCCCTGGTATTTCAACAGCACATCAGGTTATTTGTCTTAACAGTATTGCTTTCGGACTCATGGTCTTTAAACAGCTCATCTGGCTATTTGTGTTAAAAGTAACTGAACAATTGTTGAAAGCGGCGTTAAAATACAAACAATCTATCAATTTTCAGAACAGTATCGCTTGCGGACCCCGGGTCTTTAAGAAGCTCATCCTGCTAACCTGTCATGTTTTCATGCCATCTGCACTCGCGAACTACTAGTAAATATAATGAACTTTTAAATTAATACATCCCGGATATATCACAATGTTATCCCTTTCCAAAATATAACAAATCTGCATCTCAAAATTAGGGAAAATAAAAATATATTAAATGTGTTTAAACAAAATTGACAAAAGGAGATACAACTCATACTGAGCAGTACGAGCAGTTCATCCTTTTGTTACAATGTTTTCGGAAGTCATCTGCTACAGATGCTTCAAATTGCATCTCCATGTCAGAATTGTTTCAGCAGGGACTACTAATACGTAATAGTCCCATTATTCTTGAATAATGTTATGTTCTTATTGTTCAATCAATTAAATCAGTGTAGCTTTGCGGCCTGGAAACGCCTTACGTAAATATAATAGAAAATTACAAAGCCTTTTGCTATTTGATGAGTGGTGTTCTATTTTTAGAAATAATAACATGTGTGTGTGTGTGTGTGTGAAAAGTCACGCGTTAACCCTTCGCTGATGGGATTCTAGAAATGTGTAAGGTTACCATTCATTTTGACACCTTTCTGCATATTTAAGATGTAATCTTAAGATAATAATCCAATGTACACTATGCTCGCCAAATAGTTAATTCTGAACGGCGAGGGTAAAGAAAAACAAAGAATAATAATAATAATCGAAGAATAAGTAGATACAGTGCACAATGTAAACTTAGATCAAACTGTACGGATTTGCAGCTGATCTTGTTAGATACATTGTTTGCAAATAACGTCGCATTAAAAGAATAGAAAACTATAAAAGACTCGTATAACAAGATGAGGATGTTAACCAAAAGGTAAACAGTCTAAAAGAGTTGTGTAGCAGACATCAGAACAATTGTGACGTCATTACCAAATAAAGGTTAATTTAACATTGAAATATAGCTTAAATAATGATAAGAGAGTCCATTTTTGTGTTTCCCCCCTTCACTACCTTAACTAGGGTATACAAACAGTGTAATTTTAAAAAAATATTTTTAAAAATATATAATAGTAAGATGTATCAAATCGATTTGAGTGAGGGAAACGGTCTCTACGTTCGGCAAGCTCCGTGGCAAAGGAATGTGTCCGGACCAACCCAAAGTCTATTTTTAGGTTGTCTAGCTTTTTTTTAGGTCGTCTATTAGTGGAATGTAAACATGACCTAGATATGCACTTTGGATAGCTGGGATTGATTAAATTCGTCTAAAAATTGACCGCTTCGGTTGTGTAGTGGTTGAGCGGCCACCTCGGGTGTGGGAAGTCGCGAGTTTGATCCCCGGCCGGGTCGTACCAACTACTTAGAATAGATGGTAATGTTAACCTTCCTTAGCGCTCAGATTTGCTGGGTTAGCATAACGACTGACTTGCTGGTTTCAGGGTAAATGGACCAGTAGTACTGGTAACTTAACAAGGAAACTCCGTGATATAACAGAAGACATGTTGAAGGCGGCGTTTAAACACCAAGTAATTGTTGTGAAGGCTACTTACTGTGAAAGCTCAAACAAGTATATACAAAAACAAACGCATAGGGGAATATTTCTAGAAGCCATCAGTATGCTAGCTACAGTAATTGCTTTATTTCGGAAAGTTACTTTTAAAGGCATGAGCGAGCCTAAATGGTGTGGGTTCATTTCAGCACGTACATATACTCCGTCTGATCATAATACAGTATAAGTACAGGTTAATCTGGATCTGCTTGGTGTGTGTGCCTTTTCTTATAGATGGGATCAAATTTAAAATTGGAGATAAAACATGTATCAAGTTATTGGATCGAACCTGGGATCTCTCGCTTTCGTGGCTGGTACTCTACCGACTAGGTTAACAGGTTCGCTAACACCTAATGTGTGTACAAGTTCGTAACGTGACACAAGCAGCTAAAGCTAGCAGTGAGATCCCGAAGAGTAACTATTAGGAATTATTGTATTTAGCCATGCCACGAAGATAATACGATGAACAAGTTTGACATTTAAGCGCGTAACAGTTTGACATTCCTTTTAAACGAGGCGAGATTCGTACCGCCTACCTAGTTAATATTCAAAGTAATAAAGTCCCCTTGAAATAGTGCAAACAGTATGGAAGCTCAGGAGGGACTTCTTACTTCAATACTTCTAACTTTCATACTTCTAACTTCATTACTTCTAACTTCCAAACTTCTAACTTCCAAACTTCTAACTTCATTACTTCTAACTTCATCACTTCTAACTACATTCACTTCTAACTTCATTACTTCTAACTTCCAACTTCCTTACTTCTAACTTCATCACTTCTAACTTCTAACTTCATTACTTCTAACTACATTCACTTCTAACTTCTAACTTCATTACTTCTAACTTCATTACTTCTAACTTCCAACTTCCTTACTTTCAACTTCAATACTTCTAACTTCCATACTTCTAACTTCATTACTTCTAACTTCATCACTTCTAACTTCTATCTTCATTACTTCTAACTACATTCACTTCTAACTTCTAACTTTATACTTCTAACTGCCAACTTCCTTACTTCTAACTTCATCACTTCTAACTTCTAACTTCCAAACTTCTAACTTCATCACTTCTAACTTCTAACTTCATTACTTCTAACTACATTCACTTCTAACTTCTAACTTCATTACTAGTTAGAAGTAAGGAAGTTGGAAGTTAGAAGTAATGAAGTTAGAAGTGAATGTAGTTAGAAGTAATGAAGTTATAAGTAATGAAGTTAGAAGAGATGAAGTTAGAAGTAATGAAGTTAGAAGTAAGGAAGTTGGAAGTTAGAAGTAATGAAGTTAGAAGTTAGAAGTGAATGTAGTTAGAAGTAATGAAGTTAGAAGATAGAAGGGATGAAGTTGGAAGTTAGAAGTAATAAAGTTAGAAGTTAGAAGTGAATGTAGTTAGAAGTAATGAAGTTAGAAGTTAGAAGTGATGAAGTTAGAAGTAATGAAGTTTGGAAGTTAGAGGTAATGAAGTTAGAAGTATGGAAGTTAGAAGTATTGAAGTAAGAAGTCCCTCCAGGGCTTCCATAAAACATAGGGTCGGCACGCGATACTATTCAGCGATAATCCGAGAACGAATGAAGAAGTTAATCAAATCGGTAGCCTTGTGAAAATGTTTGAGGGGGACGGGGGCCGGCATTTCTGTACTCCAATCCGAGTTTTAGTTTTGACTATTTGCGTTTAGTTCTGACTCCGTTGAAATGTTACATCAGGGTTCGTTATTCATCGTTAAAAAAAGATCCCTTACAATATTTCAACATAACATTTTGATAAAATTGACCAGTGTTAAATTATAATCAGGCATAGGGTCATTTTAAATGGTTAGTAACATAAGATAAACCTCAGACACCGAGTGTCCGCTGTTGAGATCATGGAAATAACCGGTGCTTTCCACATGCTTTAAAAAAACCATTGGCAATGTAAATCCCGGGCTCGAACCTAATACCTCATTTGTAGGAAACACCATCTAAGGATACACTTTTGATATTTACGGACTTTGTTGAAGCTAGGCCTATGTTTCAATCAAGACCAAGAGCGAGGTCCATAGTTGTCACAATTAATGTTGCGTATCTTTATGTCTGTCCGTGCGTCAGAGTGAACGATTTGGTCTTAAGTGGTTAGATGCGTAAACCAAGACAAAGGCAACACAAGATTTATGACAGACATAATAGTAAGATTGAGATTGACGTCCGTCGTCAATATTTATATCTTCCCTTTGAACTCGTTAGCGGCCATATGCCTCACACTTTCTTCATTTAGCTACCATCATATTTCGGTTAAATTAGAAACTTGGTCAGATTGTGTCAAATACAAGGACACTTAATCAAAATTTAGAAAATCTGTCTGAAAATCTAGGTTCTTCATTTTTCACTTAATCGTCACGAAAATGCATCAGAACATTCCTTGACATTAAATATCGGACAAGTTCGAAACTGGGTCACATGTGATCAACCACTAGGTCACTGTGTCAAACTTAGAGATAACCTTTGAACACTGAAGAGACCAAATGTCTCATCCATCTTCATGTGATATCAGTAGAATTCAAAACTTGTTCACGAGGGGTGAAAACCTAGATCAATAGCTCAAATTTAATAACAACCTTTGAACACTCTAGAGGCCAGATTTCTCATCCGATATTCATGACAGTACATAAGAACATGCATTTACATCACATCTGGGTTAAGTTTGAAACTGGGTAACGTGGGTTCAGAAACTAAAGCTGCGGTCACATCTAAGGGTCACGCACGTAGTTAACCGTCGTGGGGGGTGACCGTAGTGGACCGTAGTGGACCGAAGTTAAACGTATTAAACGTAGTAAGACGTCGTTAACTGTAGTTCAACGTAGTTATACACGTAGTTTGACCTTCCAGAAACCCATGATTTGGCCGTGGTTAGTACTACTTTTTTTCAACATTTTCAAAATATCTCTACGGTGAACTTGGATGCCAAGATCCTACCGTGACAGTCGTTTAAAGTAGTTGACCCTAGTTGACAGTTTTTTTACCCTACTTGACCGTATAGTTTACCGTAGTTTCCCGTAGTAACATGGCACTACGATTAAGACTTAAGGTCAAGTAGGGTCAAGTATGTTCACAGTACTGTAAAGTACGGTCAACTAGGGTGAATTAGTGACTTGAAACCTACTTCACAATACTTCTACCTAGTTGACCCTAGTGGCACTACGGTGAACTACGTTCAAATGAACTACGGTCAACTACGTGTAAAACGTTAAGTCACTAGGACGAATTGAAGACAATCTTGTGAACACTCTATAGGTCACATTTCTCTTGCGATCTACATGGCATTTTATCAATACAT
Source organism: Serripes groenlandicus (assembly GCA_031761405.1). Taxonomy (NCBI): domain Eukaryota; kingdom Metazoa; phylum Mollusca; class Bivalvia; order Cardiida; family Cardiidae; genus Serripes; species Serripes groenlandicus. The sequence continues at coordinate 17,129,418 of JASEVX010000001.1, forward strand.
TCAGGGCTATTAAATCTCAGTCATGGTTTATGGCGAATAAGAAACGAAGGTAATAAAACCTTGTGAGTTCTCTGGATACCTCATTTTTTAAAAACAATCATGACATTTTTGAACAGTGTAAGTTCAGATCATACTCTACATATGTTCCGTCGAATCATAACCTACACAAATGGAACAAGCTTCGTTAAGAAATATTTGAACAGTGAATATCTTGATCAGATTGTGCACTGGCTGATCTGGAACTTCAATATTTACCAAAGTCACCCTTATCCCCGTAAAGGGCTTGTATAATACTTATTATGGGGATAATATCACATAATAAACAATCTACATGGTTTGCATTGTTATTATATTTTCGTTAATAACTTCCATTTCAGGGAGAAGTAGCAAACTACACATGCGTAAAACATAATCATGGCTTCTGGATCCCAATCTTTGTATAAAGGATCTGACGAGATATACAACCAAGATTGTGACGTTTGTCTGTCGACTGGTAAAACATCGGAAGCCATATCCTACTGTAATATATGTTGTGAGTATCTCTGTCAGTTTTGTGATATGGCACACAGAGGGTCTAAGGCGACGAGAGACCATACCATTCTGATAGGGAGTAACATACCATCAGTATCTACGAGGAAACAACCAACGCTACCATTTATGTTCTGTGATACACACAGAAGATCGTTACTCGATACCTACTGCTCCTCTCACGATGAGGTCACGTGTCCCACCTGTAAAATGACAAACCATGCAACATGTAGTACAAGCACTGTCTGCAAACACAGTGCTAAAATTGATGTTGAAAAGGAGCTTAAAAAAGTCGTTAATCGTCTGAAAGACTTGACAAATAAATATGACAACCTTACAACGGACAGACACACTGATAAATCAACCGTGATGTCTCAGATACAGAAAAGCCTCAGCGACATGCAACAATTCCGCAAGAATATGAACGACCAGCTGGATAAACTTGAAAATAAAATGTCTTCCGAAATCCGACAAATTGAAGAAACGTTGAAAAGAGAGATCGACGGTCACGTCAGGTTAGCCGATGACATTTTACACCAAATCGGGGATCTGGACAAATCTTTGAAGGAATGTGAGAAATCGCGGGAAAATGACGTCATGTTTGTCGGGTTGAAGAAAGCGTCCTCACGTGCAGATGAATATGGGGTTATCATTGATGAAATCCAGAATGAAATTTACCCAATAAAGATTCGTTTTCAACCCAATGGCGTCTTATCTGACCTGATCAAGCAGTCACAATCACTGGGCACTGTCGCTAACAACCGACCAATTGATTCCGGTTCAAATCAGACATCTATACTGAACATGTCTGTGAAGAAAAAAAGGGTCGAAAATGTGACGTCAGATGCAGTTTTGGGATGCACATTTATGTCTGACGGTCTTGTTGTACTCGCATGTGGTGACAATAGTCTGAAATTGTTTGATGAAAACTTCCTTTTAAAAACCCAGTTATCCCTTTTTTCATTGGACGTGTCTACTATCAATGACACTGACGTCATAGTTACACAAGGTAACTACAAACAGCTCCAGCGGGTAAGAATATTCCCGAAGATGGAGGTGAAGAATACATTGAAGATGGATAGAAAATGTTTCGGTGCAGATGTTTATGGTGACGAGATCTACGTTACCTGTCATGATCTTTCCGGTAATGGTGAAGTACGAGTACTAGACATGGACGGTAGAGTACAGAGAAGGTTGGGCGTGGAGAACGGTCAATATATATTTACAACGCCTTCACGTGTTAATGTTAACAGAGGCGGCGGTAAGATATTTGTCTCTGATTTCGACACTAACACTGTAACATGTTTGAACAAGCAAGGTCACGTGATATATCGGTACTCTGATAGAGATTTGAAGTCACCCGCCGGAATGTATGTGGATGGAGAAGATAACCTGTTAGTGTGTGGAGTGAACTCTAACAATGTACATATGATCCGAGATGATGGTAGAAAAGAGAAGATATTGTTGTCAGAGAAGGACGGGATACACTTGCCACGGTGTATATCGTTCAGACCCAGTGATGGTTGCCTAATGGTTGGATTACATCCGGACGCTAAAACTGATCAAAAGTTGATCCCATTCGGTACTAGATAAACTCATGAGTGTCCCGGATATACATTGTATAATGTATTATAACATGCCGAGGATTTCGCAGAAAAGTCGTATCCTTTTTGCCTATGTACTAAGTACAAAGCTTAGAAAATTAAAAACAAAAGTGTTTCCAGTACAACTGAAATAATTACGGAAACGTAGAAATTGACAATGATTTGAATAGCCGTCTTTTCCAACATTGTGGAGAATTCCAATTTGCGCTTGAAAGATTAGCTAGATGATAGCAGGCTAATTAATATTGTCTAAAATGTGTAATAGAGTAAGTCAAAATCTGAGACGCGTGACACGAAAGTCGGTATTCATTCGTTTTGAAAAATATTGGTAGTTAAGATCAAACTATGTATACTTCTTGTATTTGTATATTCGGCGTCATTTGTTCTCTTAGTTAAAATGTAATGGGACATATTTCATGGGATTTTTTTTTCCGTTTTTTTTTTTCTTCTGACGTGATTTTGGCAGTGTGTAGGACTAGATAATCGATGGGGTAGATCCTGATGAGACTGTTCATAAGTTAACTTATCGCAACTTGCATTTCTTTTTATAATCTAGAAAATATTCCGGTAGACTATTTGTATTATCTGTTTAGAAGTAACAAACTATCGCGGTAAAACGAGCTTACTCTTCACATACATTCTGTAAATTATATCTTATTCTTTTTAAATGAAATTACTTAAAATATTTATATTTAACAATATCCATGTGTAAATGCAATTATGTAGTTAATACTGTAAAATAAGTTTTGTATAATAAATATTGTCTTTTTTATTGCAATTGCTTGAAATTTTCATTTTACTAAATTTTTATTAATAAATATCTTTTAATTTTATATTTGAATGAGTATATTGTTATAGATTTGTGCCACTTCAGCCAAACGTTGGTTGTGTCGCACATAAAAACAGTGACGATTTAGATGAGCCTTTTCGTCGTGTAGTCTCATCACAAACCAACCACGACATTCTCTGCAAGCGTACAATTAGACAAGTCACGGATAAAATTTCGAATTTCGATCGGTCTGATCAAGATCTACACACTTTGCCATCTAATCAATAGATCATTGCAGTTGCATATGGTATGAAATAAAAACAATGACCGCGCTGTATAAATGTACGGTTTGATCTTAAACAAAACTGGTCGCAAATGTCAGAAGGCCTAATATCCTGTGTTGGGAATCTTATTAGTTGGTGTATCAAGACATAACGTAAGTGGAAATGCTACCTTCATAAAGATATGTTCAGTGGGTATTTTTCTCGATTATATACGACCATTAACAGTGATAAGACTATAAATAATAACATGCTCGTTTACACCTTCACTGTAATCTTAAAAGAAAAAGACGAATTGGTCAGTTCATTTCAAAGATATTAACCCCCATACCACATATAAATACAGGAAGAACAATTATGATTTTAACAAATATCCAGGTATTAACAAGCTGAGAACTCAACTGTTCGCTTTTAAGTCAATACTGTATTATACATGTTTGTTACTTCGTTTTACAGAAATGAATCCCATAACTCACTTGAATACACTAAGAACAATTTAAGGACTTCAAGACGTATCCAGGTATTAACAGACTCATCTGAGTCCTCACTGTTTGCTTTTAAGCCAAGACGTGTTTGTTTGTAAAAAGATTATACAGAATCTAACATCATAACCCATACGCTTGTATATATACAGTACAAAAAAAATGGAATTTAACTGACATCCATAAGTACATGTTTTAACATGCTCATCTAGATCCTCATTGTTCACTTTTAAGTTTTTAGGTCTTTTAAGATTTTGTTTGTTCATTATATAGAAACCAACACCACAAGAAATATGTATGCATATGTATACCTACAGTACGAACACTTTGGACTTTAACATGTATTAATAGGCTCGGCCGGCTCCTCATTGTTCACTTTTAAGAGTTTAGGTGTTTTAAGATTGCATTGTTCATTATACAGAAACCAACATCATTCGACATATGATTGCATATGTATACAAACAATACGAACAATTTGGGCTTAAGCATGTATTAAGATGTGTTTTAAGTGTTTAGGTGTTTTAAGATTGTGTTTGTTCATTATATAGAAACCAACATCATAAGACATATGTATGCATATGTATACATACAATACGAACACTTTGGACGTTAACATGTATTAATAGGCTCATCTGATTCCTTACTGTTCGCTTCTAAAACTAAAGGTGTTTGTTAGTTCATTACACATAAACTAACCCCGTTAAACCTATATATACAAGGTTTTTTGTGTTTATTTTCTTGTATTGTGTTTTGTTATATCTCTTATATAGCTTTCGTTATATAATTTTGAATATGTTTGTGTTATAGTTTAGATACATGTAGTACTGAATTATGCTCAATAAACAGTGTATGCTTGCAATTTCGATATCATTTATTTTTTCAAATGTACTCTCTTGATTACATGACATGTCTCTGGTTGTATTTACACAATTTCCGTAAAAGCATGTCGTCCTATACTTTAAATAAGGAGTAGTTGATTACAACAATGTTGTGTCCATATTCCTTATTAAGGCAATGTACTAATTCTAGTGGGGGAAACGGACAACTCGTTGCCCGAGTTATAACCGCTAACACAAACCAATGCCTGACACTACTCTAATACTGATTCGTATTAGGAACAGTTTGAATTAGAGACTAGGGTTCATCACTACAGATATACTATTTTTAGTCATCGCTCTCGAGGTTGGCACTCTTACCACTACCCCACCTATATAGAAGTTATTTCACAAAATTATTCGAACCTGGAACAATTTGAACATGAGGTCCGAAGTCACAAACCTGTCTGAAATAACTGTTCAGTTACAAGAACTCTACATTACAAATAATTGATGTCGTTGTCATCTCTCTCGAGGCGAGCACTCGCACCACTACCCCATCGAGATCATATTCTTGAACATGAGGTCCGAACTCTACATTACACGTCATTCATGTAGTTGTCATCTCTCACGAGGTGGGAGATCTAATCCCTACCAAATCGAGATAGTCCGTGTTTCACAAACTGATTCAAAACAGGAACCATTTGAACAAGAGGTCCGAACTTTACATTACATGCTATTTATGTTGTTGTCATCTCTCTCGAGGCGGTCACTCTAACGACTATCCAATCGAGATAGTTCTTATTTCACAAACTGATTCGAACCAGGAACTATTTGAACAAGAGGTCTGAAGTCATAAACTTATCTGAAACAACGCTCGATGTCTAATTCCTGGAGACTTAACCAGTACTTGCGCCATTTGCGTGGAAAAATCCAAAATACAGAACTTGCGGTATATTTGCAACTTTGAATATTTTCATTGAGAATATAACTTGTCGCTGTGCAAGAAACAGCTCTCGTAAATCTATGCATGCCATGCTATACTACTCACCCTGGCGTCGGCGTCGGCGTCCACGTCACACTTTGGTTAAGGTTTTGCATGTAAGTACTTAACTACTACATGTATTGCATTGAAACTTTCTACAACCATACTAAACTATCACACCTATGTAGTCTATTAAGTTAGATAACTCTATCCTGCATGTTATGCAAGTTATGGCCCTTTGTTTACTTAGAAATTCTGATTAAAGTTTTGCGTGCAACTAAATTAAGAGTCCATATCTCTGTATTTACCTGATGCATTGCATTGAAACTTTCTACAACCCTACCCAACCATCACACCTGTGTAGATTATTAAGTTAGATAACTCTATCCTGCATTTTATGCAAATTATGGCCCTTTTTTTACTTAGAAATTCTGGTTAAAGTTTTGCGTGCAACTAAATTAAGAGTCCATAACTCTGTATTTACCTGATGCATTGCATTGAAACTTTATACAACCCTACCCAACTATCACACCTGTGTAGATCAAGTTTGATAACTCTATCCTGCATTTTATGTAAGTTATGGTCCTTTTTTTACTTAGAAATTCTGGTTAAAGTTTTGCGTGCAACTATATTAAGAGTCCATATCTCTTTATTTACCTGATGCATTGCATCGACACTTTCTACAACCCTTAGACCCAACTATCACACCTGTGTATATTATCAAGTTAGATAACTCTTATGTAGATTATCAAGTATGATTACTCTATCCTGCATTTTATGCAAGTTATGGCCCTTTTTTTACATAGGATTCTGGTTAAAGTTTTGCATACAACTACATTAAGAGACCATCTCTTAGTAACTACTTGATGCATTGCATTGAAACTGTATACAACCCTTTCAAACCATCACACCTACGTAAACAATCAAGTATGATAACTCTATCTAGTATATTTTGCAATTTATGGCCCTTTTTTTAACTAGAAATTTGGTTAAAGTTTTGCATGCAACTACATTAAGAGTCGATATCCTAGTATTTACTACATGCAACTCTATCCAACTATCACACCTATGTTGATTTTCAAGTTAAATAGTTATGGCCCTTTTTGGACTTATAAATTCTGGTTAAATTTGTGCATGCAACTACATTAAGAGACCATCTCTTAGTAACTACTTCATGCATTGCATTGCAACTTTATACAGCCCTTTCCAATCATCACACCTATGTAATCAATCAAGTACGATAACTCTATCCAGCATTTTGTACAAGTTATGGCTTTTTTTGGACTTAAACATTCTGGATTAAGTTTTGCAACTTCATTTAGAGTGTAATCTCATTAACAACTTGAAGCATTGTATTGAAACTAAATACAACCTTTCCCAATTTCACAACTATAAACACAACCAATTAAGATAACTCTATCCTGCATATGGTGCAAATTGTTGCGGTTTTTTACTTAGAAATTATGGTTAAAGGTTTGCGTGCAACTACATTAAGAGTCCATATCTTATAACTACTTGATGCATTCCATTGCCTTCCTAACCATCACACCTATTAAAATAATCAAGTTAAATAACTCTATCCTGTATATAATGCAAATCATCACCCTTTAAGAAATTGTGGCTAATGTTTTGCATGTAACTACATTAGAGTCCATTATCTCATTAACTTAAATAAGTGGTGGAATAGTCGAGCGCGCTGTCCTCCGACAGCTCTTGTTTGAAGTGTCTTAACCATTTGCCACATACAAGAAATCTGCAGAAGACGACTTTGAAAACATCTACGCAATTGAAGTTGTATTATTAAATACAAATGATAACTGTGGTAAAAGGGAAAATTGTTCATTATTGGCAGTTACTCTTTTTTCTCACAACGTTTCAAAAGTCATCTTCTACAGATACGTCAACATGCTTCTATAAGTAGGAACAGGTTGAATTGATTGGAAGACACTTTATACAGTGCGTTTGCATCTGATAGTTAAACGTACACATCGATAATTTAAAACAAAAGATGAAGAAATAAGTCAAAGTGTCTACACGTTCAGTTATGTTTTGATCGTTATTAACATATGGATGGTTATTTCTCGGAGGTATGAATTCTTGTTCAGCGCTGTATCCAGTTTGTCAGTCACCTTATGTTGGATCGCAAAATAGACACTAAGAAAGATAACAATGTACGTTTAGTTTATGCCAAGTGACACAATATTACCTCCCTTTAAGTATTTACATTTAGTTTGTATTGCGGATGCGTATATAGGTTACTCTGGATCTTCACTGTTCGTATATTCCAGAAGGTCGGTTAACGTGTCGCGTGGCTCTCTGTTATGTTTACAGCTAGATCTTCTTGCGTATATAGGTTACTCTGGATCTGTACTTGTCGTATATTCCAGAAGGTCGGTTAATGTGTGACGTGACTCTCTGTTATGATTTACAGCTAGATCGTCTTGCGTATACAGGTTACTCTGGATCTTCACTGGTCGTATATTACAGAAGGTCAGTTAATGTGTGACGTGGCTCTCTGTTATGTTTTACAGCTAGATCGTCTAGCGTATATAGGTTACTCTGGATCTTCACTGGTCGTATATTCCAGAAGGTCGGTTAATGTGTGACGTGGCTCTCTGTTATGTTTTACAACTAGATCGTCTTGCGTATATAGGTTACTCTGGATCTTCATTGGTCGTATATTCCAGAAGGTCGGTTAAGGTGTGACGTGACTCTTTGTTATGTTTTACAGCTAGATCGTCTTGCGGGTGTGTATATAGGCTATTCTGGATCTTCACTGGTCGTATATTCCAGAAGGTCGGTAAATATGTAGCGTGGCTCTTTGTTCGTAACTGTATGTCTTATACACGGTTGGTATTCCTAACCCTAACACACATACAGACACTTTCTGACGCCTCTGGAAATATTGTTTCAAATAAAAACATTGCTCATAATGAGCCATTTCGCATTTTGCTACATACACTCATTAAAACAGGTTTTTGACAATTTTGATGAAATATGTTCATAGTTGTCTGCTACAGATTGTTGTTATTGTGGAGAGGGTTACTACCCATGGTGGTCTGAATTTCAGCAGATGTTTCCATCACAGTTAGTAAGGAAGATGCTTGGAGCCACGGGAGTTAACCCCTATCATATATTATGGTGTAAAATATCTGATTAAAGTTTGAGAGTCGACTGAACCATCCGCATTATTTTTTATTATTTATTCTTCAGTCGTACCTGAAAATACTTAAAACATCGAAGTCATGCATTTGTCTTTTTAGCGCTCTTGATATTGGGATAAGCATTATGACTGACTCGCTGCTGTGAGGGTAAATGGATATGTACTCCTGGAAAATAATACTGGAATGACCGTCACATAACTGAAAAGTGCTTAAACCTGCGTGAAGCACCATACCAATAATCAAACATGGTTTAACATGTTTCATACATATAGACGTATTTTGACGCTTTTGCAGGAAACGACTTTTGAAAACATTGTTGCAAATGGGTGCATTGCTAGAAATGAGCAATTTCTCACTTTGCTACATACATTGTTTTCAACTCTATTTAGTAATTACACTCATTAAAACAGATTATTAACATCTTTAATTAAATGTTTTCAAAGTAGTCTGCTGCAGATTTGTTGTATGAGGAAAAGGTTAACACGCTTCGGAGTTTCTAGTAGAGGTAAGCGACAGCGGTTTCCGTCACAGTTTATAGTATGGAAGATGCTGGGAGCCAGGGGAGTTAACCCCTATTATGTTTTACGGTTCAAACTATCTGATGAAAGTTTGAGACTCGACAGTACCGTCCGCCAATTTTGTAATCTTTTTTCTGTCATACCTGAAAGATTTTAAAACGTGGAAGTAATGCCCTTTTCTTCCTAAACGCTCTGGATTGTTGAGTTAGCATTATGACTGACTCGCTTGTGACAGGATGAATGGGCCAATACTCCTTGAAAATAACACTGAAAAAAAGGCTTATAACTGAAGAAAATGATGAATCCGGCGTGAAACACCATATCAACAATCAAAGTTTAACATGAGGATCTTTGGTATTTGCATAGCTACTCTCAAGGATTAATCCGTCACAACAAGATAGCAATATAATGTAAGCGTGTTGTCTTTAGCATCGTCCAGATGTGTTTTGTTTTCGGAGGATAGTTGAATATCATACGTGTAGCCTAGACCTACATTTTTCAGTCGATTTAGGGTGAACAAATATATGCCTTTCGTTAAATGAAGGAGCTCGATATACGTACGTGTAGCTCATAGTTTGGTACGGTTCGCACAAAAGGTGCAATATCTATAAATTGATTAGTGAAATGCTGCTTTTATGTCTACGAAATGGCTCTCACGTTTAGTCATGCAGTTTTGTCACATAATTTGAAAATAAACTCAGGCAATATCATGTGCGTTAAGTGTAGATTTAAAACAGTCAGCCTTGTAAACTGAAGCCAATGTCACAAAAATAGTATTGTGCGCATGCATGACAAAAATGATTACGTCTTGAAATGCGTAAGTTTTGATACAGATATATAAAACATTTTCTTTTCAAAAAGTCAGCTATAAATGATGCGACAAAAGCCGTCTGAAATATTTTTTTATTTAAGAAAACATAATACACTTCAACTATAGGCTCAAAACGGGTGTCGAACGCTTCCACAAGGCTCATATCAAGTTGCCTGTGACCAGGACGGGTATAAAGGAAAACCCAACTCCGGCTAGGTTTTGCAACCGACTTGCCGAAACGCAGCAGAAGAGCAACTAGTGCAGCTAGAAGCCAATGTTAGGCGCTTCCACCTGACACATGTCACGTTACTGTCTAAACTATATAACCCGAACATGACGAGTACATGGATGGGCCTAACTCCAGTTAGGGTTTTCAACCGGCTTCCCGTAACTCAGCAGAACGGCAATTAGTACAACTCGAAGCAAGTGTTAGGCGGTTCCACCTGGTACATTTCAGGTTACAAGCTAAACACTGTAACTCGAAAAGCATAGGTACAAGAACGGACCAAAGTCCAGTTGAGAGTTACTCCGTAAAATGGCAACTAGTGCAACTCGAAGCCATAGTAAGCCGCTTCCACCTGGCACATGTCTGGGGGTCGGCCAATTTATGTTACTCGAGCAAAATGCAGCCGGAGTTGTGCTATGCTTTTGAAATCCTAACTTCCATTGGACTAATATCTTAGCTAAACGGTACCTTGTGCATCTCGACGCCAGTGTTCGATGCTTCCACCTTTCATGTGTCAGGTTTCCGGCTAAATTCTTGTAAACCGAACAGGACGGTTGGGTGCAATGTCCTGACATTTTCGGGAAAGTCAAATTTATGAAGGGATTTTTTTAGAATCAGAAAATGGTGGCATATGCCCAAACTCTAGAGCATAAGTTTGAATAGTTTTATATTATTCCAATCGTATGATATAAAGAAAAATATACATTTTAAATACTCTTGAAAACATTGTGGAAACGGGAGAAATTAATCATCGTGATCAAATTATGCTTTTGCGACGATGTTTTCAAAAGTCGTCTGCCACAAATGGGTCGAAAGTGTCTTCAAGTGAGAAAGGGTTTACTGTTATCAACACTTTCACACTTGAGAGAGTCAATCTTATCGACCAGCCTATTGAGATGGTAAAGTCGCGATAACTCAGTCGGTAACGGCAAGGAATATCAATTAGGGGGTCGTGAGTCCAAATCCAAGAAAGGACACTTGTTTATTACGATGATTGATAAATGTCATTAGGACATTCGTATACCACAAATGGATATAATAGTATTTGTGGGAAGGAAGCCACTTACTTGGCAGTATTTTTGTGAGGAGAATAGGTTTGAGAAAGTCAAGAATAACATGTTCTGTGAAGGGACCGCCCTTGTATAGCTAAAATACAGTTGCACTGGAATTAAATGCAGATCAATCCATCAAATAAGGAAATTGTACATACCATGGAAGGATTTTGTTTATTTGTATATGGGTTCTACGTCGTTTTCAACGTTATTACAGTTATATCACGGCGACAGTTCACTTATTCATAAGGCCTGGGTAAACAAGCCAGTACTAGACTAGGACATATGCACATTTGATTGTATTATTATAAAGGTGTTAACCATGAAAGACCATATTTCTGGATTTGTAATGCAACATTTTGGGTGGCACAGTGGTTCAACTTTTGACACCATGGATTACCCAGAGGTCCGGGAACTTGAAATGTATGAGGCGCTTTATATTGTCTCCCGGAGGCCCTTGTATCTAGCTCAAAGACTACTTAATAACTTCAATTTAAGTCAACAAATGTTAGCCTTCAATGATAACACTTTTATCAATTTTGTCACGTGGCGCTCATAAATGTTTACTACTGAATAGAGTTACATGTCAGCTTTCAGAACAAGCTTATAAAAAGGGACAATGTATTATTTATGAAGATCACCCAGTTTTAACACAAATAACCCTTTGCCTAGTTTCACTTTGCGCACACAATCCAATTCAAACACTATAAACCCACGTTCACATATTCAATGCAGACACACGTTTAAAGTCTAAATACATTTACTTCTTGCGGGCTATTGGGGTAGATCAGGTCAGATCAGACCAGAATCTATCTGGACGTGTCTGTAGTCTGTACACAGTGTACAAAATAACAAATGGACAACTCAAACGTAATAGAAAGTATGGGGATATGATCGAGAACTGAACGTATAAAGGACAGTTCAAAAATGCGTAGGGTGGGCATGGAACCTTTTAGAAACTATAACAACTATTGCTGTTCTTATACAACCTGTATGGCCAGATACTCACCTACTTCCTGATACAGACGACGGTTTACTCATCTATAGCAGACAACATTTGAAAACTGTGTGTCAACAATAGAAACTACTCATCATGAGCTATTTCTCCTTTTCTCGCGATACTTTCTATTATATCTAATATAGAGGGACATATGTATCAAGATAAACCATGCTTTTCTTACGATGCGTTTGGAGGTGACGAATCGTAAAAGGTCATATGAGGTAAACTAGAAATGATATTGTATGATCAAAGTTTATAGCTCAGTTATTGAACTATCCAGATGCACTGACATTGAGATTGTCTCTTTTTCTTTGAGATTAACACTGTCAAATATATCTTCAAAAATTCTTTAAAATACTAAATGTTTGAGCAGGATTCCTTTTGTATTTGAAAATGTTGATGTTTTGTAAAAATATGTACAACAAGGGTCGCACATACTAGGTAATGCGGTAAGCCGACACAAACTTATCAGATATCGTATCGTACCAGTTAAACCGCTTTGAGATCATGATCCGAAACGTTGATGACTAGTCTATTTTAAGCTGTTTCCATTTAATATATACTGCTAGATTTAAAGCCGAGCGATGTAAATGGGAATTCGATAAACGATAGATGGCGTCAGTTCACAACAAATCGGTTCCGTGTCGTAGTATGATAGATGGTTTCAGTCCACACTAAATTGGTTCCGTGTCATAGGACGATAGGTGGCGTCAGTCCACAACAAATCGATTACGTGTCGTAGTACGATAGATGGCGGCATTCCACAACAAATCGGTTCCGGCTAAATATCACAATGACTTTCGTAAAACGAACGATGGTGTCACCCTACAGTGGCATCAGTTCCGTGTCGTAGTACGATACATGGTGTCACCACACAATGACATCGGTTTCGTGTCGTAGTACGATACATGGTGTCACCACACAATGACATCGGTTTCGTGTCGTAGTAAGATACATGGTGTCATCCCACAATGACATCGGTTCCGTGTCGTAGTACGATACATGGTGTCACCACACAATGGTATCGGTTCCGTGTCGTAGTACGATACATGGTGTCACCACACAGTGGCATCGGTTCCGTGTCGTAGTACAATATAGGGAGTCACCGCACAAAGACGTCGGTTCCGTGTCGTAGTACGATACATGGTGTCATCCCACAATGGCATCGGTTCCGTGTCGTAGTATGATACAGGGTGTCACTGCATCGGTTCCGTGTCGTCATCAGATAGATAGTGTCACTTCACAATGGCATTATTTCCGTGTCGTGATGGTGTCACCCCACAATGGCATTGGTTCCGTGTCGTAGAACGATAGATGTTGTCACTCAACAACGGCATCGGTTCCTAGTCAAAGATAGACAGATCATGTCACTCCACAATGGCATTAGTTCCGGATTTTAATGCTGTCACTCCACAATTGCATCGGTTTCATGTCGTAGTACGATAGATGATGTCATCACACAATTGCATCGGTTCCATTTCGTGATGTTGTCACCCCACAATGGCATCGGTTCCGTGTCGTAGTACGATAGATGCTGTCACTCATTAATTGCATCGGTTCCTAGTTGAAGATAGACAGATAGTGTCACTCCACAATGTCTTTGGTTCCGGGTCGGAATGTTGCCACTTCACAATGGCATCGGTTTCGTGTCGTAGTACGATAGATGGTGTTTCGTGATGTTGTCACCCTACAATGGAATCGGTTCCGTGTCGTAGTATGATGATACTGTCACTTCACAATGGCATCGGTCCCCTTTCGTGATGTTGTAATCCCACAATGGCATCGGTTTTGTAGTACGAAAGATGGTGTTATCCCACAATGGCATCGGTTCCATGGCGTGATGTTTTCATCCTACAATGGCATCGGTTTCCGGTCGTGATGCTGTCACACCACAATCACATCGGTTCCGTGTCGTAGTGCGATAGATGAGGTCACACCACAACGGCATCGATTGCATATCGTATTACGGAAGAGGGTGTCACTCCACTATGACATCGGTTGTATGTCGTAGTACGTTAGAGGGTCTCACTCCAAGATGACATCGGTTGCATGTCGTAGTACAGTATAGGGTGTCTCTCCACAATAACATCGGTTACATGTCGTAGTACGGTAGAGACTGTCACTCAACGATTACATCGATGCTGGGTCTTGATTGTGTTACTCCACAATGACATCGGTTCCGTGTCGAGATGTTGCTTAGTCCATAGCATACCCATACATACATGTATGGAAATATATGATGTACTAAGCAACCTTTGGCTATCGAAAAAAGGATCGATGAGTA
>JASEVX010000001.1:17148936-17238133 GCA_031761405.1 Serripes groenlandicus
ACGCATTAAAATGAATAGTTACGCGAAAGAAAGGTGGAGTAACGCAAACAAAATTAATAGTTACACGGAAGAAAGGCGTAGTAACGCGAAAGAAAGGCTGAGTAATGCAATAAAGCGCGTATTAGCGCGAAGGAAAGAATTATTAATGCGAAAAAGGGCTTCAATAAAGGCGTCATAAAGCCTTTTAGGGGATATAAAAGATTAAATAAATAATACACGCTTAAATGCATATTTATTCATATTCACGCTTTTGACATTGTATGATGTTCCATGTCTCCAATCTGATCCACTTGTATTTCTGACTAGGAATTAGCAACAAAAAATTTAAACGGTTTTAGTTCATTTGTGTCTAAGTTTAAAAGAAAGTTAAAGTCACGTGGCCTTTTCCGGAGAAAGACTCTTTACTTGATTTTACGGATTTACTTGACGTTGCTATATTCATTCGTTCTCAGCTTGAAACATCGGGAGATCTGCACGGTTATCGCTGGATGCATTTAAAGTGTAAACAATTTGGATACAATGTTGCCAGGGATATTGTTTAGTATTTACCGATCGATGAAACCGCTAGACTTGAAATGGATGGAAAACAGAAACAGATGGTAAATAAGGATATTTTCAAGTCTAGGACCAAATTTGGTTGGAATATGAACTCTCAGGGTTGAAAAGGAGTCTCTAAAGATGTAATTGATGTATATAGACATGTATCTAAAAAGACATTATATCAGAAATGTTTCGAGTAACTACGCGCTTTTTGCGTTATACCACATTAAGTCCGCGTTACTACGCATGTCTTCGCATTATTACGCATTTATTTTGCATTAGTATGCTATGTTTCGTGTTACTACGCCTTTATTTTTATATTATTAAGCTTTTTTATTAAGATTTTAAAATATGTTTTGCTCTCAGATGGTCCAAATATGCTGGTCGTTATATCGTGTGAGCATTTTAATACATACACTTTGTAAAATTTTACCTTGCACGAAAAGAGTAAGGGTTAATAGAGATATCAAACTGGGCCGAGTTATTATGAGTTACTTAAAGAGTGTACACATTCTTTTAGCGAAATATTACTTTTCAGATGACACATGCTTCCACACCTAGCCCCCAATGTTGCTATCTCGAAAACTAGTGTGACAATAATGGATTGATATTTAATTAAAAAAACATAAGAAGAAATTAATTTAGTCGCCCCAAACCTAAATCACTGATAAGACAAATACGCAAGACACAGGTTAAACAAATAGAGGAAGTTAATAATGTAATCACTTTGGGTGTTAAAAGCATTGAACCTGTTTAAACCAAGGACATTCGTGTTACCATTTTATGTTTTAAACTGGTTCTAAGGTAAGCACAAATATATTTTTGTTCATTCTAATCATATTCAATGTCTCTAACGTTGGCAGACTAATATATTAGAATCAGTCGTTTAATAATAGAGTGTCAGTAATGCCAAATACCGATCCCTAACGAGCCAAACGCTTTCAAATGGTGCTCTATGGAGAGAGGTCGAGAGACTCTGCGAACAAAGAAGAACATATAGTGGCTGCGATCCAAACACAAGCGGTTTTCCCCCTATAGCTGAATGGCGACGAGAGCGAGGCGCTGACTATATACTAACATTCAAACTACTCAAAGTCTATGGTTTTGGTTCAATATCGGCACCCGATTCCCAGTTGTTCCTCAATAGTTGATAGTTTGGTTTGGGTACAAAGCCCTACACAGATAATCGTGTTTGAGCTTCAATACATAATTTGTGGTATAACTCTTACACATTTGACTTAACTCTATTGTCTTAAATCATATTTCCACTTTTCCTGACGTTACATGGCTTTCACAATAGTTCATATAATTGGAATAACCTAAAATAGCATACCAAATGAACAAATAAATTGAGTTAATCATGTCTCATGTCTGTTTATCGGGATTAATATTGTTTGAAAGGAACCGACAAGTAATTCCGTTAATGGAGAGCACATTTCAAAATCAGTGCAGAGTCGGGTCTTGATCTGTTATATGTCTTATCTATGTCTTTATTTGATTAAACCTCAACCGTTACTATAATGTTTATCATGTATTGTAATACAAGATAAAAAGTTCAAAAGAATATGTATAGAACATGCTTTAATGATATACATTTATATTATTCCAATATCTTTCAAAGTCTAAAATCCCAAAGGTTTAGAATAATACAGATTTTCTTGAAGAAATATGGTAAACAATAAGATTTAAAACAAGAATTATCTTTAGAAAAAGATAATTGGCGTAGATGGAATGGTTTCTACATTATGTTAAAATAGGCCTAACCTGAAAACTACTTAACGTTTCCTGTCTACCCTCGCACTCAAATGATGATTACATTACGTTGAAATATTAATAAACTGAACACGACGAAACGTTTCTGATAAACCCTTAAACTCGAATGATGTTTACATTATGTTGAAAAAGTAATAAACTGAATATGACGAAACTTTTCTGATCTACCCTTGGACTCGAATGGTGCTTATATTATGTAGAAATAGTCATAAACTGTAAACTACTTAACGTTTCTGAATTACCCTTATGGAACACCTTTACTGTCTTATGTTGACTTGTTTGCTTATATACGGTAGATATTTCATTACATGCAGTAGATATTTTATTATATGCAGTAGTCATTATGTGTGGTACTTGTTTCTTTATATGCTTCACTTTATTGGTTATATGTAGTGCAACTCTTCTTATATGCGGTGGTACTGTCTTTATATGCAGTGCATTCGAATTTGTGTGCGGTACAAAGACCAATATATGCAGTAGATTTGTTATTGTGTGTAGTAGATAAAACGTTATACGTGGTGCTTTTTACATTATATGATGTGCAAACTTAAATATATGTGGTAGTCACTGTGTCTATTATGTGTGGTGCTTTTTTCCTTATATGCAGTGCAAATAACATTATGTATCGTTCTTTTGTTTATATACAATGTAGATCTCACATTATGTGCTGTGTTTGCATTTAAACTGTCTCAGTGCACTAGATTTACGAAACATCCGGATTCGTTTCAATCCAACAATAATCGGTATTGTTCGGAAATATCCGAACCATCTCATCATAATGACAGAACTACCGCATATAAAGAAAATAATACGGCATATGATGATGGAAGCACAGCATATAAGGAAATCGCATGTTTTATCTACTACACACAATAACAAATCTACTGCATATATTGGTCTTTGTACCGCAAACAAATGCACTGCATATAAAGACAGTACCGCCACATATAAGAAGAGTTGCACTACAAATAACCAATACAATACAGCATATAAAGAAAAAAGTACCACACATAATGAAATATCTACTGCATATACTAAAAGATCTACTGCATATAATGAAATATCTACAGTATATAAGCAAACAAGTCGTCATCATAAGACAGTAAAGGCGTTCCATGAGGGTACTCGATTGGTGTTTACATTATGTAAATATAGTCATAAACTGTAAACTACTAAACGTTTATGATCTAACATCGTACTCAAATGGTTTTTACATTATGTAAACAAAGTCATAAACTGTAAACTACTCGACGTTTCTGATCTACCCTCGTACTCTAATGGTGGTTACATTATGTTAAAATAGGCATAACCTGAAAACTACTCAATGTTTCCGATCTACCCTCGTACTCGATTGGTGTTTACATTATGTTAAAAAAGTCATGAACTGTAAACTACTAAACGTTTCTGATGTACCCTCGTACTCGATTGGTGTTTACATTATGTTAACATAGTAATAGTCTGTAAACTACTAAACGTTTCTGATCAACCCTCGTACGCGAATGGGGTTTACAGTAAATAAAACTGGTCATAAACTGTAAACTACTTAAGGTTTCTAATCTACCAACGCACTCGAATTGTGTTTACATTAAGTAAAACTAGTCATAAAAAGAAAAGCACTAACGTTTATGATCTACCCTTTAACTCGAATTATGTTTATATAAAGTTAAAAAAGTCATAAACAGACACTTATTAAGAGTTCCTGATCTACCTTCACATCCGAATGATGTTAACATTGTATTAAAATAGTCTTAAACTAAAAACTACTAAATGTTCCTGATTTACCCTCGCAGTCGACTAGTGTTAACATTATTTTTTTTTTTTTTTAATATATAACTTTATGAGCCACGTGCATAAATATGTGAAGGTCGTGGCCATCCTCCTTCATACCTTATAAAAAATATGTTTTTAGTAAAATACAATTTCTAAGGTTTTTCCTATGGATAATTATTTTAATCCTGTTTAATATCGGTATCAACATTATGGTAGGTTATATCACTTATTCATGCTCCCTGGGTAAACAAACCAGTACTAGGCTATGAACGTGTTTTGCCGAAAATCAATCAACCCTGACCGCTGCACCTGGGGTCGAACTTATACAATTGAATAGGTTTCACAACTGTTAATAAAGTTATACATTTATATGATGGGAAAAGGAGGCTAAAAACAACAAACAAACAAACAAAGAAGAAAGAATAATAGGAAAACAAGCATTTATCTGTTTGTAATACGCATATAAATCAATGTCAGAATTTAAGAGTGGTTTTGTAATCTTACAATTGTCCAGCTTTTTTTTTTTTTATTCGGCTCGATTGTGGTATTGTAAATGTTCGAGGCTAAACGTAGTCGATTTTTTAGACCATTATTGCAAGGGGTCATTCATTTTGTTTTACAGAATATATATAACCTTTTATTTCTAAAAACAAAATGTACAGTTTAATGTTGTTTTTACCAAATCCTAAGAGTATGTCTGAGAAAGTTATTTGTATAGTTGGAACTACTTCCCTAATATGTTATAATTTCATATTTTCAAGCGTGTATTAATATTGTCAGCCACACAAGAATGTCTGATATTTGATGTATAATAACAGCATTAATAATGCCAGTGAATGGAACTGTTTAACAATGTCTATAACATATAGATAAATAGATTTATTGATGATTTGAGTTTAATGCCGTTTTAATGGTCTCTCAGTATTATCGCTGTAGTGAATTCTACTACCCTTGGGTTTCATACCTCTCTCTCTCTCTCTTTATAAATAAAAGTATGATATTGAAGAGGGTTGGCACATAGTGTGCGAAAATAGAGAATTGCTCATTAGATACAGTTTCTGCTGTTGCCACATTGTTTCCAAAACTCTTCTGCTAAAGACGCGTCAAATGGTCCTTCATATGGGGAAATGTACCTTTCAGATCACGTTTAAATGTAGCATGTTAAACTAATCCATAATAAGAAAGTAACTTAATTTACAAACAGAGATTACGGTTACGCTATAATGGTATTGCTGTTTGTTTATAAAATTTTAGCTGCCGTCCACTACAGCCCGATACTTTGCAGAAGGGTTGCCAATAAAAGTGTGCTAGTTTGGGGAACCTTTCAGGATCATTAATCAATAAATTGGGCGAAGCTTTGCCACCGGGCTCGCTCGGCATGTATTCGCGGAGTGACATACGACATGTTGCGGTATAAACGCCGAAACCTATCCGAAGTAGCCAAATACGACGCGGAAGAATGCCGACAGGTCCGGAATTGGCTCCGGAATGTTTCCCGATTGTGCGGAAAGGTTGCGGTAACATTGCAGAAGATGCTGAAGAGTTGCCAAATCGTTGGCGATAGAATGCTGAAATGTTGCCACTTTCAGAGTCGGGGTAAATAAACGATGCCGAACTACTTTTTTGTTATCAGTTGCTAGTGCGACACCATGGGTGTTAGAGGCCTTCACCTTGCACTTCAGTTTCAAATCCAAGCTGAAATGGGTGCCATGCTTGCCCTGGCATTGTATTTGAGACAGAGAAGAAGAAGACGTCATCGATGGTGGGCTCGCCCCTGGCTCACACACGACAGGAGGCTTCAGTATGGACAATGTGTTTGACGACATACTCAAGCGTCTAACGCTTCGCATTCAGAAAAAGTACACCAGGTTCCGTAACGCCCTTCCTGCTTGTCTAAAGCTTTCGATGACTATGAGGTACATGGTATCCGGGGATACGTACGGCTTCTTGGCGTATGACTTCCATGTTGCTGCGGAAAGAGTATGCCATTTTGTCCCAGAAGTATGTATTGCCCTACTTCAGGAGTATAATGATAACGTTCTGGCCATTCCCAATACTCCAGAGGCCTGGCGTGAAGTGGCCGCCCATCTTCTGATTCGGCTTGCTCTTGTCATTGCTGCCTTTATTAGCCGAAGAAGAGTGGGATGTGCTGGGGGCATCCCTTCGGGACTTTTTCATAGTTTTTTCTTCTCAGCTTGGGCTGGCAGATAGGGGTTTACGCCTTCATCCGAACTTGAGTGTTCAGGGGCTGGCTGAATGGTATATTTCACGCCCAGCCTCTTTTGGGGTAGCTTGCCCTTGCTTCGCACCATGACTATATATTGTTCAACTCACAACAAGAAAATGTCGATGTTGTCAATTCGAAAACTATTGGCAAACTGACGGCATCGCTTCTGCTGTCGCTCTTTTATAGTTCGGGAAATACGGCTCCTGCACGGCATCCCTTATGCTGACAATCGGCGTCTTCAGTGACGATTCGGCAGCTTTTCATTACATGATTGGCATAGCTTCCGCGTGTATACGCGAAACAGAACTCTCTCACTCGTCGTCTTCGGGGAGCTTTCGGCATCGATTCAGTTTCCTTAAGGGACCGCTCGGGGTTTTTACGAAGATTACGAAGCCTCGCAGAAGGCTTTCCGAAGATGCCGAGTTAATGGCGATAGAATCTCGAACGTCCCGAATGGTTGCCGATAGTTTGCCAAAAATCCCGAAGCCGTCCCGAATAAACATTCGGCGTCCGAATTTTAAAACTTTTGAATTTGGATGCCGAAGTTCTTTCGATCGCGAAGACATGCAGAAACATCCCAATTTTGCGAATTCCGCTTTCAGAAACCCTTCGGAAGCCTAGAGGACGGCAGCTATTATTATAAACAATGGACATACTTTGTGTGCCAAACTATTGTAGCACCTCTATAGTCATATGCTTTTATAAAGACTATGGGAATATGATTGCATACTGCACTGATATTGGACAAGTCACATCAAGTCGAAGGATATTTATTATACTTTATAGAGATTATTGGAATATGATCGCGCACTGCACTAATATAGGACAAATCAAAGAATAGTGTAGGGTGGGCATCATAATTATACCTTTAAGTAACTATATTATTTATTAGTGTTCTTACACAGCCTACATCGATCTTTCGAATCACACATTTCCTGATACAGACGACTGTCATCTCTTCTGTAGCAGACAATATTTGAAAACGGAGCTATATATCCTTTTAATGTTTTCTATTATAACTAATGAATAGGCTCAAGTGTTCAAGATATTCCAAGCTCTTCCTAAGATGTGTCTGAACCAGATGAATTGGAAAAAGGTCGTTATCATGTAGACAACAAATAATAATATATGATCAAAGTTTAAAACTAGAGTTTTTCTCTATCGTTGTATAATTGTGTAAAATAATGGTCTCAAGTACATGCTATTACGGTAACCCATATCTTTCTGATAAGGCAGAATATGTCACATCAAACGTCCTCCTCTGGAGTTCAATCCCCTTATCACTATCATAGGAAGTCGGGAACCAGACTATGTGTTTACATTAAAAATTATCAATTTTCTATCCAAAGTATAAGTTTAGCTGAGTTTAAGCTCTCGAATTTGTAGCAGTCCTTCTTGTAAGTTATTTTATGATGCTACAGCTACCTTTCTATGAGCTACATGTTATAATTTAAATAAAGTTAACAGTCTAAAAGAGTTGTGCTAACATAAAATTTGTGACGTCATTACCAATTGAAGGGGAATGTAAATTTAAAATATAGCTTAAATAATGATAAGAGAGCCCATTTTTGCATTTTTCCCACTTCAGAACCTTAACTAGGGTATGAAAACAGAGTAATTCGAAATCAATATTTTTAAATATATAAAATTAAGATGTATAAAATCGATTTGAGTTAGGGAAACGGTCTCTACGTTCGGCAAAGCACCGTGTCCGGACCATCAAGAAGTCATCTTTAGGTTGTCTAGCTTTTATTTAGATCGTCTGTTAGTGGGATGTAAACATGACCTAGATATTCGCTTTTGGTAGCTGTGATTTATTCATTTCGTCTACAAAATTGACCGCTTCGGTGGTGTAGTGGTAGAGCGCCCACCTCGGGTGTGAGAAGTCGCCGGTTTGTTCCCCAGACGTTTCATACCAAAGACTTAAAAGAAATGGTAATGGCTGACTCCTTGGCGCTCTGATTTGCTGGGTTAGCATTACAGCTGACTTGCTGGTTTCAGGATAAATAACTTACCAAGGAAACTCCGTGATATAACTGAAAACATGTTGAAGGCATTAGTTGTTGTGAATGCTACTTACTTTGAAAGCTCAAACAAGTATGTGCATTAACAAACGCATGGGGGACTATTTCTATAAGACATCAGTATGCTAGCTACAGTCAGTGCTCCATTGCGGAAAGTTATTTTTAAAGGCACGAGAGGGCATTTCTAAACGGTGTGCGTTCAGATCAGCACAAACATATACTACTCCATCTTATCATAATACAGTAAATGTACAGGATGATTCGGATCGGCATGGTTCATGAACGTGATTGTGTGCATTATCTCATTTAAGACTGGAGATAAAACATGCAGAAAGTCATTGGATCGAACCTGTGACGTGTCGAGGTCGTGGCGAGTACATTACCGAGAAAGGTAAACCGGTTCACTTACGTGTACTGTGTGTACAAGTTACGCGACACACACTACTAAAGCTAGCTAGCAGTAAGGTCCCAAAGGGTAACTGTAAGGAAATAATTAATTAATTAATTAAAACGATGAACAGTTTGACACTCCTCCATTTAAGCGAGTAACAGTTTGGAATTCCTTTTAAACGAGGCAAGATGCGTACCGCCTACCTAATTAATATTCATAGTAATCCAGTCCGCTTGCAATAGTACCAGCATGGTCATCATGCGATATTATTCAGCGATAACCTGAAAAATTAAACTAATCGGTAGCCTTGTGAAAATGTTTGAATAAAACGATATTCATGCAATATTTCGATGATTTAAATGGCAATCCCGGGCTCGAACTTTGTTGTAGCTAGGCCTATGATTCAATTAAGACCAGGAGCGAGGTCCATGGGTGGACAGAACTAATGTTGCGTACCTTTATGTCTGTCCGTATATCAGAGTGAACGCTTCGCTCTTATGTGGCTAGAGGTTTGAACAAAGACAAAGGCAACACAAGATTGATGAAAGACATAAAAGTAAGATTAAGGTTGACGTCCGTCAACAATATTGAGATCTACCTTTTGAACTCTCTAGCGGCGACAAGCCTCACACTTGCTTCGCTTAGCTACCATCATATCTCGGTCGAATTATAAACTTGTTCAGATTGCGTCAAGCACTAGGACGGCAGGTCAAAATTAAGAAATTCAATGTGAAAATTATAGGGGCTTCATTTTTAGCTCCAATGCCTGAAAGCTGGTTGAGCTTATGTCATGGCGAATTGTCTGTCGTGTGTCCGTGCGTGCGTGAGTGCGTAAACTATTTGCTTTAAACCACTTCTGGTTTCCACGGCAACCGAAAGAAAAAATAGTGAAAACTTAAAGAAATCTTCTCCTCCTAAAGTATCAAGTCGGTTTTCGAATAATTGTGTAGGTATGCTCCTTGTGAGACCTTCTATCAGATTCAGCCAAATAGATTGGTCGAAGAACATGGCCGCTAGGGGCGGGGCTATTTTGACTTCCTCGGGAGTATTTTCGTTCTGCTCAGATAATAATCAATCTGGCATGTACACTTGATTTGCATGGCATTTATCAAATGACCATTACCTCTCCCCATGGTGCTATAAGTAACGGTACACAGATAACATCTTCACTAGTGGACAAAATATAGTTTGGGTCAGGTCACAAAGTGAAAACTCTTCTGTGTTTTAAAAGATGTCTAGCTACCTTTATTTCAAACAAGAGAATACATGATTGTTATTCCTTTAACTGAAGAAATACATTTGAAATACGTCATATTAAACTTTTCCCACATACAACAAATCTGCAGTAGACGACTTTGAAAAACATCTTAGCAAAAATATGGAAAATCTCTGTGAATGATAGTATAATACCTGCATAGGGTAGAAAACAGTGTGTCAAAAGGAGAATTGCTAATAATGAGAAAATTCTCTATTTTTCACAATGTTTTCTGCATCATATAATCTGAAACTGTTTGATGGAAGGGTTTGATTAAGATAAATCACATAAGTATATAAGTATATAAAGATAAAAACAAGATGAACAAAAGAAAAGTTAACCATTTCCCTGATACATATAGAGCATTTGACACCTCTAGAGCAAGAATAAACATTTGCAAATATTTTAGGAAATGGCTCATCATGTATTTTGTCTTCTTTTCTCAAAGTTTTTTCAACTTTGATTCTGAACAGTACTTCCATATGTGTTTAAAAATATTTTAAGAAATAGCTCATAATGTATTTTGTCTTCTTTTCTCAAAGTTTTTTCAACTTTGATACTGAACAGTACTTCCATATGTGTTTGAAAATATTTTAGGAAAAAGCTCATAATGTATTTTGTCTTCTTTTCTCAAAGTTTCTTCAACTTTGATTCTCATATTTGTTTGAAAATATTTTAGGAAATAGCTCATAATGTATTTTTTCTTCTTTTCTCAAAGATTTTTTCAAATTTGATTCTCAACAGTACTTCCATATTTGTTCATGTTTCATAGTTTTGCTAATATATTTTCACAGCAAACATGTAACTCTGAAAACAGCAAATCAGTTGAAAGGTAAATTCATGCAAATAACTATCTCTCATTCCAAGTATAGTTGTCAGATATATTTTAAGATGGTAATGGTTGTTAACAGAATATTACATGAGGAAAATGGTTGTGGTCCATTTTCATTATATTCAATGAGTTGACCCAGTATCTACACAATATTTGAACTATGCATGGTTTTTGTAAAAAAGATTTTCACCACGTTAACCTGGCCACGAAAATTACAAAGAAACGTATATTTGACAGTTTTAAAAAGGTATGAGTACGATTGTTAACTCTTCTCTGTAATGGTTCCAATTGGCAGTGTACATTTGTGTTTATAAACTTGTTATTATATAAGGACACAATTCCGCTAATCTGTGTTTAACTTTTCATGCACAATAAATATTTGGGGCTACACGTTTAGCTTTTACTGATTATGTGAATGTATGTAATATGAATAAACTTGTCTGAAGCTGTACAGTGTCCATAAACAAAAACGACCCCTTCCCTTTTGATACAGATGACAATGCTATACCATGCAGTGATACTGTATTATCTTGCAAAATTAACCTGATTCGGACCTTTGTACATACAGTTTCATCTTTATTTACAATGTGTGACATGTATCCAACAATGTGTTTTGCATAAAACAAATAACAAAGTCTATGAAAATACATGCATGTTGTATTCAATTATATATATTTGGACACTGGTGAAGAGAGGTAAATGTTGCTAAGTGATAACTGGTTCATATACTTCAATAGGAAATGTTGACAAGATAACATTCTGGGGTAGACAGTGAATTCCATCCTCCATCTGTAATCTTTTTGTCTTTCATCTAAAAAGATAGTAATGTTTATTACTAATTAGCTGAAACTAAATTTAGAATATGTAATCACATTTGAAAAACACGAATATTTTTTTTTTTTAATTTAGCCGTTTAATCTTAAGGGTTCAACACTAAAGAGAAGAAATGTTAAATACATGAAACAAATAAAATATACCTTTAGTTTTACATTTAATGCAGCCAGTTCATCTAATCATGCATTTCCTGGCTTGCTCACACCAGTACTCCTCACAACATACTTTATAAGTAAATGGCTGCTTTTCCACATAGACTGTTATCCCATTGGTGAAAAACAAATGATGCATCTCACAGTGACTTTTGTCAAACGTTCGAAAGAAGTTGGCCGAGCCGGGATTCAAACTCAAAATCCCTGGATTGCCAGCTCGCGTCCCTACCGACTGAGCTACCAGGGCTCGGCTTTCTTTCCTACATACGCCAATTTTGCAGCAGACGCACATCTAGGCAAAGCTAGGGAAAATTTCTGTAACTTAAAGAGTATAATTGTTGAAAAGAGACAAAAAATTAGGACAAAAGAAAAAATTTCCCTTTTGTAACAATGTTTTCAAAAGTCATTGGCTGTAGAGGTGTCAGTAAGCGTCTGTATGTTGTACTTTTTTACATTACAAAATGTTTGAAGAAAAGAATTTATTTTATGCCTATCGATGGATTATAGAGATTTTTCAGTGAAATAGAAACTGGTAATCCACTTTTTCAAACAGTGAAATTACCATTTTCAAACAGTGAAATTACCACTTTCCAAACAGTGAAATTACCATTTTTTGCCGGAACTATTTTTTTCATGATTTTTTTTTTTTTTAATTGTGGAGTTTACTTTTATTTTATTAGATAATATGCCTCTAAATAAAATATGTAAATTAAAATGATAACTTTATGCAATGTCTTCAAATTATTTTTACGTTAATCTCCACAGAAAATACTGGACTATTTTTTCCAGGTAGAAATACAAACTGTGTTAAAACGGTGAGGCTCACAACAGAGAAAATCTGGAGGCACTGTACGGGATAAAATATACAAAAAAATGTTAAAAATACCTTTTATGGCCTAAAATAAAAAGAAAATGTGTTAGTTTCAGTGAAAGATCGATTTTATTTTATCTCGTGAATAAAAAAATTACTATTCTCACTCGTGGCAAAGCCACTCGTGAGAATATATTTGTTTTCTTCACTTTCACTGAAACAAACAAATATCCTCTATATAACCATTTTTATAATGGGCAAAGACGCAGTTGCAAGAGACGACTTTTGAAAACAATGGCAATGCCACAATGTTTTCAAAATGTATGGAATAATCACGCTTTTGTTTTTAAATATGCCTGTTAGAAGGTAATAGTACCCTGCAATCAGCAACTTTTAGCCATATTTGCTTTTCATTCCAAGTATGATTTTCAGTTCCTTTTGCTAAAATATATACCAAGATCAGCCTGCATATATACAAAAACTCTGATCTTGATATGTCTTGTTTGTTACTCTTGTATAGGTATAAGCAAACCATATACAAAACATTTATATCACATGCTGAAAATCCGGATATAAGGGTTAAATTTGTTTTATTCAAGTAATGTTTTCAAAAGTCATTGTTCTTGCAACAATATCAAACAGTGCTTATATTTCACAAAACTTAAAATTATAAGTTATTTTAAAAGTTTAAAGGTAATTTTTAATTAGTAAGTTTTTCCTATCGAACAGTACAAGTAGATAATTCCTGCAGTAGAAAAGGGAAAATGCTCTGGTTCTCAGTCAACTTTGTCACACAAAAAAAAAAAATTATGTCCAGATTAACAATTCAATCCAGTTAATTTCATTCATAATATATTTTGAAATTTGAACATTCTTAAATACCTAATAAGGGAAAGGATTACATTTAAAGGAAAAAACATGGACCTACCTTGAGCACTTTTTCCTCCGATGCAAAATTCACGATTCTATAAAAACTCAGTAAAACTTGAAATTCTCTTGTGTATCTAACTAGTGGCTGCAAGTGACCATCGGTACCAGTGACCATTACTGTAAATTCTGCCCATTAATTTTGACGTATCGGATTCTGCCAATTAATTTAGGTGATAAAATCTCCCCCTTGCAGTGCTGACCCTCGTAAGCCAGATCAAAGAATACTGGAAACAAGTATGATTTTGGGAGGATGTCCTAGGACTGTATAGCGAAAACTTAAAAAATCTTTTCTCCGAAGTATCTGGCCAATTTTCAAAATATTGTAGAAATGTTCCTAGGGTGACCCCCCATCAGATTACTTTAAGCCATGTATATTGGTTAAAAACTAAAGCCGTCAGGCGGCGGGGCTATTTTGCCTTATATGGCTATAGTAAAAACCTAATAATCTTCTTCTCCGAAAGTGTCGCGCTGATTTTCAAATAATTTTGTAGAAATGTTCTTAGGGTGACCCTGTATCAGATTCCTTCACGCCATGTTAATTGGTCAAAAAACATGGCCACCAGGGGGCGGGGCTGTTAAGAGATTTGTCATTAAATATTGGTCAAGTTTGAAAATGGGTTACATGTTTTCAAACACTAGGTCACTGGGTCAATTTTAGAGAAAACCTTTGAACACTGAAGAGACCAAATGTCTCACCCATCTTCATGTGATATCGGTTTAATTCAAAACTCGTTCACGAGGGGTGAAAACCTAGATCACTAGCTCACATTTAAAAACAACCTTTGAGCACTCTAGAAGCTAGATTTCTCATCCGATCGACATCACATTACATAAGAGCATGCATTTAACTCACATATGGGTTAAGTTTGAAACTGGGCATCGTGGGTTCAGAAACTAAGTCACTAGGACAAATTGAAGAAAATCTTGTGAACACTCGATAGGTCACATTTCTCTTCCGATCGACATGGCATTTTATCAGAAGATTCATGACTATTAAATATCATTCATGGTTTATGGTGAATTAGAAACGAAGTCAATAAAACCTTGTGAGTTCTCTGAAGACATCATCTTTTAAAAACAATCATATAAGAACACCCAACTTCACAAATTCTCGGACAGATTAAAAATTGGGTGCCATTTAATTTTAATGAAAGTTGATCAGAATACTGGCTTCCATCATATCTCAGTCACGTTTGAAACTGGGTCAATTTGGGTCCAAAACGATGTCACCAGGTCAAATTTGTGGGAAAACATTGTGAATACTCTAGATACTCCCTTCCCTTTTCATACATTCTAAATGGAAGTGATTAATCAGATTATATATCTACACCAAATATCGGTCAAGTGAGAACATTGGTCATAATAGATAAACAAAAATGTTACTAGTTCAAAATATAACCAAACTTTATGAACACTCTAGCGACCCCATTATTCACTCATTCAATATGAAAGCTAATCAGAACTTTCGTCACCATTAACTCTGTGTCAAGTGTGCCCGTCCGTCGGTAAAGGTACCAGTGGACATTTTTGAACAGTGTAAGTTCAGTTCATACTGTACATATGTTCCATCGAATCATAATCTACACAAATTGAACACGCGTATGTAAGAACTTTTTTAACAGTGTATATCTCGATTAGATTGTGCACAGGCTGATTTGGTATACATTATTGACCCAAAGTCAACCTTTTCCCCGTAAAGGGCTTGTATAATGCTTATATTTGAGATGAAATCACAGAATGAACAATCTACATGGTATGCATTTTTATTAAACTGTCGTTAATAACTTCTATTACAGGGAGAAGTAGCAAACTACGCATGCGTACAGCATAATCATGGCTTCTGAATCCAAATCTCTGCATAAAGGGTCTGACGAGATATACAACCAAGACTGTGAGGTTTGTCTGTCAAATGATAAAATATCAGAAGCCATATCCTACTGTAACATATGTTGTGAGCACCTTTGTCAGTCATGTGATATGGCACATAGAGGGTCTAGGGCGACGAGAGACCATACTATTATGATAGGGAGAAACATACCATCAGTATCTACGAGGAAGCAGCCAACGTTACCATTTATGTTCTGTGATACACACAAGACATCGTTACTCGTTACCTACTGCTCCACTCACGATGAGGTCATTTGTCCTGCCTGTAAAATGACGAACCATGCAAGATGTAAAACAGGCGATGTCAGCAGGCACAGTGCTAAAATTGATGTTGAAAATGAGCTTAAGAAAGTCGCAAATTGTCTGAGAGACTTGACAATTAGATATGATGACCTTACAAATAACAGACACACTGATAAATCAACCGCAATGTCTCAAATACAGAATTGCTTCAGCGACATGCAACAATTCCGCACGGATATTAATGACAAGCTGGATAAACTTGAAAAGAAAATGTCTTCTGAATTCCGACAAATTGAAGAAACGATGAAAAAAGAGATCGATGGTCACGTGACGTTAGCCGATGACATTTTACACCAAATCGAGGATCTTAACAAATCTTTGTCGGACTGTAAGAACACGCAGGTAAATGACGTCTTGTTTGTCGGGATGAAGAAAGCGTCTTCACGTGCAGATGAATATGGTCTTATTCTTGGTAAAATCCAGAAAGAAATTTACCCAATAAAGATTCGTTTTCAACCCAATGACGTCCTATCTGATCTGATCAAGCAGTCACAATTACTGGGCACTGTCGCTAACAACCGACCAATTGATTCCGGTTCAAACCATTCATCTATACAGAACATATCTGTGAAGCAGAAACAGACAATAGATGTGAGGTCAGATAGAGTTTCGGGATGTGCATTAATCTCTGAAGGGCATCTTGTACTCACATGTGGCAAAAACGGTCTGAAAATGTTTGACGAAAACTTCATTTTCAAGACCCAGCTTTCCATTTTTTCAGTGGACGTGTCTACTATCAATGACACTGACGTCATAGTTACACAAGGAAACCTCAAACAACTGCAGCGGGTCAGAGTATTCCCGGGGATGGTGGTGAAGAAAACGTTGAAGATGGATAGAGACTGTAACGGCGTAGATGTTTGTGGTGAAGAGATCTACGTTACCTGCCATGATCGTCCCGGTAATGGTGAAGTAAGAGTACTAGACATGGACGGTAAAGTACAGAGAAGGTTGGGAGTAGATAACGGTAAATATATATTTACAGCGCCTGAATGTGTTAAAGTCAACAAAGTAGGCAGTAAGATATTTATCTCTGATTGGGTCACTAAGACTGTAACATGTTTGAGCAATCATGGTCACGTG
Source organism: Serripes groenlandicus (assembly GCA_031761405.1). NCBI lineage: Eukaryota > Metazoa > Mollusca > Bivalvia > Cardiida > Cardiidae > Serripes > Serripes groenlandicus. Next base: position 17,165,749 of record JASEVX010000001.1, read on the forward strand.
ATATACCGGTACTCTGACATAGATTTGAAGTCACCGGCCGGAATGTATGTGGATGGAGAAGATAACCTGTTAGTGTGTGGAGCAAACTCTAACAATGTACATATGATCAGAGATGATGGTAGCAAGGAGAAGATTGTGTTGTCTGGGAAGGACGAGATGGAGTGGCCAGTGTGTATATCGTTTAGACCCAGTGATGGTTGCCTAGTGGTTGGTTTATCTCCGAACGCTAAAACTGATCAAAAATTGATCATATTCGGTACTAGATAAGCTCATGAGTGTCCCGGATAGACATGTTATTTTGTCTTATCACATGCCGTGGATTTCGCAGAAACGTCGTTTTCTATGATTCTATGTACTAAGTATAAAGCTTAGAAAATAAAGTGTTTTCAGTACAATTGCGTGTGATAGATTTGCATAGATGGATGATAGCAGGACCCGTGATAATATCTAAAATGTGTATTTGAGTAAGTCATTATGTTAGCCGCATAACACGAAAGTGGACATTCAGAAATTTTAAAAATATTGGTAGTTAAGATCAAACTATGTATACTTCTTGTATATTTTTAGCAGCGTCATTTGTTCACTTAGTCTAAATGGAAATGGAGATTTTGTCCATAGAATATTTTGTCCAGTTTTTCGTTCTTCCGACGTGACTTTGGTTGTGTGAACGACTAGATAGCCGATATGGGAGATCCTGATCAGACTGTATATATGTTAAGGCTGATCTGGATGTTTACTTATCACAACGTGCATTTCTTTTTACAAACTAGAAAAGATTATGTTAGACTATTTGTATTATTTGTTTAGAAGTCACAAACTATCGAGGTAAAACGATAAGGATCAAGCTCACTCAACACATTAATTCTGTAAATTGTATCTAATTCTTTTTAAACGAAATTACTTGAAATATTGTTTGAATTTTCATTTTACTAAACTTTCATTAACCAATATCTTTTATTTTATATTTTATATTTTAATAAGTATAATTAATTGTTCAAATTCTTAAAGATTTCTGCCGCTTCAGCCAAAAGTTGGTTGTGTCGCACAAAAAGAGAGTGAATATTTGGATGAGCCTTATCTTTCCCGTAGTCTCATCAAAAACACCCACACGGCCGTTTATGTTAGCGTACAAATAGACAAGTCACAGATATAATTTTGAAAAGAAAAATGTAGCCCCACCTGTTGAATTCATGACGCCTCTTTATTCAAAACATCTATGCATTATTCTAATCAAGATCTTCACGCGTTGTCATATAATCGATAGACCATTGCAGTATCTTTTGGTATGTAATAACAACACTGACGACGCTGTAGAAAGTGTAGGTTGATCCGAATCTAAACGGGTCACAAATGCCCAAATGCCTTATATCCTGTATCGGGGATCGTATTAGTTTGTGAATCAATACTTAACGTAAGTGGAAATGATTCCTTCATCAGGACATACTTTCTCGATTATATACGACAATAAACAGTGATGAGAACATAGGTGATAACTTCCTCGTCTAAGCCCACACTGTAGGATTATAAAACAATACGAATTGGTTAGTTTATTTTAAAAATATTAACCCCATACCTCACACAAATACCGTAAGAACAATTAGGATTTGAAAAAGTAACCAAGTAATAACAGACTGAGCCCTCACGGTTAGCTTTAAGCAAAGATATGCTCGCTTGTTAACATTAATTAACCCTATACCTACTTGAATACAGTTAGAACAGATTAAGGAACATAACACGTATCCAAGTATTAACAGTCTCATCTGATTCTTCACTGTTCGCCTTTAAGCCAAGATATTCTTGCTTGTTAAAATTATTTAACCCTATACCTTACTTGAATACAGTTAGAGCTAACACCATAATATATATGCATGTATATATAATATACAGTAAGAACAATTTGGACTTTAATATACATACATAAGTACATGTATTAACCGGGTCGTCTGGATCCCCATTGTGCACTTTTAAGTTTGAAGATGTGTGTGTTCACTATATAGAAACCAACATCACAGGACATAAGTATGCATATGTTTACCTACAGTGCGAACAATTTCGACTTAAACATGTATTAACAGGCTCATCTGATTCCTTACTGTTCGCTGTTAAAGCTGAAGGTGTTTGTTAGTTCATTACACAGAAACTAGCCCCGTTAATCCTATACATCAAAATACAAGGTATAAATATTTTATTATCGGTGTTTTGTTATATCCCTTATAACGTTTGTGTAATATAAGTTTGCATATTTTTGTGTTAGATATTAGATACATGTACTACTGATTATACTACTGATTAATGATTAATAAATAGTGTGTGCTTACCTTCTTGATATAATTGCTTTTTTCAATAAAATCTAATAATGGCATGACATTTTTCTGGTTGAATTTACACAATTTTCCTTTAGACCTGTCATCGTAAACTCAAGAAGTAGTTGATTACCATGGTCCTGGTTTTCATATCAATCTCTTAGTGTGGGAAATGGACATCCGGTTACCCGATTCATAATAGTTAACACAGACCAAATGTTATCACTTCTCACACACTGATTCGAACCCAAAACCTTTGAATGAGTTTTGTCATTGCTCTTTAGGCGGGCACTCGAACCACTACGCAATCGACTTATTTCACACCAACTGATTCGAACCAGGAACACAGATCTGGACTCTTTACAACAGAGTTATAGACATGGCTCTGGAGGCGGACACTCTAACCCCTTTCTTATATATAAAGTACTTTGTTCTTAAACTGACAGGAGCCATTGAACAGGAGTTCTGAGCTCTATCCTAAAGATAAACTCTGTCGTAGACATCGTTCTCGAGGCGGGCACTGTAACGACTACCCCATCGAGATAGTACGTATTTCACAAACTGATTTGAACCAGGAACCATTTGAAGAAGGTCCGAACTCTTCCTTACTCATACTGTATGTCGGTGTCATCGTTCTCGTCCCCTGACTCCTTATCGCTAATCCATATAGCATCTCCCATGTTGTGGTGGACCGCATCGGTGATATAGTGGTAGAGCATCCACAACGGGTGCAGGAGGTCGCGGATTTGATCTTCGACAGGGTCATATAAAAGACTCTAAAATGGTAGTAATGACTTTCCTTACTTTGCACTCTAGATTGTAGCATTGCGAATGACTCTTTGGTATCAGGATAAATGGACTAGAAGTACTGGTAATTTACCCATGAATGCCGTGATATACATGAACATTGTTGAACGAGGCGTTAAACACCATACTAGAAGAAAAACACAAAACAAACAACTTGTGGAATATTTGCAGCTATGAGAAAATAACTTTCGCTTTCCAAGAAACAACCCTCGTTAATGCATGCCGCAATTTAATCCGGAGTGAGATGACAGTTTTACGTTTAATTTGTAAAAATGTCTTACCCTTTGCCACATACAAAAACTCTGTAGCAGACGACTTTTAAAAGCACCTAGACAAAACTATTGAAAGATTCTGTTAATGGAAGTTTATTATTGAATAAAAATGAAAACATTGTCACAAAAGGAAAACTTTCTCAATATAGGCAATTCCTCATTTTGCAATCAGGTTGCAAAAGTTGTCTGCTACCGATGAGTCAAAATGTGTTCGAAAGGGTTAATGGGATTAAATAATTGCAAACCAATTCGTGTAGTGTGTTTGCATTTGATAGTAATACGTTAAATTCGATAATTTAAAAAAAATATGAAAAATAAAGCCAAGCTTTCTTCAATTTCTTGGTGTATTTTTATGATTATTATTGATGAACATATTTCTCGAAAGTTTGCAATTTTGTTCAGCGCTGTATACAGCTTTAAATGAGAATAACTTAAGAAATCTTTAAGAACACTAGGAAAGATAACAATGAACGTTTAGATCAGACAAAGCGATACGATATTACCTCCCTTTAAGTATTTACAGCGTAACCGTATGCTTGATAAAAGGTTTGTTTTCCTCTTACCCATTCCCACCTACACAAGCTTTATGACGCACCTGCACAAGACTACATTTGAAAGTTGCATGCTATAGCTTTGCTGTATGAGAGAAAGGTTTAACCACAGTGATCGGAATTTCAAGGACAATATAGCTGTTGCTGTTTCCGTCACAATATGTAACAATGATGCTGGCAGTCACGGGAGTTAACAAACTATACGATGACAGTGTGATACTCGACTGATGACGTTCACTCACAGTATTATTTTTTCATTTCTTCATCCGTCAAACATGGAAGACTTTAGACTTGGAAGCAATGGCTTTTCTTTCTTGACGTTCAGTATTGTGGTGTAAGCATTACGACTGACTCAATGGTGCTATACCCCCTTGACCCTCAGGATTGTGGTGTTAGCATTACGACTGACTCCATGATCTATACACCCTTGACGCTCATGATTGTGGTCTTAGCATTACGACTGACCCGATGATGCTATACCCCCTTGACGCTCAGGATTGTGGTGTAAGCATTACGACGGATTCGATGATGCTTTACCTCCTTGACGCTCAGGATTGTGGTGTAAGCATTACGAATGACTCAATGGTGCTATATCTCCTTGACTCTCAGGATTCAGGTGTAAGCAATGGTGCTATACCCCCTTAAAAGAATAATTGGTGTGTTAACGCCCGCCGACAACTAAGGTAATTTTGGGCGCTTAATGATTTACTTACGGTAAATGATGAAATAATTAAAATTGAAACATTTACCACAGTCTATTAGACAAAACAATCAAACATGATGTATGCGATACTTAACATAAATATAAAACAACATGTAAGCCAATGTAAACTAGGATATAGGCAAACACGCCCAACATTACTATGATATACTTAACATAAAGGTAAATAATATCTGAGAAATTGTGGAACAGGATCAGTAAGGGTAATGAATGTGCAAAAGCACGATTTAAGAAATAATCATATCTTATTAAAAATATTAATTTCCCTAAGGAAATCAAATAAAATTTCAGGTTTGACAGACTCAAAGAGTTGACACATACTTTGAGCCTTGTAAAACCTGTCACGTATAGGGGCGAAATCAGCACACACAAGAAGAATGTGCTGTACTGAAAGTTGATTAAACATGGAATACATTGAGGAGCTTCCTCTCCTTGCAGTAAGTATGCATGCGTTAACCATGTGTGTCCAATGCGTAAACGGGCAAGAACAATTTCTTCACGATGAAAGGATTTCAAAACTGGCAGCCACTCACCACGCATAGGCTTTACTGAGTGGAGTTTATTATAAATGTGGTCATTCCAGTATATTTGCCAATACTCGCGAATCAAAACATTGATTAAAGGTTTAAAATCAAAATAAGGTATTTTAAAGGTAATATATCTTGTGAAAGAGCAGATTTTGCAGCTCTATCTGCTATTTCATTACCTATAATACCCATGTGTCTGGGGATCCAGCAAAATACAACATTCGATGTTGCCCAAATATATTATAGTTTAGACAGGAGATTAACAACAAGAGGATTTTTAATTTTCTCATTCTGAAGTGCCTGCATAGCAGACAATGAGTCGGTAAAAATGATATACCGCCAATAACCCTCTGATTGAATGAAGGCTAACGCTAAATTTATTGCCTTTAATTCGGCGGAGAAAACAGAAGAATTATCTGGTAGCCGAAATGTTATCACATGGCCATCAGGAACTGCGGCAGCAGCTGCCCTTTTGTCATCCTTAGAACCATCTGTATAAATACGCTCAAAGTTAGAATATGTATTTTTAATTTCCATATATACTTAGATTTAAAAACAATAGGATCTGTGCATGCCTTTTTATCGGTCGCAAGATTATAACTAACTGATGGTCTATTTAGAGTCCAAGGTGGAGTATCTGAAATCTCCTGCTTCGCGATGTTGTCGAGATCAACATCAAGCTTAGCGACTCCTGGACCGGAACGGATACCAAAAGGCAGTATAACCCGTTCCTTCTTTAAAAATAATTCATTGTATAAAGGGTTAAAAACAACTCTATGAGTGGGATTTGATAGATTAGACTTAATTTTTTTTTTAAATACTACATAGCTGGTTTTTGTCGGCGTAAATATGACGATGGTTCATTGGCTTCTACAAAGAGACTTTTGACGATGGATGTTCGAAAAGCGCCCAGGGCTAGCCGTGAACCCTGATGGTGAATGGTATCAAGTGTTGCAATGTATAACTTTCGTGGTGAGCCATAAACAATACATGCGTAGTCTAATTTAGATCGTATTAATGACCTTTAAAGTCTCAAGAAGACTTTACGGTCAGCACCCTAATCCATGTGGGATACAACGCGTAAAATATGTATTTCAGGCATTTATTTCTAAGATATTTAATATGAGGAATAAAAGTCAATTTTGGGTCAAACAATAGACCAAGGAATTTAAATTCAGGCACAACTTCAAAACGAGTGCTATCTAGTGTTAAATCTGGATTTAGGTGGTTGCATTCATTTGGTCTTGCTTTTAGAGAATCTAAAGACGTTTTTGTTTGACCATTTTTGCAAATTATTCAAAACTTGTTGCAATTGTCTTTTAATTGTATGCATATGTTTTGATCTGTAGCAAATACAGCAATCATCAACACATAGAAAAACATTCAACTCCAGGGTTAACAGATTTAATAATTTATTAATCTTCACACTAAAAAGTGTAACAGAAAGAATGCATCCCTGGGGAACACCCATTTCCTGTGCATGTGGATCAGACAAAGTATCCCTAACACGAACTTTAAACAGACGTCTTTTTTAAAAAAGCAGAAATGAAATAAGCAAGGCAACCTCTTATGCCAAAATCATGTAGGTCATTCATAATATTATATTTCCAGGTAGTGTCATATGCACTTTCTAAGTCAAAGAAGACGAAGACAACGTGCTCCTTTTTAATGTATGCTTCTCTGATAAAAGTTTCAAAACGGATCAAATGATTCACTGTGCTTCTATGTTTACAAAAACTAGACTGGAAAGTAGTAATAAATTTGTTCTTTTTGAGAAAACAAACAAGTCTTTTGTTCGCCATTCTTTCCATGGTTTTACATATACAGCTAGTTGAGGCTATAGGACGCTAATTCCCAGGATTAGTTGTATCTTTACCAGGCTTAGGAATTGGAATAACGATGGCATCTTTCCAAGATCTCGGGAGATTCCCCGTTCGCCAAACCTGATTATAGACGTCAAGTAAACAAGAAAGGGACCGAAAAGGTAAATGTTTAATCAGTTGATATTGTACGAATCATCTGAACTCGCAGCGTTATCATGGTACTTCTTGAGAGCATATTTTAATTCTTTTTTACGTGAAATCTTCATTGTAGGCCTCTTCATTTTTCGATTTAAAGTTAATTTTCCGTTTCTCCTTCTGCTGTTGAATTTTTTGAAACTTTGGAGAATAGTTTAAAGAGGACGACGTTTGTGCAAAGGAATCTGCCAAAGTGTTGGCAATATCCTTCTTTGGGGTAGTGATACCGTCTGAGGTGTTCAGATGATTCACACTAAACGAACTGATCTTTCCCTTTATTTTCCTTATCATGTCCCATGTCTTTTTGACAGATGACCTAGAATTTAATCTAGATACATACTGTCTCCAAGACGCACGTTTACCTTGCTTAATTGTTTTGCGAGCTTTTGCTCAGCTGTTTTAAAGTATACATGATTGTGATGGGTTGGCCTCAGGTTAAACTGCCTGAGAGCCGATTTGCGTGTTCCTATAACCGTTTTGCAATGCTCATAAAACCAAGGCTTACGAGGGTGCTTTGGATTTGTCGAAGTTTGGGAAATTGCCTCTTTAGCAGCCTGATAAATTAACGTAGTAAATAGTTGTGTAGGATCATCACATTCAAAGAAAGCATCCGGATTAATGGAATGTTCACATCGCATCTGTAATAAAGTCCAGTCCCGCTTTGTGGAGCTTCCATCGTCTCGGACGCCCCTGGACAGATGGCCCAGTTTCAGTGATAATTATAGGGAAATGGTCACTTCCACTTTCCACTTAAAGTCATCAAATATATCAGGACTACAAATAGAAACATCAAGAGATGAGTAAGAACCAGTAGCAGGATGCAAATTGGTGTGAGATTTATCATTCAAAATACAAAGGTCATGTTTAAAAATAAAATCTTCTAATAGTTGGCCTTTGTTATTGGTGTCTCTACATCCCCACAACGTATTGTGTGAATTGAAGTCACCAACTATCATAAAATGTGTTGGAAGCTGATTGACAAGTTCAACGAGCTTGTTTGTATCAAGAGGCTGACTTGGCGGAAGATACAAAGAACATAAGGAAATTGCTTTGCTTAATGAAATTCTTACCGCAGTTGCCTGCAGAGTTGTAGTAAGTGAGACTAACCTATGGGGAACAAAGTTGTTAACAAATGTTGCTACCCAACCACAAGCTTTAGCACTTGCATCAGAAGTTGTATGATAACATGAATGATATTTAAGAGAAAGACTATCATTATCTTTTAAAAATGTTTCTTGTAAGCATTAGCTACTGGTTTCTTTTCATTAACTAGAAGAGACAATTCCTCAAAATTGGCTTTAAATCCACGACAGTTCCACTCGATTATGGAATTCATTTCAAATCGTCCTTGGAATACAGGTTCACACATTTTGGTCTCAGCTAACGAAGTATGCCAGGAATCAATATTATGATTCCAGTCATCCTTCGCATTTGACCATGAACGAGGAGACTTAGTATCCTGTGTCTCCATGTCATCCAATCTCTGAAAACGGTTTGTAATTTTAGTTTTAGATAAACTAGGTCTATCTAATTGGACCTTAATTTTTCTAGGTTTTTGTTTTTCAAAGCCTTCATAATCGGGCTTTGAGTGTGATTTAGACTTAGGTTTGTTTTATTGGTTTGTTTTAAGTGTAATGATTGAAGGTTTATTCGTATCAAGTGATTTACTTGTATGTTTATAACTGTAGAAGATTCCTTTCCTTTTGAAGGAGAAGCAATTTCTTTAGAAGAATAATCAATTTCTTTAGAAGAATAATCAATTTCTTTAGAAGTTGATTCAATTTCAATTTATTTAGAAGAAGACTCAATTTCTCCAGAAGAAGATTCAATTTCTTTAGATGAAGAATCAATTTCTTTAGATGAAGAATCAATTTCTTTAGAAGAAGATACTTTTTTTTGTTCGAAGGAGATGCAGTATTGCCAGAGGTTTCTCTGTTTATTGATGGTAATGAAGAATAGATAGAAGTAGAGGGCGGTTCATTTGATTGTTTTTAACTGTAAACTGATGTCGGGAAATTTTTGAGATAGAACCTTCAAAAGGCGACGGAATGTAGTACATTCTTGTGAGGGTGGCGGTGTATTGACTACAGGCCTGCTAGCAGTTGGTCTAGTTTTAGATTCGAAACTGTTGTCACCATAAAATCTAGCTGCAATGTTTTGTTGTGGAGTAACAATCCTCTTGGCCTCCACAAAACTAACATTTTGTTTATACTTAACATTAAGTATTTCTTTTTGTGTAAGCCAAAAGGAAACATTCCTTCGAACTTGCAGCATGATTGAGGCCACAGTTCGCACATTTAACAGTATTAGTACAGGTAGACAACTGGTGATCATTTCCAACAAAACCATTACATTTACTCTCGTGGTGTCCGAACTTTTGATACCGATAACAGCGCAAAGAATTGGGTACGTAACAATCAACCTTGACTATTTGGTAACCAATTTTTATTTCTTTTGGTAAATTTGGAGTATTAAAAGTTGGTCAATATTTCAGCACCATCTCTGAACATTTTAATGCGTTTCACATCTGTAACACCCTGACATTTTAAATTTTCAGTAATTACTTCAGTTGTTAATCAATTTCCAAGTTCCCTGCATCTTATAACACCCTTTGATGAATTTAGGAAAGGGTGAGCATATATATTGACAGGTATTTCGAAAATACTTGTTGGTTTAAGAAATTTTCAGATTGATTTTTGGAAGAAATTTCAACAAGTAAAGTACCGTTTTTTAAACATTTTACTGATTTTGGCGTTCCAATGATACATGACAATTGTTTTCAATCACAAATGGAGAGAGCGTTGTAAAGGTTTTATGTTTATCAGTAGATTTAATAACTAAAAAACTGGGGAAAGTAGAACTAAAACTAAAACGTTTTAGAACTAAAACGGTGACTTTCGTCACCGGAATCATCTGAAACATCAGATAGGGTACGCTTGGCTTTATTTGGGTTGGCCATGCTAGTTTTGATAGTTTCATCGGTGATGTCTTTCACCCGCCACGGATACCAACAAGGGGACGTATTCCGGGATATCCGTCTCGGTCTACGCCAAAGTTACACCACCGGCATACTCGTATAGAACAGACTAAATTGAGCAACTGATATTTAATGTGGTATCCGACTAAGCATGGACTACCATAAGAAAGTGAACGATCGTCAATCAAACATCTATTCTAACTGATTGACCCGGAAGTCACTGCCTTCTTATACACCTTATCTCAAATGTAAACGGGTACAAATATATATGAAATAACATCTTTCGTAAAAAGTTAATATAACGAAAAAGAAAACGTAGCTAAATAAAGGGTATCAGGGCTAAACCTGACCAGCCGATTGATCAGGGCGGGCCTTCCTGACCTCCCGTTTAACCCAACTCAAGGCTAATGCAATGTATTGTAGAACCGGAGTTTTAAATTTGCCAACTCCGAGCCTACTCAACTACCAGGTTGGTCATCATCAGGGGTGACACGGCTTGCAGCTCACGGCAAACGAGCAGGCACAGTGGTGGATTTCGACCATACTGTAGTGCGACAGCTGGGCTATTTCTAACCCCCCGCCCACCTGGGGGTTTATACGCCCTTGCAGCTCAGGATGCAGGTGTAAGCATTACGACTGACTTAATGGTGCTATACCTCCTTGAAGCTCTGGATTCAGGTGTAAGCATTACGACTGACTCAGTGGTGCTATACCTCCTTGACGCTCAGGATTGTGGTGTTAGCATTACGACTGAATCGATGGTGCTATACCCTATTGACGCTCAGGATTGTGATGTAAGTATTATGCCTGACTCAATGGTGCTATACCTCCATGACGCTCAGGATTGTGGTGTAAGCATTACGACTGACTTGATGGTGCTATACCCCTTGACGCTCAGAATTGTTATGATTGTGGTGTAAGCCTTACACCTCATTTAATGGTGCTATACCTCCTTGACGCCCAGGATTCTGGTGGAAGCATTACGACTGACTCGATGATGCTATACCTCCTTGATGTTCAGGATTGTGGTGTTAGCATTACGACTGACTCGGGGATGCTATACCTCCTTGACGCTCAGGATTGTTGTGTTAGCATTACCATTGACTCAATAGTGCTATACCCCTTGACGGTCAGAGTGTGGTGTTAGCATCACGACTGACTCAATGGTGCTATACCGCCTTGGCGCTCAGAATTGTGGTGTAAGCATTACGACTGACTCAATGGTGCTATACCCCTTTACTCTCAGGATTGTGGTGTAAGCATTACGACTGACTCAATGGTGCTATACCTCATTGACGCTCAGGATTGTGGTGTTAGCATTACGAATGACTCAATGGTGCTATACATCCTTGACGCTCAGGATTGTGGTGTAAGCATTACGACTGAATCGATTGTGCTATACCTCCTTGACGCTCGGAAAACTGTTAGAGCAATCACACCAACAGCTTTTTCGAGATGGGTGACATAACAATGCATGTTAAATCGTCTTTATCCTGTGGGTCCTGTGAGTCCGTTCTGGTTGTGTGCCATTTGGGGCAAGTCTTCAAACTCCAATGGGTAATTGAAATACAAAACAACAGTTCTCTGCGAAAACGATCCTTAATGTAGTTAGTACACATGTACTAATATACTACAATGCTTGTGCACCAATGCCACTGGATCTAAATAGATACTGCTTTTCAGAAGTTTCTCAAATCGTTCTATGATAGATTCTGGAACAGCGCAGATGTAGATCAGACTGTGCGGATGTGCAGGCAGATCTGGACCTACGCCTGTAAAAATTGCTTTACCTTTAGTTTTCGCAGAGCTACTATCAAATACTACTCAACTAAGTAATCCGACTCAACAAGAACTATGCTGTAAACGTATTATATTCATCATCGGCTTGACGGTTTTTGGGGGATAATTGTATATCACACGTGTAGCTTAGTCCTTTTTTTTTGAGTCGATGTGGGGGTGGACACATATCTGCGTTACGTTCAATAAGGAAATTTGATATACGTTCATGTAGGTCACGGTTAGGTAAGATTCGAACCAGAGGTGCAGTAGTTACTAATTAATTGGTGACGCTAGTTTACGCTCAGTTTCATTGAACGCACTGATTGGCAGGTGTGTACTCACAGTGCTATACGTTGCTCACGTTTTGGTAGGCTTCTCTTCAGATGTGTAACACCTATAAATTGGTTGGTGGATTGGATAACGTCGGTTAACGTACACTTTCATTGAACGCACTGCTGGTGTTATGTCTACCTTAGTGCAAGAGGGCTCTCAGTGATTATATTCACGTTTATACTATTTGAGTGCTTCGGGGATGATGTATCCAACACAAACATAATCAAAACTACAAGAACCCTTCCATGGTATAACAAAGTTAAAAGCAGCTAGACAAAAAACACTGATATCGCTGAAAAAAAGTGCTATAAAAAGTATATTAAACATTGACTTTAGGAAAACATAAACACAATAATTGGACAAGCTATGAAAAGGGTAAAAATATTTAAACCGACCTAGATCAGATCTCGACCGGTTGATATAGCCCATATATAGTTTTCCGTCATAATATGAGATTTGTACTTCAGAACTTCAGTACTTCTTCCCTTGATTTAAAACATGGATAAATACTAGATGGAAATGAACACGTAGTTAAGCTAAGACAATATGTCCATCCTCGGATGTTAATCCACGACAGTCAATCAATTTGAATGACCGTGCTACATGTTCATTTTTAAAACATATTTCAATAATCAAAAGATATGTTAACGGGATACAGCCATTGTGAAAATATAAAAGTTAAGTGTAAGAATCTCAGATTATTTCCCTTTTGTTGTGAGTGACTTTATGTTTACATTCATGACAATCAGTTTTCTTTTAAAAGTATGAATTTAGCTGGGTTTAAGCTCTCGGATTTGAAGCAGCCTTTCTTGTAAGTTATTTGATTAAGACATGGCTACCTTTCTATTAGCTACATGTTATTTAAATCAGGTAAACAGTCTAAAAGAGTTGTGCTAGCAGACAGAAGAAAAAGTGTGACGTCATTCCAAAAAACTTGATAATAAAGCTGAAATAATGATAACAGAGCCAATTGTTGTGTTTTTTCCTCTTCAGAACTTTAACTAGGGTATGAAAACAGTGTAATTTGAAAAATATAATAGTCAAATGTATAAAACCGATTTGAGTGAGGGAAACAGTCTCTTCGTTCGGCAAACTCCGTGGCAAAGAAATGTGTCCGGACCTTCCCGAAGTCTATTTTCAGGTTGTCTGGCTTTTATTTTTGTGGTCGTCTGGTGCTGGGATAAACATGACCTATATACGCTGTGATTGATTCATTTCGTCTACAAATTGGCCGGACCCCGGTAGCTCAGTCGGTAGCGACGCGGGCTGTCAATCCAGGGGTTGTGAGTTCGAATCCCGGCTCGGCCAACATTCTTTCCGACGTTTGACAAAAGTCACTCTGACCAGCGTCATTCGTCTTTCACCAATGGGCTGTTTAACAGTCTATGTGAAAAAGTAGCCAGTTGCTTGGAAAGTATGTTGTGTGGTGTACTGGTGTGGGAAAACCAGGAAACGCATGAGTAGGTGAACTTTTCGCCGTGATATGACTGAACAAAATGTTGAAAACGGCGGTAAACCCCTTTCAATCAATCAAAGGTCTAATAATTGACCACCTCGGTGGTATAGTTGTAGAGCACCCGCCTCGGTTGCGGGAAGTCGCGGGTTCGATCCTCCTTCGGATCATACCAAAGACTTAAAACAAATGGAAGTAATGGCTGCCCTCATTGGCGCTCAGGGTTACGGGGTTAGCATTACGACTGACTTGCTGGTTTCAGGATAAACTGACCAGTAGTACTGGTAAGTAACCACGGTAACGCCGTCATATAACTGAACTGTTTTTTTAATTATGGTGTAAAACTCCAATTTATCATCAATTGTTTCAAAATTAATGAATTTAGAACTTTGTGGTGTTGTAAAAAGTATCCCTAAGAAGAAAAAAATATATCTTTATCTCGAATCAAGTTAAACAGAGTAATACACATAGAGACGAATAAGTAAATACATGTAAGTAAATAAAACCGTTTTCAGTAAAAAAAATAAACAAAATGTTGTAGGTCTAGAAGATGGTAGGCAGTCCGACAGGTAGATTTTCAATGCAATAAATGTAGAGGCCCGTAGTGCTTTTGATGGAAATAGTATGTCATGTATGGACATTTGACCTCCAGTTCTCTGTATGACAGTGGACATTGTTGGCCTTTGTCTCCAGTACTCTCTATGACAGTGGACAGTGTTGGCCTTGGTCTCCAGTTCTCTCTATGACAGTGGACAGTGTTGGCCTTTGTCTCCAGTACTCTCTATGACAGTGGACAGTGTTGGCCTTGGTCGAAAGTACTCTGTATGACAGTGTATAGTGATGACCTAAGTATGACCCGATCGAGGATCGAACCCTGGTCTTGAGTGCTTTATCCCTTGAAATTAAAACCATGCAAAGGGTAAATGGATGCTCAACCGAAATACATAAGATAATAATACATTGTATATAAATAGATTAGACAGGTCAATCTTGATCAACAAGATCACAAAAGTGTTACATTTTGGACTGTCGTTACATTTTTGTCAGAGGACAGACAAGATATAGGTGTCATCTGCAACAGTTTTTGTTCATTTTCTTTTTTTTTTTCCCGAATTTAGTGCAATTTTTCCATATTTTTACTCCCTTTTCGCCAATGTTTGTCTTTTTAGGGGTGCTTGCCATCATGTCCGCGCCCTTAAATATTTAAGGATTGACCTCATTCGTCCTTAATTATTGACCTACATTGGTTAAATACTGACCAACATTTCTTAAATATTGACCTACATTTCTTAATTATCAACTGACTGGGGCTTTAGATCACGTCCGTACTCTGTCTCATTTTATCCTTTGTTCACATTGTTTAAGCCATCATACTTTACCCTATTATAATCAGATATTTTATACACCAAATGGATACCTTGTACATACCCTTATAGCCTTTTTACCACTCTACATCTATCATGTATTTTTCTCATGAAATACTACAGAGCGGACAAAAAGCCCATTGCACACAATAATTGAAAGCATAAAAAAAAAATCTCTCGTATGTAGATTGCATTTAAGTTTATTTTTATTTTATTTTTTACCTTCAAATTGCACTGTTTTCCGCCCTAGCCGGTATTAAATGGGATATAGTATAAAAAAAACGGGCTCCCGAGTCATCTTTTCATGTGTTTTAATCGCCTTAAGTTGACAGTGGCATCACGATTCTTCTCTGTGCGATTGTGGTGGGCCGACGTGCTGGACTGTCTGGGGGAGGGGGTCAGTGACAGCTTGCTGCATGTGTGTCTCCGTCTGCGCGGGTGCGGCGCCTTTCATTGCGTGTCCGGGGGATGGCGATATCAGGGTCATTTACGAAAGATGTCTTCCCCGACATGCTCTGTTTAGGGTGTGCGCGCAGATGGGGGCTTGCATGAGCAAGCGTGCAGTGAGGCATCGCTGCAAAATCCCCGCAGGCGGCTGGCTTGTCAGACCTAGTATGATAGGGAGCCCATACACAAATATAAGCCAGTGTTGCAACCAAGCCATAACCTTGTTTTTTTTAAATTGCAAAAATTTGATTACACGAAATTGGCACAGTGTGGAATATATGTATATAACGATAAGTTTTTACGGTTCCCTAAAGGGTCGTTTTTGTCAGATAATGTCCAGCTTGCTTGAGGCCCAGCATCAGGTCTACATTTTTATCCTTTTTATCATAAATGGTTTAACCACACTGTGCCAAAAAACTGTAACATTTAGCAACCTCGCGACGGGGCCAACGATGGACGAGCCACACAATTTGATTTTGCTCGGTTTCCGAGGCACAATCATATTTGATGGTGTGTCGGGGATCGAGCTTGATCGAGAAACAGGATTGAAAATCGTCCAATCAGAGGCTCCGTTGCGAAAGTATGTTCGGTAGTGTTTTTTCTACCAAAATAATTATATCTAAGAAATTGTTTATGTTTTTTCATTTATCCAAAAAAGTTGTTCTTTTCAAAATCATGTCTTCTCAATTTTTATGAGAAAAACACAGAAAACTAATTTTAGAAATCCGTTCGCCCTTTGCCGATTCATAAGGGTTAAAGGGTAAACTAAGTACCTGTACAACGGGACCTGTGGTTGGCTGGACGCGAAGTTTGGTCAAGTCGTCTTTCCCGTAGATTCATGCGTGAAAGTCGAGCTTGTCCAGAAAATCGGATTGAAATTCGGCCAATCAGGGGTGCCGTTGTGTAGGACTGTTAGGCAGTGCTTTTTTTTGCACTCTTATTATTTTACTTGCTTTTTATCAATTGTCTTTTATCGAAGAAATTGTTTTATGTTTTTCTTTTTTTTGTCCAATTCATGCTTTCTCATTTATGAGAAAACCAAAAAATGATAATTTTAAAAAATCTGTTCGCCCTTTGCCCATTCAAATGGGTTAAAGGGTAAAACTGGTACCTGTACAACGGGGCCTGTGATTGGCTGGACGCTAAATCTGGTCAACTCGTCTTCCACCATAGATTTATGCGTGAAGGTCGAGCTTGACCAGAAAAGCGGATTGAAATTCGGCCAATCAGGAGTGCCGTGCGTAGGACTGTTAGATAGTGCTTTTTTTGCACTCTGTTATTTTACTTGCGTTTTAACGATTGTCTTTTCTTAAAAATAATATAAAAATGTTTTACTTACACACACTTATTTACCTACACACAACAATATATATATAAACAGAAAGCGGGATATGTAACAATGAAAAGAAATCAAACAATATCAAAAGTCAATAATATATAATACAAAATTGAAAAAAATCCAAAAAATGGTCCACCCCCGAAATAAAAAAATAATTAGAGAGAGAAAGCAATAGCTGCTCGCCAAATAGCTTTTTGCCGAAAGGCGAGGGTAAACAACTCCAAACCATCATCATCCTCTTGATCAACATTGTATATTTAGGATGAGAAAGTCCATTTTAAAAGTTGACTCATCCTTTTTACACAATGTATCAAAATGTTCCTCTCTCTATGCGGATATGAAACGTAGACCGTGTCAGGGTAAGAATGCAGGGCTTTACCTTCACATGGAGTTAAAATACATATTGACAACGATAAATGTTGAAAATCTCTATAAATGAAAGTATAGTTATTAGAAAGATTTAAAACATTGTGACAAAGGGAGAAATTGTTCATAATTATATTAGCATTATTAGCAGTTTCAACATTTGTCACACTGTTTTCAAAACTCATCGGCTGCAGGTTTATATACGGAATATGGCTTTAAGTCGATTTATGGATTAAAAAGCGTCATAGGATAATAAAAGTATTAATCAAGTTTTATTTGTGTTTGAAACACAAAATAAATATATAATATGTGCTTCAGAAGTCGTGTTCTCTTTCGCTCGGGATTTCAATTAATTCATACTTCATTCTCCCTTTAATGAAAACCTCGGGCATTGAGTTGGCTTGTTTTAATCCTTTCCCTCATGCAACAAATCTGCAACAGACTAAGTACTATGAACAACACAACTTTGCAAACAGGAGAAAACTATCTTTGAATAAAAGGAAAAAGGCAAAATTTGTTCCTTTGATTTATATCTCATTTTCTTAAATCGTTTTCAAAAGTCGTATGATGCATGTTGGAAAGCGTTTATAAAGATGTTGTATCATTGCTTATAAATCAGCGATGAAAATGGACAGCACGTAATAGAGTGCGTGTGTCAATTAACTCCTACATATATAGTTCCAACGTTTACGCCAATCAGTATAATATGCTTAACAGTTTACTTATAGAGTTAAAAAACATTCGGACATTTAGTTTAAGATCTAAGCTGGTTCGCTTCATAATTATTACTCTGCTGGTTCGCTTCATAATTATTACTCTAATCAAATATTTTACAGCAAACGGAGTAAAACTTGGAGATAAAACATGCAGCAAGTCCTGGGATCGAACCTTGGACCTCTCGCTTTCGTGGCGAGTTCTCTATCGACTAGGTTAACCGGTCCGCTAACATCATTTGTTAAGTTCGTACCGCGACACACACAGCTTGAGCTAGCAGTGAGAACCCGAAGAGTAACTATTGGGAATTAATGTATTTCGTCTTTATCGGAGCAATTTGGTATTACAAAGACGGTGATTTTGTAGTGATATCATTTTATATAACAACACACGACGATAATACGATGAACACTCGCTCGTGATGAATTTATTTGCCCTCGTCGTGCAGAATTAACTATTTGGCGAGCATACTATGAACAGTTTGACACTCCTCTATTTAAGCGCGTATCAGTTACGAGGCGAGAAGCGTACCGCCTAACTAATTAAAATTCATAGTACAGAAGTCCATTGAAATAGTGTCGGCACGCGATACTATTCAGTAACCCGAAAACGAAAGAAGAAGTTAATCACATCGACATCCTTGTGAAAATGTTTCAATAAAAGAAATTCATGTAATACTTCGATGATTTAAACGGCTTATAAGGTAAGCATGAACACCAGTCATTATACAAATGAAATATATGTTTGATAATTGTTCTCTCGCATCGTTTTATGTTACATATATAACTCACGTTCTGGGAGGGGGTAGGGGGATTTCTGTACTCGAATGCGATTTAATGTTTTGACTGTTCGCATTTAATTCTGATCCCGTTGAAATGGGACATCAGGGTCCGTTTTTCATCGTTACATAACATTTAAACATTACATTTTGATAAATACAGCTGTTGAAAATTAACCAGTGTTAAATAATGATCAGTCATAGGTTCATTTTTAATTGTTTATTAAATTTAAGATTAACCTCAGAGATAAAGTGTCCGTTGAAGAGATCATGGAAAGAGCCGGTGACTTCTGCATGCTTTAAAATATTCATCATTTTATTGTTTGAAATGTTACGCTGTGATATAACTGAAAAATTGAAAATACAATAAATCAATCAATTTTCTGATCAGTATAGCTTGCGGACCGCTGGCCTTTAAACAGCTCAATAGGTTTTTTATCTTAATAGAATCGCGTGCGGTTCCCTAGCCTTAAAACAGCTCATAAGGCTATTTGTCTTAGAAGTATCGCTTACAGACCCCTGGCCTTAAAACAGCTCAACAGGTTATCTGTCTTAAAAGTATCGCTTACGGACGCCTGGCCTTTAAACAGCTCATAAGGCTATTTGTCTTAAAAGTATCGCTTACGGACCCCTGGCCTGTAAACAGCTCATAATACTATTTGTCTTAAAAGTATCGCTTACGGAACCCTGGCCTTTAAACAGCTCATAATGCTTTTTGTCTTAAAACTATCTCTTGCGGACCCCTGACCTTTAAACAGCTCATAAGGCTATTTGTCTTAAAAGTATCGCTTTTGGACTCATGGTCTTTAAACAGCTCATAAGGCTATTTGTCTTTAAAGTATCGCTTGCGGACCCCTGGCCTTTAAACAGCTCATCAGGCTAATTTTCTTAAAAGTATCATGTTTTCATGTCAGCTGTACGTGCAAACTACTAGTATATATAATGAACCTTTAAATTAATACATCCCGGATATATCACAATGTTATCCCTTTTCAAAATATAACCAATCTGCATCTCACATTTTTTAAAAGATGTTGACAAAATTAGAGAAAATTAATATATATTAAATGTGTTTGAAAACATTTTGACAAAAGGAGGAACAACTCATACTGAGCAATACGAGCAGTTCATCCTTTTGTTACAATGTTTTCGGAAGTCATCTGCTACAAATGCTTCAAATTGCATCTCCATGTCAGAAACGTTTCAGCAGGGACTACTTATACGTATTAGTCCCAGGTGTTAGGTACCTCTTTTCTTATTGTGTTCAATTCATTATTCTTGATTAAAGTTCTATTCCGTTATTATTGTTCAATCATTTTAATCAGTGTAGCTTTGCGACCTGGAAACGCCTTACGTAAATATAACTCTGAAAGAAAATTACAAAGTCTTTTGCTATTTGACGAGTGGTGTTCTATTTTTAGAAATGATAACGTGTGTGTGTGAAAAGTCACGCGTTAACCCTTCTCTGATGGGATTCTAGAAATGTGTAAGGTAACCTTTCATTTTGACACCTTTCTGCATATTTAAGATGTAATCTTATGATAATAATCCAAGAAAAAGTAGATACAGTGCATAATGTAGACTTAGATCAAACTGTACGGATTTGCAGCTGATCCTGTGAGAAACTGTGCTTGCAAATAACGTCGCATTAAAAGAATAGAAAATTATACTGTTAAAAAACGGGTATAGCAAGATAAAGATGTTAACCAAAAGGTAAACTGTGCTAGCAAACAGCAGAAAAATGACAGCAGAAAAAGTGTGACGTCATTAACAAATAAAGGTTAATTTAACATTGAAATATAGCTTCAATAATGATAAGAGAGTCCATTTATGTGTTTTCCCCCCTTCAATACCTTAACTAGGGTATAAAAACAGTGTAATTTGAAAAAATATTTTTAAAAATATATAATAGTAAGATGTATAAAATCGATTTGAGTGAGGGAAACGGTCTCTACGTTCGGCAAGCTCCGTGGCGAAAGAATTTGTCCGTACCATCCCGAAGTCTAGTTTAAGGTTGTCTAGCTTTTATTTTAGGTCGTCTGTTATTGGAATGTAAACATGACCTAGATATGCACTTTGGGTAGCTGGGATTGAAATATTTCGTCTAAAAATTGACCGCTTCGGCTGTGTAATGGTAGAGCGCCCGCCTCGGGTGTGGGAAGTCGCGGGATTGATCCCCGGCCGGGTCATACTAACTACTTAGAATAGATGGTAATGGTAACCTTCCTTAGTGCTCAGATTTGCTTGGTTAGCATAACGACTGACTTGCTGGTTTCGGGGTAAATGGACCAGTAGTACTGGTAACTTAACAAGGAAACTCCGTGATATAACAGAAGACATGTTGAAGGCGGCGTTAAACACCAATTAATTGTTGTGAAGGCTACTTACTGTGAAAGCTCAAACAAGCATATGCAAAAACAAACGCATAGGGGAATATTTCTAGAAGCCTTCAGTATGCTAGCTACAGTAATTGCTCCATTTCGGAAACTTATTTTTAAAGGCACGAGCGAGCCTAAATGTTGTGGGTTCATATCAGCACATACATATACTCCGTCTGATCATAATACAGTATATTTACAGGTTGATCTAGATCTTCTTGGTTCAAATATAAAATTGGAGATAAAAGATGCAGCAAGTTATTAGATCGAACCTGGGATCTCTCGCTTTCATGGCGGGTACTCTACCGACTAGGTTAAGAGGTTCACTAACATGTTATGTGTGTACAAGTTCGTAACGTGACACAAACAGCTAAAGCTAGCAGTGAGATCCCGAAGAATATTGTAGAAGATAATACGATGAACAAGTTTGACATTTAAGCGCGTAACAGTTTGACATTCCTTTTAAATAATAGTAATAAAGTCCCCTTGAAATAGTGCAAACAGGGTCGGCACGCTATATTATTCAGCGATAACCCGAGGACGAAAGAAGAAGTTAAACAAATCGGTAGCCTTGAGAAAATGTTTGAATACAAAGATATTCCTGCAATACTTCGATGATTTAAACGCATAAAAAGTAAATCATAAACACCAGTCATTATACAAATGAAATATATTTTTGATAATTGTTCTCTCGAATCATTTTAAGTTACATATAACTCACGTGAGTTTTTTAGGGGGAAGGGGGGATTGTCGGTGGGGTACGCGGGCTGGCATTTCTGTACTCCAATTCGATTTTATGTTTTTACTATTCGCATTTAGTTCTGACTCCGTTGAAATGTTACACCAGGGTTCGTTTTTCATCGTTGAAAAAAGACCCCTCACAATATTTCAACATAACATTTTGATAAAATTGACCAGTGTTAAATTATAATCAGTCATAGGGTCATTTTTGGTAGACTTGCGCATGCGCAGAGGCTGCCATAGTCATAGTGAGTTTGAAGTCACGTGATGTATATGCCCTTCACCACCAACAATTAAGTGCAATTTTTGGTTTGACTAATTTACGAATGCTCACAAAAGCAAACATAGAGTAACGAAAAAAAATTCCGATTATTCAAGCTTATAATAGAAAATAACAAGTCTTGTAAGTGTAAATATCATATTTAAAGTGTACACAATTATTTAGATATCACTACGCCAATATAGCACTAATCCGCGCAATTACCCTTTGTAAATTGTAACCCTTTTTTCACTCTCGGCAGAGATGTAAACATCCACTCGCCCGCTAGCATAAGCGAGTGGAATGAAGGATCGGCTAGTACGAAATTCTAGGCGCTAGTCCATACATATTCGTTCATGTCCTTATTCATAAAGATAGTATGCATTGCTAAGCCTTTTCTTTCTCTTTCTCTCAGTCCATCTATTCCTTCGACAACGATTAACGATGACTTGCATTTTGGATAGGTGCTTTCGACAAGGTCCGCGTCTAAAGAAACAAATTTCATCAAATGATTTGAGCGCTTTAAATCACTTGTTTATAAAGCGTTTAGAATACTTTGATTATAATAGGCAGAACGAATAACGAATAAATCTTGCAAGAAATCGATCATTTCTTTCGGCCAAAATCAGGTAAATGACCCGCGGATATTGGTTGTTACAACATAACTGATTCATCCTTTTATTCTAAATTTGTATTACACAGTTCAAAATTAGATTTTGACAGTTTGTTCGTTATGATTTTGACGCGATTCAAGATTTTGACGCGATTATTTCGTTCATAGAGTTGATTACTAACAGATGACTAAGTTGATGATGGAAAGAACATTAACAAGTTAAGTTAAGCTAAAACATGCACAGGCAGGCGAGTGTTTCATTAGGATAAGTGCAACACTCAATTCCCAATCCTGCTTGCCCTTTAACAAATCACAACCCACCCCACAATATAAAAACTCTGCAGCAGACGAATTAAAAAAAATCTAAGCAAAGATACAGAAAATCACATTTATTGGAAGTGTAATCATTGAATATAGTTGAAAACATTGTTGCAAAAGGAGAAAGCTTGTTATGAGCAATTTCTTCTTCTGCATCAATGTTTTCAAAAGTCGTCGGCTGCAATTACGTATGCAAGTGGGAAAGGTTTAAATAAGAAACACTTTTTCAAATGATAGTCAGTTGGCTATTCTAGTATATAATGTCCGTCTTAAATAATAATGACAAAACTTTCAAAAAACAAGAAAAAGATTTTTTACAATTTAATTGAAAACATATTTAATCAAAGTTGGGAAAGTTGTCCCTTTCCGTGCTTTTTTTATGAGAGTTCATTAATCACAAGCAAAACTTATGGGACAGAGTTGACAAATAACACATTGACACAATTTCAGATTTAGGCTTTGTTTCTGTCAAACTGCTGAAGAAGACAACACTGAGACACACATTTTGATTAAAAGTTTATTTAAAAAAAGGAATAATTTTATTTATGATAAACAACATTACAATGATGGTGTAGAAACTACATGTCAACAATACATTTTTCAATTTGTACATTCATTGCACAGACCAAATCTTAGCAAGTTTGAAATTATGGACCTTTTTCTCAATTCATTACTTCTTGGCAGGATTTTACTGCTAAAATTGATGATTCTTTTTTATTTTTGGCCGGATTGCTCTAGCAATTCCGGTCTATAGATTGGCGATGTCTGTCTCTCCGTCTGTCTGTTCGTCAACATGTTGGTTAAAGTTTCAGGTTGAGGCAAAATCTCAGCACTGGAAAGGGTTACACACTTGAAACTTTGCCTGAAGGTAACCGGTAAAATAAATATTCATATATGCACTTCTGTATCTCTTCTTAAACGATCGCAATTCTACCTTCAGTACTTTGTACTTTGATTAATGGTTAGTAACATTTAAGATAAACCTCAGACACCGAGTGTCCACTTTAGAGATCATGAAAAGAACCGGTGACTTCCGCATGTTTTAAAAAACGTAATGGCAATGTCAATCCCGGGCTCGAACCTAAAACTTCATTTGTAGGAGACACCATCTAAGGATACACTTTTGATATTTACGGACTTTGTTGTAGCTAGGCCTATGATTCAATTAAGACCAAGTACGAGGTCCATACTTGTCAGAATTAATGTTGCGTACATTTATGTCTGTCCGTGCGTCAGAGTGAACAATTTGGTCTTAAGTGGTTAGAGGCGTGAATCAAGACAAAGGCAACATACTATTTATGAAAGACATAACATAAAAATTGAGGTTGACGTCCGTCGTCAATATTGATATCTACCCTTTGAACTCTCTAGCGGCCATAAGCCTCACACTTTCTTCACTTAGCTACCATCATATCTAGGTCAAATTAAAAGCTTGGTCAGATTGTGTCAAACACTATAACAAGTCAAAATGTAGAAAATCCGTCTGAAAATCTAGGGGCTTCAGTTTTCACTTAATCGTCGCGAAAATGCATTCGTTGACATTAAATATCGGTCAAGTTCGAAACTGGGTCACATGTGGTCAAACACAAGGTGAGTGTGTCAATTTTAGAGAAAACCTTTTAACACTGAAGAGACCAAATGTCTCATCCATCTTCATGTGATGTCAGTAGAGTTCAAAACTTGTTCACGAGGGGTGAAAACCTAGATCACTAGCTCAAATTGTATAACAACATTTGAACACTCATCCGATATTCATGACAGTACAAATGAACATGCATTTACATCCCATCTGGGTTAAGTTTGAAACTGGGTTACGTGGGTTCAGAAACTAAAGCCGGGGTAACATCTAAGGGTCACGCACGTAGTTGACCGTCGTGGGGGATGACCGTAGTGGTCCGTAGTTAAACGTATTAAACGTAGTAAGACGTCGTTAACTGTAGTTCAACGTAGTTATAAACGTAGCTTGAACTTCCAGAAACCCATGATTTGCCCGTGGTAGCACAACTTTTTTTCAACATGTTCAAAATATCTATACGGTGAGCTTAGATGTCAAGACCCTACTGTGATAGTATTTTGAAAGTAGTTGACCCTAGTTAACATTTTTTACCCAACTTGAACGTATTGTTTACCGTAGTTTCCTGTAGTAACATGGCACTACGATTAACACTTAAGGTCAAGTAGGGTCAACTAGAGCGACTAGGGACAAATACCAGGGTTGAACTACGTTTGAAGTACGTTCACAGTACGTTCACAGTATTGTAAAGTACGGTCAACTAGGGTGAAGTAGTGACTTCGAACCTACTTCACCCTACTTCTACCTAGTTGACCCTAGTGGCACTACGGTGAACTACGATCAAATGATCTACGGTCAACTACGTGTGTGTCAGTAAGATGTTACCTCGGCTTAAGTCACTAGGACGAATTGAAGAAAATCTTGTGAACACTCGATAGGTCACATTTCTCTCCCGATCTACATGGCATTTTATCAATACATTCAGGTCTATTAAATCTCAGTCATGGGTTATGGCGAATAAGAAACGAAGTTAATAAAACCTTGTGAGTTCTCTGGATAACTCATTTTTTAAAAACAATCATGTAGATTCCTAAGAACATTTAACTTCACAAAGTCTCGGACGTTTAAAAATTGGGTGCCAATTAGTCAAATACAAGGTCACTAGTTACAAATCTAGACACACCTTGTGAAGACTCTGGGACCAAATTGTTTTCCATTTGATCTTCATGAATGTTGATCAGAATACTCGGCGATCTCAGTCACGTTCGAAACTGGGTCACGTGGGGTCCAAAACGATGTCACTAGTTCAAATTTAGGGGAAAACAGTGTGAATACTCTAGATACTCCCTCCCTTTTTCATACATTCTTAATGGAAGTTAATCAGAATATACTTCTACACCAAATACCGGTCAAGTGAGAACCTGGGTCATGATGGGTTAAGAACAATGTTACTAGTTCAAAATTTAACCAATCTTTTTTAAACCTCTATAGACCACAGTATTCACCCATTCATCATGAAAGATCATCAGAACATTCATCACCATCAAATATTTGTCAGGTGAGTCCGTCCGTGGGAAAAGGTTCAAGTGGACATTTTTGAACAGTGTAAGTTCAGATCATACTGTACATATGTTCCGTCGAATCATAATCTACACAAATGGAACAAGCGTCGTTAAGAAATATTTGAACAGTGAATATCTTGATCAGATTGTGCACTGGCTGATCTGGAACTTCACTATTTACCAAAGTCACCCTTATCCCCGTAAAGGGTTTGTATAATGCTTATATATGGGATAAAATCACAGAATGAACAATCTACATGGTTTGCATTGTTATTAAACTTTCGTTAATAACTTCCATTTCAGGAAGAAGTAGCAAACTACGCATGCGTACAACATAATCATGGCTTCTGGATCCCAATCTCTGTATAAAGGATCTGACGAGATATACAACCAAGATTGTGACGTTTGTCTGTCGACTGGTAAAACATCGGAAGCCATATCCTACTGTAACATATGTTGTGAGTATCTCTGTCAGTTTTGTGATATCGCGCACAGAGGGTCTAAGGCGTCGAGAGACCATACAATTATGATAGGGAGTAACATACCACCAGTATCTACGAGGAAACAGCCAACACTACCAGTTATGTTCTGTGATACACACAGAAGATCGTTACTCGATACCTACTGCTCCACTCACGATGAGGTCACGTGTCCCACCTGTAAAATGACGAACCATGCAACATGTAATACAAGCACTGTCTGCAAACACAGTGCTAAAATTGATGTTGAAAAGGAGCATAAAAAAGTCGCTAATCGCCTGAAAGACTTGACAAAAAAATATGACAACCTTACAAAGGACAGACACACTGATAAATCAACCGTGATGTCTCAGATACAGAAAAGCCTCAGCGACATGCAACAATTCCGCAAGAATATTTATGACCAGCTCAATAAACTTGAAAATAAAATGTTTTCCGAAATCCGACAAATTGAAGAAACGTTGAAAAGAGAGATCGACGGTCACGTCACGTTAGCCGATGACATTTTACACCAAATCGGGGATCTGGACAAATCTTTGTCGGAATGTGAGAAATCGCGGGTAAATGACGTCATGTTTGTCGGGTTGAAGAAAGCGTCTTCACGTGCAGATGAATATGGTGTTATCATTGATGAAATCCAGAAAGAAATTTACCCAATAAAGATTCGTTTTCAACCCAATGACGTCTTATCTGACCTGATCCAGCAGTCACAATCACTGGGCACTGTCGCTAACAACCGACCAATTGATTCCGGCTCAAATCAAACATCTATACTGAAAATGTCTGTGAAGAAAATAAGGGTCGAAAATGTGACGTCAGATGCCGTTAGTGGATGCACATTTATGTCTGACGGGCATGTTGTACTCTCATGTGGAAACGTCATGTTTGTCGGGTTGAAGAAAGCGTCTTCACGTGCAGATGAATATGGTGTTATCATTGATGAAATCCAGAAAGAAATTTACCCAATAAAGATTCGTTTTCAACCTAATGGCGTCTTATCTGACCTGATCCAGCAGTCACAATCACTGGGCACTGTCGCTAACAACCGACCAATTGATTCCGGCTCAAATCAGACATCTATACTGAACATGTCTGTGAAGAAAAAATGGGTCGAAAATGTGACGTCAGATAGAGTTTATGGATGCACATTTATGTCTGACGGTCTTGTTGTACTCGCATGTGGTACCATTGGTCTGAAATTGTTTGATGAAAACTTCCTTTTAAAAACCCAGTTACCCCTTTTTTCACTGGACGTGTCTACTATCAATGACACTGACGTCATAGTTACACAAGGTTTCCTCAAACAACTCCAGCGGGTAACAATACTCCCGGGGATAATGGTGAAGAATACATTGAAGATGGATAGAAACTGTTACGGTGTAGATGTTTATGGTGACGAGATCTACGTTACCTGCCATGATCGTCCCGGTAATGGTGAAGTACGAGTACTCAACATGAACGGTGTAGTACAGAGAAGGTTGGGCGTGGAGAACGGTAAATATATATTTAAACGTCCTAGGTATGTTAAAGTCAACGGCAGTAAAATATTTGTCTCTGATTGGGACACTCACACTGTTACAGGTTTGAACACTCAAGGTCACGTGATATATCGGTACTCTGATAGAGATTTGAAGGAACCGAAAGGAATGTATGTGGATGGAGAAGATAACCTGTTAGTGTGTGGAGCGAACTCTAACAATGTACATATGATCCGAGATGATGGTAGAAAAGAGAAGATATTGTTGTCAGAGAAGGACGGGATACACTATCCACAGTGTATATCGTACAGACCCAGTGATGGTTGCCTAATGGTTGGTTTACATCAGGTCGCTAAAACTGATCAAAAGTTGATCCTATTCGGTACTAGATAAACTCATGAGTGTCCCGGATAGACATTGTATAATGTATTGTAACATGCCGAGGATTTCGCAGAAAAGTCGTATCCTTTTTGCTTATACAAAGCTTAGAAAATTAAAAACAAAAGTGTTTTCAGTACAATTGAAATAATTACGGAAAAGTAGAAATTGACCATAATTTGAATAGCCTTCTTTTCCAACATTGTTGAGAATTCCAATTTTCGCTTGAAATATTAGCTAGATAATAGCAGGCCTCGTAATAATGTCTAAAATGTGTAATAGAGTAAGTCAAAATATTAGACGCGTGACACGAAAGTCGGTATTCATTCGTTTTGAAAAATATTGGTAGTTAAGATCAAACTATGTACACTTCTTGTATTTGTATAGTCGGCGTCATTTGTTCTCTTAGTTAAAATGTAATGGGAAATTTTGTTCATGGGATCTTTTTTCCGTTTTTTCCTTCTTCTGACGTGATTTTGGCGGTGTGTTTGACTAGATAGCCGATGGGGGAAGATCCTGATCGGATTGTAAATTGGTTAATGCTGATCTGGATCTTTACTTATCACAACGTGCATTTCTCTTTACAAACTAGAATCGTTTCCTGTAGACTATTTGTTTTATTTGTTTAGAAGTCAATAAATATCGTAATAAAACGATAAGAATCAAGTTAAATCTGCACATTAGTTTTGTAAATTATATCTTATTCTTTTTAAATGAAATCACTTAAAATATTTATATTTAACAATATCTATGTGTTAATGCATTTATGTAGTTAATACTGTAAAATTAGTTTTGTATATCAAATACTGTCATTTTACTGCAATTGCTTGTAATTTTTATTTTACTATATTTTTATTAACCAATATCTTTTACTTTTATATTTGAATGAGTATAATTAATTGTTCAAATTGTTAAAGATTTGTGCCGCTTCAGCAAAAAGTTGGTTGTGTCGCACATAAAACAGTGACGATTTAGATGAGCCTTATCGTCGTGTAGTCTCATCACACACCAACCACGACATTCTCTGCTAGCGTACAATTAGACAAGTCACGGATAAAATTTCGAATTTCGATCAGTCTGGTCAAGATCCACACGGTTTGTCATCTAATCAAAAGATCATTGCAGTTGCATATGGTATGGAATAAAAACAAATGACCGCGCTGTATAAATGTACGGTTTGATCTTAAACAAAAAACTGTTCGCAAATGTCAGAAGGCCTAATATCCTGTGTTGGGAATCTTATTAGTTGGTGTATCAAGACATTACGTAAGTGGAAATGATACCTTCATAAATATATGTACAGTGGATGTGTCAAGAAGGACATGCTTTCTCGATTGTATACGACCGTAAACAGTGATATGACTATACATAATAATATGCTCGTTTAAGCCCTCAATGTAGGCTTGAAAGAAACGACAAATTTGTTAGTTCATTTTTAGCTCGACTATTCGAAGAATAAGGGGAGCTATTGTAGCTCCCCGGCGTCGGCGTTGGTTAAAATTGTTGTGCAAGCTAGCATTTACCCCTATAACTTACATACACCTAGGCCAAACTTGGTATGGACATACTTCATAGGAAGTTGGTGATGCCTATACAGTTTGGAGTCTGTAGGTCAAAGGTCAAGGTCACTGTAACTTTCTATATAGAAACAGTTCATGGTTAAAGTTTGTATGTAAGCTAGCATTTACAATTATAACTAGCATACGCCTAGGCCTATGGTCTTTAAACTGTGTATGGACATTCTTCATAGCTAGTTGGTGATGCCTATAAACTTTGGAGTCAGTAGGTCAAATGTCAAGGTCACTGTAACCTTCTATATGGAAACAGTTCATGGTTAAAGTTCATGGTCATGGTGCAAGCTAGCATTTACCCTTATAACTAACATACACTTAGGCCTTTGATCTTCAAGTTGGGTTTGCCTAGATAGTTTGGAGTTCCTAGGTCAAAGGTCAAGCTCACTTTGACCTTTCTGTAAAGAAACAGTTAATGGTTAAAGTTTTTGTGAAAGCTAGCATTTACCCTTATAACTTACATACGCCTAGGCCTATGCTCATAGCAAGTTGGTGATGCCTAGAGAGTTTGGAGTCAATAGGTCAAAGGTCAAGTTCACTGTGACCTTCAAAACAGAAACATTCCTTACTTTAAAACTACTGATTGCTTAGGCCTATAACCCTGAAACTTAGTTTGGGTTATGATCATGATCAGCACTTGACTCAAACAGGTCATGGGATCATGAAGTCAAAGGTCAAGGTCACCTTGACCTTTAACGAAAAAAACACTATATTTTGCAATAACCTGAACTAGTTGCATATGGTGCAAATTGTTGTCCTATGGTTAAAGGTTTGCGTGCAACTATATTAAGAGTCCATATCTTAGTAACTTATTGATGCATTCCATTGAAACGTTATACAAACCTTCCCAACCATCACACCTATGAAAATAATCAAGTTAAATAACTCTATCCTGCATAAAATGCAAATTATCACCCTTTAAGACATTGTGGTTAATGTTTAGCATGCAACTACATTAGAGTCCATTATTTCAGTAATCATATAAGCGGTGTAATTGTCGAGCATGCTGTCCTCCGACAGTTCTTGTTAAAGATATTAACTCCAATACCGTAAATAAATGCAGTAAGACCACTTATGACTTAAACAAGTATCCAAGTATTAACAAGCTTAGAACTCACTGTTCGCTTTTAAGCCAGGATATGTGTGTTAGTTCATTTCAAAGAAAATAATCACATACCTCACTTGAATACACTAAGAACAATTTAAGAACTTGAACACGTATCCAGGTATTAACAGGCTCATCTGAGTCCTCACGGTTCGCTTTTAAGCCAAGACGTGTTTGTTTGTTAATAGATTATACAGAATCTAACATCATAACATATATGCATGTATATATACAGTACAAACAATTTGGACTTTAACATACATACATAAGTACATGTATTAACAGGCTCGTTTTAGGTGTTTTAAGATTGTATTTGTTCATTACATAGAAACCAACACCACAAGACATATGTATGCAAATGTATACCTACAGTACAATCAATTTGGAATTTAACATGTATTAACAGGCCCATCTGAATCCTTACTGGTCGCTTTTAAAACTGTAGGTGTTTGTTAGTACATTACACAGAAACTTACCCCGTTAAACCTATATATATAAAGAAGTATACTTTGTTTTTATTGTCTGTGTTTTGTTATATCCCTTACATAGTTGTGTTATATAATTGTGTATATTTTTGATACATGTACTACTGAACAATGCTTAATAAAGAGTGTATGCTTACGATTTTGATATACTTTATTTTTCGAATGTACTTTTTTGAAGACATGCCATGTCTCTGGTTGTATTTACACAATTCCCGTAAAAGCCTGTGGTCGTATACTTTAAATAAGGAGTAGTTGATTAAAACAACGTTGTGTCCATATTCCTTATTAAGGCAATGTACCAATCCTAGTCTGTGAAGTGGACAACTCGTTCCCCGAGTTATAACCGCTAACAAAAACCCACGGCTGACATGACTCTTATACTGATTCGTCTCAGGATGTGTTATTTAATTGTGTACATGTTCTTGTTAGATTTGAGATACATGTACTACTGAATAATGCTTAATAAGCAGTGTATGCTTACAATTTTGATATATTCTATTGTTCAAATGTACTCTCTTGAATACATGACATGTCTTTACACAACTCCCGTAAAAGCCTGTCGTCGTATACTCTAAATAAGAAGTAATTGATTACAACAACGTTGTGTCCATGTTCCTTATTACTAATATCGAGGCGGTCACTCTAACGACTACCTCATCGAGTACTTATTTCACAAACTGATTCAAACCAGGAACCGTTTGAACAAGAGGTCCGAACTTTACCCTTCACATGCGTTATGTCGTTATCATCATTCCCGAGGCGGTCACATAACGACTACCCCATCGAGATAGTACTTATTTCACAAACTGATTCAAACCAAGAACCATTTGAATAAGAGGTCCGAACTTTACCCTTCACATACTTTATGTCGTTTACATCATTCTCGAGGCGAACACTTTAACGACTACCCCATCGAGATAGTACTTATTTCACAAACTGATTCAAACCAAGAACCATTTGAATAAGAGGTCCGAACTTTACCCTTCACATACTTTATGTCGTTTACATCATTCTCGAGGCGGTCACTCTAACGACTACCTCATCGAGATAGTTCTTATTTCACAAACTGATTCAAACCAGGAACCATTTGAATAAGAGGTCCGATCTTTACCCATCACATACTTTATGTCGTTGACATCATTCCCGAGGCGGTCACTCTAACGACTACCTCATCGAGATAGTACTTATTTCACGAACTGATTCAAACCAGGAACCATTTAAATAAGAGGTCCGATCTTTACCCATCACATACTTTATGTCGTTGACATCATTCCCGAGGCGGTCACTCTAACGACTACCACATCGAGATAGTACTTATTTCACGAACTGATTCAAACCAGGAACCACTTCATCAAGAGGTCTAAAAGCACACACTTAGCTGAAACAACTATTTAATTACAAGAATTACATGCGATTTACATACGATTGTATTCAAGGCCAGTATCATTGATGCCATACGCAAACAGTTATTGTATAGAAATAAACTATTCATGAATATAATAAAAGGTTAAATACCCAAGACAGGTGAGGTTAAGATGACTGGATTCTGAAAAAGAAAGATCTGTTGGCGTGGATTAGTTTTGTTTTGTTTAAAATACTTTAAAAACGGTAGTGATGGCTTTCACTCCTTGGCACTCCAGATTGTGGGGTTAGCATTACGACTGACTAACAGGTATCAGGATAAATAGACCAGAAGTACTTGTAACTAAAGTTACCACTGAAACGCCGTGATATACCAGAAGTACTTGTTACTAAAGTTACCACTGAAACGCCGTGATAGACCAGAAGTACTTGTTACTGAAGTTACCACTGAAACGCCGTGATATACCTGAAAAAGATGCATCAGACGTCGAAAACATATACGCCATACTTTTGAAATGTTCAGTCAATTGAAGTATTATTATTGAATGAAAATGAAAACATTGTTGCAAAAGGAGAAATTGCTCATTAATGACAGTTCCTCTTTTTTCTCACAACGTTTCAAAAGTCATCTGCTACAGATGCGTCAACACGCTTCTAAAAGATGCGTTTGCATCTGATAGTTATACGTACAAATCTATAATTTAATACAAAATAGAAAAAATAAGTCAATGTGTCTACAATTTCAGTTATGTTTTGATCGTTATTAACATATTGATGGTCTTTATTCTCGGAGGTTTGCGTTCTTGTTTCACGCTGTATCCAGTTTTAAATAATAAGATTGTCAAACACCCTTTGCTTGACCGCATAATGATCACTAAGAAAGATAACGATGTACGTTTAGTTTATGCAAAGTGACACTGTATTACCTCCCTTTAAGTGTTTGACAGCTAGATAGTCTTGCGGATGCGTATATAGGTTACTCTGGATCTTTACTGGTCGTATATTCCCGAAGGTCGGTTAATGTGTGACGTGGCTCTCTGTTATGTTTTACAGCTAGATCGTCTTGCGTATATAGGTTACTCTGGATCTTCACTGGTCGTATATTCCAGAAGGTCGGCTAATGTGTGACGCAGCTCTCTGTTATGTTTTACAGCTAGATCGTCTTGCGTATATAGGTTACTCTGGATCTTTACTGGTCGTATATTCCCGAAGGTCGGTTAATGTGTGACGCAGCTCTCTGTTATGTTTTACAGCTAGATCGTCTTGCGTATATAGGTTACTCTGGATCTTAACTGGTCGTATATCCTAGAAGTTCATTTAACGTGTGGCGTGGCTCTCTGTTATGTTTTACAGCTAGATCGTCTAGCGGATATAGGTTACTCTGGATCTTCACTGGTCGTATATTCCAGAAGGTCGGTTAATGTGTGATGTGGCTCGCTGTTATGTTTTACAGCTAGATCGTCTTGCGTATATAGGTTACTCTGTATCTTCTCTGGTCGAATATTCCCGAATGTCCGTTAACGTATAGCGTGGCTCTCTCTTATGTGTTACAGCTAGATCGTCTAGCGGATATAGGTTACTCTGGATCTTCACTGGTCGTATATTCCAGAAGATCGGTTAATGTGTAGCGTGGCTCTCTGTTATGTTTTACAGCTAGATCTTCTAGCGGATATAGGTTACTCTGGAGCTTCACTGGTCGTATATTCCAGAAGGTCGGTTAACGTATGGCGTGGATCTCTGTTCGTAACTGTATGCCTTATACATGGTTGGTCTTCCTAACCCTAACACACATACAGACGCTTTCTGACGCATCTGGAAACATTGTTTCAAATGGAAACATTGCTCATAATGAGTAATTTCGCAGTTTGCTACATTGTTTTCATCTATTCAGTAATTACACTCAAGAAAAATTTAAAACAGGTATTTGTCAATTTTGATGAAATATGTTCATAGTTGTCTGCTACAGATTTGTGTTATGAGGGGAAGGGTTACCCACAATGTTCGACATTTCGGCAGAGGTTTCCATCACAGTTAGTATGGAAGATGATGGAAGATGATGGAAGCCACATGAGTTTTATGGTGCAAACTATCTGATGAAGTTTAAGACTCGACTGTACCATCCGCAGTATTCTTTATTCACTGGTTACACATTCATATAACTAAAAAAAAGGGCTGAAACCAGCGTGAAACACCAATCAAAGTTTGAAATGTTTTATTATATAGAAGTATTTTGACAATTTTCCTGGAGACGACTTTTGAAGACATTGTTTATTATGGAAACATTGCTCAAAATGAGCAATTTATCAATTTGCTACATACATTGTTTTCAATTCTATTCAGTTATTACACTCATTAAAACAGATTATGAACTTCTTTAATTAAATGTTTTCAAAGTAATCTGCTGCAGATTTGCTGTATGAAGGAAAGGTTAAATAAGCTCCCGGAGATCCAATATGCGCGCGCAACCTTCCAAAATTAGCTCTCGGAGCTCCTATATGCGCTCGCGGCGTTCCGAAATAAGCTCTCGGAGGTCTTAGATACGCGTGCGGAGCTCC
Organism: Serripes groenlandicus; assembly: GCA_031761405.1. Classification (NCBI taxonomy): domain Eukaryota; kingdom Metazoa; phylum Mollusca; class Bivalvia; order Cardiida; family Cardiidae; genus Serripes; species Serripes groenlandicus. The sequence goes on from JASEVX010000001.1 coordinate 17,201,295, forward strand.
TTAACGAGTTCCCGGAGCTCCTAAATGCGCTAGCGGCTCTCTAATTGAGCTCCCGGAGATTGTAAATTGTAAACTGACTTTGGATGTGGTCAGGTACCCGGCGTACTTTAGTAAATAAATACGCATTGCATTTGTTTGTTACCAGGAGTGCCTTAGTAAATATTCACGTTTTACATCAGTCTGGTACCCGGCCTACACGTGTAAGTAAGTACGTCTTGCATCAGTCTGGTACCCGGCCTACACCTGTAAATAAGTACAGCTGGCATCAGTCTCGTACCCGGCCTACAGTTGTAAATAAGAACATCTGTCTGGAAAAGGCCTACAACTGTAAATAAGTACGTCTGACATCAGTCTGGTACCCGGGCTACACTTGTAAATAAGTACGTCTGGTTCCCGACATGAAAGTATAAATGAGCGTTTTCGACTTCTTTACTCGCGTAACGAGAGTAACTGGAGTTGAAAGTCGAACGTATCGAGTAAGAGAACTGCGTATGCGCTTAATCTCTAATATACTCGACTAGAACGACCCCCTACACTATTTGACGGGTAACACGAGATCAAAGATGGCAACGGGTGATGCACAGAAGGTCGCCATTTTGTAAACAACACAAGACTGGGGTTAGGCGTTCGTGGATGGTTACTCGTGTCGTGTATTGCGCATGTCTAGATTTTATATTCGAGTAACTGGATTGCAAAAGCCGAAAACGCTCAATTTAAGAACATCAGACTGGTACCCGGCCTACAAGTGTAAATAAGTACGTCTTACATCAGTCTGGTACCCGGCCTACACGTGTAAATAGGTACGTCTTACATCAGTCTGGTACCCGGCCTACAAGTGTAAATAAGTACTTCTTACATCAGTCTGGTACCCGGCCTACAAATGTAAATAAGTACTTCTTACACCAGTCTGTTACCCAACCTACAAGTGTGAATAAGAACTTCTGATCAGCCATCGCATCCGTGTAGTCTGATCTGGTTCTGCTTTATTCGCAACTAATCATAGAAGGTTCCAAGAAACTTCTGAAACATCAGCATGGAAGTGATAATTACGCATCAGTCAAGTTCTGGAACATCTCTCATTTGTTGAATCACGACACGTTCCCTTGGCTTTAAAAATAATCTGCATAATCTCATTCAACATCCCGCATACAACTAATATTTGAAGACATCTATGCAACATATGCAACATTTCTGTAATTGAGCGAATAATTATTGAACAAAGTTGAAAATATCATGTAAACAGAAGTAGTTTCTAAATTTTGAAATGCGTCTAATGCAGGTTCATCGACTTATGACTGCATGTTGGAAAAATACTAATTAAAAAAATATCCACAATTGCGTCTTGTATAAATATCTTCTTGATAAAAGTTCGCACGCAGATATCTTTGTTCAGAGTTGGCTATAGACGGAACTTGATTGCATTTTACTCGGAGAAGAAAGAATATATTATTCATATCACTTCCGCTGGTGTTTATATTTGACGCTCTCGTGGCAGAAATCTATAGTTGCCATTCATTGTGCGAGAAAGAGCGCTCTGTAGTAAATCACTCAAATCTTGATTATGTAAAATGGCAGACTTCCGGTACGCGTCTCACAAGCGTAATACGTGTTACATAACATCATATTGATCTGGCTGTTTAATTGGACCAAAGGACTATTCAAATTGCTTAACCCATTTCCCATTGGCAAACGTAGTTTGACGTATTAGTAGACGGCTTTTAAAACGTCTAGGCAAAATAAATAATTTTTCCTTTTTGCCACAATGTTGTAAATTGATATACTTTAATTTATATTTCGATAATTTTATTTAGATTTGCAAAATTGTTCATATGTTGTCTGATTCGTCTGCTGCAGGTTTATAGTACGTGGGAAAAGGCGTTGTGTTTGTTATAATTAATCAAAGGTATTGTCGAATGTGTATGTCAACAAACTCTGAGAATTGCAATGAGTCATCATTGGACAACTTCCGGCCATTGACAAGAATTTACTGACATGGGTAATTAACCCTTTCCTACATACCACCAATCTGCAGCAGAGGACTTTGAAAATAACTAGTAAAAAAAGTAAAACACTCTATAAATTAAAACATGTTTTTTTAAAAGAGTTGAAAAGAGTTGAAAACATTGTGACGAAAGAGGAAATTGCTCATAATGAGCAATTTCTACTTTTGTCAAAATGATTCCAAAAGTTGTATGTTGCAGAGACGTCAGAAATCGTCTATATGTGTGGAAGGATTAAATTCAATATATGAAGACAATGTCGTCAGTACCTTGATGTAAGCGTATTTCCCAGGAGCTAGAGTTAAAAGACCATGTGTTCGATCCAGAGACGGATCTTACTTATTAAACCTTTCCCACATACAACACATCTGAAGTAGACGACTCTCTCCATAAATGAAGGTATAATTATTTAAAAAGGTTAAAAACAGTACGACACAATGAGTCATTTACCCGTTTTGAGGAATTTCCTCTTTTTGTCGTAATGTTTTTAAAAATCGTCTGCTGTAGATGGGTCAAAAATGCGTCTTTATGCACAGGCGTCCGAGTTTTTGTTTTAGAGAGAATTAAATAAAAGAAATTCAATACCTGGTTAAACTACTGCAAATAGTATTGTTATGGTCCATATGCTATAATAATAACGACCGTAATGTTATCATATGAGAAAACTCTGGGAATCCCCCAAAAAGACCGTCTTACTATAAATAGACTCCCTATTGTATTATATATAAAAAGACAAGGTGTGCAACGCGTCAGTATTACTATATGGACTGTATAGGGGGCTATTTATAGTTACAAGGGAGGGATTCCCCAAATTACCATTCCGATCATTTTTATCAAAGCGTATAGACAATATAGAGAGACTTTTTCAGTATTTTAACGAGGTATTGTGTGTTTTTCCACATTTTTTTCTGTAATAGAAATTCGGACACCTGTGCTTTATACGGGACAGTATTACAGACTGGACTTTGTAATCAGAAGATGATGTCAGGCTGTTATTTGTCTCTTTCCGCCTTTTTTTTATTGGGCATATGGCATCTCGATTTGTGTTGAACATTTTATCAGGAAAGTGAATGCCATCTCTTCAGCAAAACATAAATATTGTTAGTCACTACCGCTAAAGTGTCAGGGGACACTGTTAGTCACTACCGCTAGAGTGTCAGGGAACATTGTTGGTCACTACCGCTAGAGTGTCAGGGGACATTGTTGGTCACTACCGCTAAAGTGTCACGGGACATTGTTAGTCACTACCGCTAGAGTGTCAGGGAACATTATTGGTCACTACCGCTAGAGTGTAAGGGAACATTGTTGGTCACTACCGCTAGAGTGTCAGGGGACATTGTTGGTCACTACCGCTAGAGTGTCAGGCGACATTGTTGGTCACTACCGCTAGAGTGTCACGGGACAGTGTTAGTCACTACCGCTAGAGTGTCAGGGAACATTGTTGGTCACTACCGCTAGAGTGTAAGGGGACATTGTTGGTCACTACCGCTAGAGTGTAAGGGGACACATGTTTATCATTTATCTGGCATATGATGACCTCTCAAGTTCATGTACTAGTAACAGATTATTTTGAAAATATTGTGTATACAAGATGAACTTTTGTAAAACGAGCAATTACTCTATTCTCGGAATGTTTTCGACATTTCTTTATGCCATAGTTCTAGTTTAAATCTTTGAAGCAGGCGACCTAATATATCGCATAGGGTGGACGGTTAATTCTGAGATGTTAAGTCTATCGGGTTATTTCACGTGTCAAGTCTAACTGGCTACAGTCAGAACTTAACACACTTGTGGTTATTAAGCGTCGAGTAACCCAGATGAAAAGAAAATCGAACGTAAACCCAGCAGTGCCTTCCGGTCAGAGATAAATATACTTCCGGTTACATGTAAATAGGCCATGGTAGAGTGCGACAGAACGCATCGATAAACTCAGTATAACTACTCGTGTCATTACCCTTTAACTAGCTTCATCTATTTCCTTACTTTCAGAGGACTAGATAAAGAGGAGTAAACAGGTCTTTATATCATGATATCTCTCTTAGCACTCATTAAAACATTTGTTGGGGCTACTCTTAAGAATCGTCTCACTGAGAGTACTCACAACATAGGTCTTGGAGGTCAAATAAAGATTTCAGAGCATGAAAAAAGCTCCGTATCTAGAGCTCTGTATACTTTGTTTTGTTTCTAGGAGTTGTGCTTAACGCCGCTTTTAACAAGTATTCAATTATACCTTGGCGTGCCCTGAGTTATCACTCCACAGTGGCATCGGTTCCTTGTCGTAGTACGATATATATTGTCAGTTAACAACGGAATCGGTTCCAGATCGTAGTACGATATATATTGTCAGCTAACAACGGAATCGGTTCCAGATCGTAGTACGATATATATTGTCAGTTAACAACGGAATCGGTTCCAGGTCGTAGTACGATATCTGTTGTCACCCCACAGTGGCATCGGTTCCGTGTCGTAGTACGATATATATTGTCAGTTAACAACGGAATCGGTTCCAGATCGTAGTACGATATATTTTGTCACCACAATGGCATCGGTTCCTTGTCGTAGTACGATATATATTGTCACCCCACAGTGGCATCGGTTCCGTGTCGTAGTACGATATATATTGTCACCCCACAATGTCATCGGTTTCGTGTCGTAGTACGATATCTGTTGTCACCCCACAATGTCATCGGTTTCGTGTCGTAGTACGATATCTGTTGTCACCCCACAATGGCATCGGTTTCGTGTCGTAGTACGATATCTGTTGTCACCCCACGATGGCATCGGTTTCGTGTCGTAGTACGATATATATTGTCAGTTAACAACGGAATCGGTTCCAGATCGTAGTACGATATATGTTGTCACCCCACAATGGCATCGGTTCCGTGTCGTAGTACCATAGAGAGTGGAGCTCTACAAGGGCATTTATCTGGGTCGTAGTACGATAGGGAGTGGAACTCCACAAGGGCATTGATCCGGGTCGTAGTACGATAGATGGTGTCAGTCAACAATGGCAATGTAGTACGATAGATGGTTCAGAGTTTTCACTCCGCAATGAAATGGGTCAAGGGTCGTGATGGTGTCTCTACACAATACAATCGGTTCCCTGTCGTAGTAAGGTAACTTATCACTCCACAGTGGCATCGGTTCCGTTTCACAAAGCTGTTTTTCTTTTGAAATGTTGAAGTATCACTTCTCTGGCACCCCTGTTTAATTGCCATAAGATGTCAGCGAGGTATATTTCTTTGACTTGCTTTTTAGTTTCAGAATTTCTGTATAATTTATGTACGTTCATTTGTATACGTTGCTGGATTATTTCTTCTGTCAGATACCTAAAGTTTTGGGGTTTATTTATATTAGTCCAGAAAAAGCTTCCAATAAGAACATTTTCACTTTAGACGGGTACGGCTGTAAACAGTGAGGGAAAACGCACTTTTATAGTGATTTGTTAACCTCTATTTAATGTAATTAAATTAAATATACCAAACAAGAGCCAGAAAGGTCCCCAATACTATAAACATAAATACCCTCAGATGTCCAATTACAGCCAGTTTCACTGTTTACTTAATTGTCCAAAATGTTAAGGGTGCCATTCCTGGATACCAATATACATGTAGTTGGTTGTCGTACCTGCTCAATGTATGAACACGTTATTGAATAAAATGCACAACATATGTGAGACGTTTTTTTCACGTTGCAATACTTATTCAACCTCTGTTTAAGCTTGAGTAAGGCAGCTCTGGTGGATGTGTATGCAACAGATGGCAGGAGTCTTAACTGTTTGCAGTCTCTATTTAATTTCGTATTATAATAAAAACAACCGCGTTTACGATAGTTTGACTTAAAGTTGCTGAACGCCAGAATAAAGATAGTATAGTCAACGTTTTAAAACTGTTCAAATGTTGTCTTGAAATATTAGAATCATTATTTTGAGATCTAAATAGTGATTGTGTATGCTTCATTTTTACTGAGTAGACATACCTAGTAAGTAAACGTTCGCACACTTTCATGACTTTAACTGACTGTTTTTCAACAATTACTGCCAAAATAGTTTTGAACTGTTTATTACCTACAGAATTATCACTTGTATTACTAATGTCTGCAGAAGTTGCAACAATTCAAATTTAGGTGATATAGATATAGGTGAGGCTGTTCATCCCCAAAAGTCTCATCGGAGTTTTTATTGTTCGCGTACATATAAAATATAAACAACATGAATACAAGTTGTACGCCAATGTAACTTTCAATGATGCCAAACCGTAGAGTCGATAAGACGCCGAGTCGCCATGCGCGATTAAAAAAAATGAGCCAGTGTATATTACGATCATGTTTGAACATGTTGAATATGTTTGAACATGTTACATTTGCTAATTTCCTTTCATATCCCTCTAGCCTTTATTGCACAGTGATATATTTAGACGTCTGTTGTTATATTTTTCGATATTAATCATTTTCGTCGTTCTTCTTTAAAGGTTAACAGTTGTGTTTGGTTGTTGTTTTAAATAAGACGTATGTGCTTCCAAGATAGATCATACATCTCTTAGTTAACAATAACGGTTTAACCATCTAAAATGAAAACAATGACCAACTAAAAAAGGAGGTAATAAATATAACAAGTTAAAAGATATTGAAATATTGTATTATTTATTGATAATACAAGCAAATGTTTAAGCATGTTGAATATCAGCTGCTATCATTCAAATGTATCTATATGGTGTCAGATATATACATAACATCTTATTGAATGCAAATAGAATCTTAAGACTCACTTGCATTGAAAACATATAAGAAAACTTTAACAACTGGACATTTAAGTCACATGTAATACAAAGTTGAAAATATTGTATGGGAAGCATTATTGTTTTGTCATTTAAAGGAAAGTTTCTTCTTTCCAAAATATTTTTCGAAATAGGTCTGTTTTTGTTTAACGTTAACCCTTTTCCACATTCAGACGTTATTGCAGCAGACGTTTTTTAAAAAAATGAACTGTGACTCACAATGACCGAATGTCTCCTTTAGCCATATTGTGTTTCAGATTGATTCAATTAGTGCATATTGATAGATTTTTCCGTAACTTTACCTTAATGTTTTCAAAGTCATCTGCTGCAGACCTATTGTATGTGGGAAAGGAATATTTAATATAACGGGTACCTATACTTACGCGCAACGTGTCCACTTTGTATACGTACATGCATTCTGGAAGCCTTTAAGCAACTGCAGAAGTTTGAAGAGTTATCGTTACTGACGTTAACCCTTTCCCACATACAACAAATCTGCAGTAGACATCTTTGACAACATCTGAGCAACACTATAATAATGCTTTTGGAATGGAAGAATAATTATTGAATAGATCTGAAAATAGTTTTGATACAATGTTGTTGTTGTTTTTAAGTTGTCGTCTGCAGATGCGTCACAGGGAAATATTTACTGCCAGAAACATTGGAATGGTGGTCGATTTTTGTGTGGCATTGACCTCTAAAAACCTTTCTAGATTAATATTGTACCCACATATGACAAATCCGCAGCAGAAGACTTAAATGCAAAGATCTGGACGTATTGACAATATCTATAAGTGGAAGTATAATTATTGAATAGAGTTGGGAGTATTGCAACAACAGGAGAAATTATTAATTTAGAGCAATTTCTCCTTTTGCTACAATGTATTCCAAGTTCGTCAACTGCAGAGGCATCAGAAAGAGTGCATGTTGGCAAGCGTTTACCGTTACATTCCCGTTTGAATTACGTTAAAGTAAATCGTTAATGCATATGGAATATTCAACCACTTAGATTATAATTGGAAGACCAATACAATGAAACCTGTGCATAAAGACCACCCACGGGAACACAATAATAATGGTATTTGTTCAGGTGGTCTTAAATTGCAGAGTAATTTAACAGAAATGAGTATTTGGGGAACTAAATGTATGGTCGCTATAGACAGGATATTGCTATTCCAATGTGGTCTTTAGCACAGGTTCGACTGTACTATTGTTTCCCTAATACAAAATTGTTTTTGAGTCGGCTGGTTTTTAAAAAATCTAAAGAAAGAAATGTAATATCTGAAATATTGTCCATATTATTTGGACGCATAGTCGAAAACATTGCGGGGGAAAAAAATGTCTCTCTGTGTTAAAAGTCTCCTTTTACCACGACATTATAAAACGATCTATGTTCCAAAGAGGTAGAAAGTCGTCTACACCAGGGAAAGAAGTGTTCGTAAATAATTATCTTCAACTAAGGTATCTCTGTTATCAGTCGCAGAGATGTAGTAAGTCGTATAAACCATGGACATATTAAACTGTTCGTATCTTCAAGCGATGTATCTCTCTTAGCTATCGCTGAGACTTAGGAAGTCGTATTAGCCAGGAACATATTAAACTGTTCGTATCTTCAAGCGATGTATTACATGAACGGGTTGAGATGTAGAAAGTCGTATAAACGTTGGAAAGAATAAACTGTTCGTATCTTCAAGCGATGTATCTCTCTTAGCTATCGCTGAGACGTAGGAAGTCGTATAAACCAGGGACATATTAAACTGTTTGTATCTTCAAGCGATGTATTACATGAACGGGTTGATATGTAAAAGTCGTATTTATACACGTTGGGAAGAATAAACTGTTCGTACCTTTAAGCGATGTATCTCTTTTATCCATCGCTGAGACGTAGGAAGTCGTATAAACCATTGAAATAGTAAAGCTTTCCTATCTTCAAGCGATGTATCTCTCTTATATATCGGTGAGATGTAGAAAGTCATATAAGCCAGGGAAATATTAAAGCGTTCGTATCTTCAAGCAATGTTTCACATTAACGGGTTGAGATGTAGAAAGTCGTATAAACCAGGGACATACTATAGTGTTCATATCTTTAAGCGATGTATCACATTAACGGGTTGAGATGTGCAGCTGGCATGGACGAGCCAAACGCTTTCAACGCCAATGTCTGAAGTTCTTTTGCTCTCTGGTCTTTGAGTTCTTGTCTACGTTCAACTGAAATACAAAAAAAGTGTTTGGTGTATTACACCGCTTTGAACATATCTTAAGTTATATAACAGCGCTTACTGTGCAGGTTATCAGTACCTCTGATCCATTAGTCATGACACCAGCGAGTCAGTCGTAATCTTAACCAAACACTCCTGAGCGCAAAGGAGGGAAATCCTTTACTACCATTTTAAAAACATTGGTATGACTCGGCCGGGGAACGAACCCGCAACCTCCCTCACCCGAGCCGGTAGCTCTTATACCACATCACATTCCCTACTTCGCTCAACAATAGGCTTACAAAGCTAATAATTCAAGTTAACTTACCTGAAAGAATGACCATCTTGATGCCCCAGGCCAGACTCCAGAACCAGCCGACTAGAAGGAAGCTCACGGTGAAAAGCTGAGCCACGCCCACCCAAATGTTCACACACAATATCAACAATATATCCTGGTCGTATTTCGGAGGTACACGGGATTTAGCACAACAAATTATGGAGAAACCACTGATTATCGTACCTGAAATGTAAATATATAAGTTGTATTTGGTTGCGCAACTAAATATAGAGAAACCAAAAGTAAAATGTACGTTGTGTTTGATGACGCAACTAAATATAGAGAAATCTAAAGTAAAATGTACGTTGTGTTTGATGACGCAACTAAATATAGAGAAACCAAAAGCAAAAAGTACGGTGTGTTTGATGACGCAACGAAATATAGAGAAATCAAAAGTAAAATGTACGTTGTGTTTGATTGTACGTGAAAGGTTAACTAAGAGATGTATTGGAAGGCACTTCAAAATACTGAGAAACCAAAGATAAAATGTAAGATGTTTGATGGTGCAGCCAAATACAGAGAAACCAACGAGTTTCGTCCGGAAAGCGGGTAAAATACAAATAACGATGTATTTGTTCTCGCAACAAAATATGAGTCGTCCCGCGAGAAAACCAACATTATGGCCTCTGCGTTATATATCGACCCAGATCAGCCTGCGCAGACAGATTCGGGCCGACACATTCCGTTTCAGAGGGGATAGAGGTATAGAGTAATGATTCCTGAAACAGAAAATCCACAGGTGGCGAAAAGTGTCTGTCCGGGTAAGCCTGCGTGGCATGTTTAGGCTGAACCGGGTCGATACTTTGCGCAGAGTCCACAATGTTGGTTTTCTCGCGAGACGGCTCATGAGGAGAAATCAATGTGCCGTATATATTACAGCGCAAACATGAATGAAAAATCATAAGTAGTAGAATGTTCGTTATATTTAATAACGCAACCAAATATGGAGAAACCATTTGTGATGGTATCTGAAAGGTAAAATACTAGTACAATGCTCATTTCAGATATTTAAACGCAACCAAATATGGAGAAATCAATGGTTAAATGCTCCGTGTATTGGATGGCACAACAAAATATAAAGAAATTCAAAAGCAAAATGTAAGATATATATGATGGTGAAACAAATCATAGAGAAACCATTAATAATGGTATCTTAAAGTAAAAAAATAGTATAATGCATATTCACTTCGGCAATACAATATGGAGAAAACTCTAATAATGGTATCTTAAAGTAAAAAACTAGTATAATGCGTATTCACTTCGGCAATACAATATAGAGAATACTAATAATGGTATCTTAAAGTAAAAAACTAGTATAATGCGTATTCACTTCGGCAAAACAATATAGAGAAACCATTAATAATGGTATCTTAAAGTAAAAAACTAGTATAATGCGTATTCACTTCGGCAATAACATATGGAGAAAACACTAACCATTGCACGTAAAAGGTAAAATGTACGATCTATTTGATGGTGCAACAGAATAAGGAGGAACTAAAAATAAATATATGATATATTTGATGGCGAAACACAATATGATCCGTCCCGCGAAAAAAACAAACATTATGGCGCGCAGACTGATCCGGTCTGACACATTCCGTCTCAGGGGGATAGAGGTATAAAGTAATGATTCTTGAAACGGAACATCCACAGGAGGTGAAAAGTGTCTATCCGGGTAAGCCTGCGCGGCATACATAAGCTGATCCTAGTCGATACTTTACGCAGAGTCCTCAATGTTGGTTTTCTCGAAGGACAGCTCATATAGAGAACACACTGATTATGGTACACTATGGTATTGTAAGATATATGCTATATTAGATAACGCAATCGAATGTGAAGAAACTACTGATTATTTTACGACGAAAGGTAGATACATTGTTAATGTTGTAGTGACTGGGGTTCAAACAGTCATCTCCATCGATAGCGGAACGGTTAATATTTATCATCTCCAAATGCAGACGCATCTTGACACATCTACGCTAGACAATAATATAAATGTTCGCTAATAGTTTTCTTACATTTACAGGGATGTTCGCTAATATTATTCTTTCATTTACAGAGATGTTTACTAATAGTTTTCTTTCATTTACATAGATGTTTACTAATAGTATTCTTACATTTACAGAGATGTTCGCTAATAGTATTCTTACATTTACAGAGATGTTCGCTAATATTATTCTTTCATTTACAGAGATGTTTACTAATAGTTTTCTTACATTTACAGAGATGTTCGCTAATAGTATTCTTACATTTACAGAGATGTTCGCTAATATTATTCTTTCATTTACAGAGATGTTTACTAATAGTTTTCTTTCATTTACAGAGATGTTTACTAATAGTATTCTTTCATTTACAGAGATGTTTGCTAATAGCATTCTTTCATTTACAGAGATGTTTACTTATAGATGTAGTTTGGTTTTCAATGGTTTTACGCCGCTTTCAATCATTTCCAGCTATATCAAGGCGATTCCAAAGTAAACACAAGTACTACTGTATTAATATTCTGACACATATGAGCCGTCCCGCGATAAAACCAACAGTGTGGACTCTGCGTAAGGTATCGACCCAGATCAGCCTAAGCATGCCGCGCAGGCTTACCCGGATAGACACTTTTTCGCCTCCTGTGGATTTTCTGTTTCAGGAATCATTACTCTTTACCTCAATCCCCCTGAGAAGGAATGTGTCGGCCTGGATTAGCCTGCGCAGATTGCGCAGGCAGATCTAGGTCGAAACATTACGCAGAGGCCATAATGTTGGTTTTCTCGCGGGACGGCTCATATTGTATCAGTCGTAAAGTTATCCCCTCAACCCTGAGCGCGAAGCGGGGAACCAATTACTACCATGTGTATAGTCTTTGGTATAACCCAACTGGTGATCGAACCCTGATCTCTATGAAAACAAATAAACCTACCAACGAACCAATATAAATTGGCAAGTAAGAACGAATACCATAATTTTCGATTGTCGTACTTAACGAACATTGAACCTGTGAACAGACAGATAAAAAAAAAAGTACTTTGGTATTCGATCAATATCGAGAGATGTTACCGTTATGGAAGAGTTGCTATTTATAATGGACACTTATAGATTTTCATTGAAACACTGCCATAAATAATTCTACTTCCGGTACGTAGAGAGTAAAACATGTGCTTTTAATTGATCCCAGTCCATGGTAAAATACACCAGGTTGGCTTAAGTGAACAGTTTAGAATTAACTCAACCTCTGAATCCGATAATTCTGGTCAAGATATACTCTGTTAACAGTTTACTTATACTCGCTTTTTTCGAAGATTAAACGTGTGAAAATTCTGATAAGACTGGCCTTCTAGAGTGTTAACAAGATTTTTCTTAAATTTGGCCTAGTAACCTAGTTTTTCACCTTACATGACCCATATTCGAACTTGGCCTAGATATTATCAGGACAAACTTTCTGATAAAGTTTCAACATGCTCAAGCCAAAAATGCAACTTCCAGAGTGTTAACAAGATTTTCCTTAAATATGGCCGTGTGACCTAGTTTTTGACCGGACATAACCTATATTTAAACTTGGACTAGATACCATCAAGACAAGACAAACTTTCTGACAATGTTTCAACACATTCAGGTTTAAAATGCGGCTTCCAGAGTGTTAACAAGATTTTCCTTCAATTTAGCCTAGTGAGCTAGTTTTTGACCTGATATGACCTATATTTAAACTTGACCAAAACATTTATACATCATTCTGATCAGGATCTTCACGCTTTGCCTTTTAATCAATAGACAAATGCAGTAGATTTAGTATGAAATACTAACAACGCTGTAGGAATGTGCGAGTTCATCTAATTCAAAACGGGTCGCAAATGTCAAAAGGCCTTTGTGTATCAAGACATAATGTAAGTGGAAATGATACCTTCATCAGGACATGCTTTCTCGAGTATATACGACCATAAACAGTGATAAGACTATACAAAATAACATGCTCGTCTAAGCCCTCAATGTAGGCTTGAAAGACAAGACGAATTGGTCAGTTCATGTTAAAGATATTAACCCCATACGATATATACATACACTTAGGATGTGAACAAGTAACCAAGTAGTAATAGGCTGATCACTCACTGTTATCATTTAAGCCAAGACATGTTTGTTAGTTCGTTTTATAGAAATTAATCGCATACCTCACTTGAATACACTAAGAACAATTTAAGGACTTTAACACGTATCCAAGTATTAACAGGCCAATCTGAGTAATCACTGTTCACCTTTAAGCAAAGAAATATGTGTGTGTTAATAAACTTCATAGCAACTAACATCATAAGCCATATGCATGTATACAAACAGTGTTTATTAACATGCTCGTCTGGATCATCATTGTTCGCTTTTAAGTGTTTAAGTGTTTTAACATGTTGTTTGTTCATTATAAAGAAACCAAAAGCACAAGACATATGTATGCATATGTATACATACAGTACGATCAATTTGGACTTAGGCATGTATTAATATGCTCGTCTGAATCCGTACAGTTCACTTTTGAATCTGTATGTGTTTGTTAGTCAGTTCATTGCACAGAAACTAACCCCGCTAAACCAATATATGAGCTGTCTCGCAAAAAAACCATTATGGCCTCTGTGTAATGTATCGACAAAGATCAGCATGCGCAAACCGCGCAGACTGATCCGGTCCGGTCCGACACATTCCGTCTCAGGGGGATAGATGTTTAGAGTAATGATTTCTGAAACATAAAATCCACAGGAGGCGAAACGTGTCTATCCGGGTAAGCGTGCACGGCATGCTTATTCTGATCCGGGTCGATACTTTACGCAGAGACCATACTGTTGGTTTTCTAGCGGGACGGCTCACATAAGGTATTTAAAATTCCATTGTCGATGTCTAGTGGCAGGGAGTTTCAAATCATGGTCCGGGTTCAAGAAATGTAAGGGATATTTTTAAGCGTCTTCCACTCAACTAGAGGTCAAGTACTGGTCCTAAAATGACCTCGCGTGTATCGGTGCTATACACCAGACACGTACAAGAAACAAGGGGTCTTTTCGGAAAGAGCTAGGGTATCGCACCCGGACTCCCTTGTATCTTACTTTGTCTGCTCGCCAAATAGTTTTATTCTGCACGGCGAGAGTAAATAAAAACAAACAAATTGTCGGTGTTTTGTTATATCCCTTATGTAGTTTGTGTTATATCATTTTGTATATTTTTGTGTTAGATTTTTTAGATACATGTACTACTGAATAATGCTTAATAAACAGTGTATACTAACAATTTTGATATACTTTATTTTTCAAATGTTCTCACTTGAATATATGACATGACTCTGTTTGTATTTACACAGTTCCCGTAAAAGCCTGTCGTCGTATACTTTAAATACGGAGTAGTTGATTACAACAACGTTGTGTCCATATTCTTTTTGAGGCAATGTATCAATCCTAGTGTGGGAAATGGACAACTCGTTATACGAGTTAAAACCGCTAACAAAAATCCACGGCTGACACTACTCCAATACTGATTCGCATCAGGAACAATTTGAATTAGAGAGTGGGATTCAACACTGCATATATACTCTGTTTAATCATGGTTCTCGAGGTGGGCACTCTAACCACTACCCCACCGATATAGAAGTTATTTCACAAACTGATTCGAACCAGGAAACATTTGAACAAGAGGTCTGAAGTCATAAACTTATCTAAAACAACTGTTCAGTTACAAGAATAACAAGCGATTTACATACGAATGTATTCAAGGCCAGTACATTGAAGCCATATGCTAACAGTTCGTTTACAGAAAATAAACTATTCGTGAATATAATAAAAGGTTAGATACCCAAGACAGATGAGGTTAAGATGACTGGTCTGTGGACTGAACATATATGTTGGCGCGGTTTGGTTTTGTTTAAACTTTTTACATCGATTTTGAAACACGCTATCAGCTAACATAACTCACGCTCGATGTCTGCTTCCTTCAGACTTAACCAGTACTCGCGCTGTTCGTGTGGATATTTGTTTGTTTGTTTGGAGTTTAACGCCGCTTTCAACAGCTTTGGTCATATCACGGCGGTCAGTGCACCTACCCATGTTTTCCTGGCTTTCCCACACCAGTACTTACACAACATTCATTCGAAGCCATCGTGTGTATAAAAACAAAAGGCACAATAAGCTTATAACGGGACATCTGAGCGGCCGACGCTCAACCTCTGCGTGGTGTTAACGTCCAGAGTGTCCTGTTGTATTGTTATCGCGCGTTCGAACATTTTATAAGTAATTTATATTGTAAAGATGATCAAAGATGCATCGATGTCTACTTGGGTGATTGTGTATCAACTTGGCTAAATTCTTGAACGGACAATTTAGCCAGTTGATGAAAAAGATGATACTAGCCATAATGACGCTTGGCAATCATCGGAATGAATGTTGGCCGAGACAGTATACGAAAAAGCGACCCCTAATTTATGTTCGTTATTCCAAATAGCATGTCCCTAGTTGATGAGGGCTACATTGTTGGTGTAGTCGTAGAGCGTCCGCCTCGGTGCGGAAAGTAGTGGATTCGGTATAAGGCAGATTCATACAAGCTACTTTCTAAACGGTAGTGATGGCTTTCCCTCCTTGGCACTCATGATTGTGGGGTAAGCATTACGACTGACTCGCCGGTTTAAGGATGAATAGACCAGTAGTGACACACCCTGATATACCTGAACACTTTTGGAACATGGCGTTAAACTTCAGTCCTAAAACACCCACAAAACGAACAACTTACGGTACATTTGTAACTGTGAATATTCTCATTGAGAAGATAACTTGTCGCTGTGCAAGAAACAGCCCTCCTTAATGTATGCATGTCGCAAAGCGAGATGATAGTGTTAAGTCTCATTTGTTAAGATGTCTTAACTCTCTGCCCCATACAATCAATCTGCAGCAGATAACTTTGAAAAAAGCTACGCCAGACTTTTAAATTTAAGCCAATTTAAGTTGTATTATTTAATAAGAATGAAAAAATGTGGCAAAAGGATAAATTGCTCATTCTTGATAGTTCCTCTTTGTTCACACAACGTTTCAAAAGTCATCTGCTACAGATGCGTCAACATGCGTATACACGTAGGGACAGGTTGCAATGACTTGAACAAATAATATAGTGCGTTTGCATCTGATAGTTATACGTACAAATCGATAATTTAAAACAAAATAGGAACAATTAAGTTAAAGAGTATATAGTTTCAGTTATGTTTTGATCGTTATTAACATATTGATGGTCTTATGTCTCGGAGGTTTGCATTCTTGTTCAGCGCTGTATTCAGTTTTAAACAATACGATTGTCAGACACCTTTTGCTTGATCGCATAATGAACACTAAGAAATATAACAATGTACGGTTAGTTTATGCAAAGCGGCACAATATTATCTCCCTTTAGGTATTGTTCAGCTAGATCGTCTTGCAGATGCTTATATAGGCTACTCTGGATGTTCGTATATCCCGAAAGTCGGTTTTCATGTCGCTTGGCTCTCTGTTCGTTGACGTGCCTGATAAATGGTTGTTTTCCTTTAACCTTTTCCCACGTACAGATGTTTTTTGACGTCTCTGCAACACGCGACTTTTAAGGAAATTGTTGCAACGTGATAAGTTGCTCGTGCTGAATAATTTCACAATTTGCTATATTGTTTTTAACTCAATCTAGTAATTTCCCTCATTAAAACAGATAATTGACATTTTGTATTTAATATTTTGATAGTCGTCTGCTGCAGCTTTGTTCTATGTGGGAAAGGTTAACCACGATGGTCAGATTTTCCAGGAGAGGTATGATGTAGAGGTTTCCGTCACAGTTAGTGTGGAAGATGCTGGGAGCCAGGGGATTTAACCCCTATCATGCTTTACGGTTCAAACTATCTGATGAAAGTTTGAGACTCGACTGTACACTCCGCAATATTTTTATTATTTCTTCTTATGTCATACCTGAAATATGTTACACATGGGAGAAATGGCTTTTCCCTCCTAATCGCTCTTGATTGTTGAGATTGAATTATGATTGCCTCGCTGGTGTCAGGATAAACGGACCACTACTCCTTGAAAATAACACTGGAAACACCGTCATATAACTGAAAAAGTGCTGAATCCGGTGTGAACACTATACTCCCAACAATGAAACAAAATTTAACCTGGTTTCCCAGTGTCATCCGGTAGCGTATACAAGATAATCGAGAAACTTGAAAGCCGGATAACATGGGCACCCCGCTGTACAGTGTTTAAACGAAGAGCCAACTACAGAGAAGCTGATAGAACAACAACACACCACAATTTTTTCCGACATGGGAAACATTGAAATTCATGCTAAATCGCCTTTGACCTATGAGTACACTTTGGTAGTTTGTCACTACGGGAAATTCTTCAAAAATCCAATGGGTTATTGCTATTCAAAAGAGCGGTTCTCTGGAAAACATCTTTATTACATGTGCGGGAATAAACTACCATGCATGCGCATCAATTCTAATGGATCCAAATGGATATACTACTTGTATGAACCACGAGAAAACCAACAGTATGGACTCTGTGTAATGTATCGACTCAGATCAACATGTACAGTCCACGCAGGCTAATTCGGGCCGACACATTCCTTCTCATGTGAATATAGGTATATAGTAATGATTCATGAAACAGAAAGTCCACAGGAGGTGAAAAGTGTCTGTCCGGGTTAGCCTGGGCGGCATTTTTAGACTGATCCGGGTCGATACTTTACGCAGAGGTCACAATGCTGGTTTTCTGGTGGGACGGCTCATTTGTAGATCCTACTGCTAGGATACGCCAGTAACAAGCGTTATTTGACTTTAGTTATACGCACGTGCAGCTCAAAGTTTGGTACGCTTCGCCCAGAGGTGCAATAGCTATAAATTGATTGGTGAACTGGCTAATGTTAGTGTACTCGTATGTACACTTTCATTGAAAGCGCTGCTGGTCTTATGTCTACCTTAATGCAAAATGACTCTCACGTTTGGTAATGCAGTTTTGAAAATCATCCCAGGCAATATCCCAGGCATTATCATGTGCGTAAAGCGTAGTTTTAAAACAGTCAGCCTTGTAAACTGAAGCCAATGTCACAAACATCTTATTGTACGCATGTATGACAATATTATTACGTCTTGACATGTGTAAGTTTTGTTACAGATATATAACACAAGTCGGCTGTAAATAACGTGACAAAAGCGATCTGCATTTAAAAAATATTAAAGAAAAAATATACACTACATGTAGTTGTAACAGACAACTTAGGCTCAAAACTTGTGCCGGACGCTTCCACCAGGCTCATATCAGGTTGCCGGCGAACGGGACGGGTATAAATGCAGGACGAACTCCGGCTAGGTTTTGCAACCGGCTTGCCGAATCGCAGCAGAAGAGCAACTAGTGCAACTAGAAGACAACGTTGGGCGCTTCCACCTGACACAGTCAGGTTACTGGCTTAACTCTGTAACCCGATCTTGACGAGTACGACGACGGGCCTTACTCCAGTTAGGGTGTGCAGCCGGCTTCCCGCAACTCAGCAGAACAGCAACTAGTGCAACTCGAAGCAAGTGTTAGGCGGCTCCACCTAATACATATCAGGTTACCGGCTAAACACTGTAACCCGGACAGGGCGGGTACGCGGACGGACCCAAGTCCAGTTGAGAGTTGCAGCCGGCTTGCCGAAACTCAATAGAATGGCAACTAGTGCAATTCGAATCCAGAGATAGCCGCTTTCACCTGGAACATGTCAGGGAGTCGGCCAATTTATGTTACTCTGGCAGAAATACAACTGTGTGCGTTTCACTTGCATAAAATCCAATTTCCATTGGACTAACATCTTGGATGAACTGCAATCGACGCAAGTGTTCGGTGCTTCCACTCTGTTAACCGACGGGTAAAATGTCCTGACATTTTTGGGAAAGTCCACATCTGTTTTGCAAAGGAAAATTCAAATTTATGAAGGGATCTTTTTATAATCAGAAAATGGAGGCATGCATATGCCCAAACTCAGCACCATAAGTTTCAATAGTTTTATGTTATTCCATTCGTATGTTATGACTATTTCAGTTATAAACTTTTTTCAGTCGATGCTCTTGCCGAAGACATTAGCAACTGCTCGAATGTAAATTGGCCTGAAAATAAGTATGTAAATGGTTGAGTTCAAGGACTTTACTGACAGTATGATATTTTCTTTATCCGCTCTTGTTTACACTTTTCCACATACACCACATCTGCACTAGACGACTTTGAAAACACATGTGAATAAATGTAGTAGATTTCTATAAAGGAAAGCATACATGTAAAATACACTTGAAAACCTTGTGGAAACGTGAGAATTTACTCATCATTATCTAATTCTGCTTTTGCGATGATATTTTTAAAAATCGTCTACCACAAATGCGTCGAAAGTGTCTTCAAATTAGAACGGGTTTACCGTTATCAACACGTTCACACTTGAGAGAGCTTATCTTTACGACCAGCCTATCGAAAGGTTCGAATCGCGATAGCTCAGTTGGTAACGGCGAGGAATATCAATCCAGAGGTCGTAAGTCCAAATCCCAGAAAGAACACTTGTTCATTACGATGATTAACAAAAGTCATTGTGAAAAGCATCGTTCATCTTTCACAAATATATTAGTATTGGTGGGAAGGAAGCCACTTACCTGTCAATATATTCGGAGAAAGACAGGTCTAAGAATGTCAGGAATAAAATGTTCGGTAAAGGGACCGCCCTTTTATATCTAAAATACAGTTGAAATGGAATTACATGCAGATCAATCAATCGATTAAGGGAATTTCACATAGCATGGAAGGATCTTGTTTATTTTAAAGGGGTTCTACGCCGTTTTCAACGTTATTTCAGTTATATCACGGCGACAGTTCACTTATTAAAAATGCCTGGATAAACAAGCTAGTACTAGGCTAGGACATATGTATGGTGGCATATTACTGCCGTAAGATAACCAGCTAGTGTTTTGTAAATATTAACTGGTTATCTAGTTAGGGTTTGCGAATTTCACTTAATAAGTAACATACTAACTAGTTAACTAGATAAGATTCGTGTTACCACTTATTTGATATTCTCGAAACGTAAGACGAAAACAGGCATGAACGTGCCCAGAACTGCCACCAGTTACCTTTCTTGCTGTAAAATAAGACTTAAACGACCATTAACGTACAACTAAAATTATATCTAGTTAACCACTTATTATGTCACATACTAACTGGTTAACTAGATAACATTCGTGTTACAAGTTATAAATAAATACTGCGTCGGTCCTTTGTATTTTTCCGCTATGGAAGTTGCAAGTTCATTTAGGAAAAATACGAAGGACCTCCGCAGTATCACTAACGTACAACTGAAATCCTATCTAGTTAACCACTTATTATGTCACATACTAACTGGTTAACTAGATAACATTCGTGTTACCAGTTTAAAATAAATACTGCGGAGGTCCTTTGTATTTTTCCGCTATGGAAGTTGCAAGTTCATTTAGGAAAAATACGAAGGACCTCCGCAGTATCACTAACGTACAACTGAAATCCTATCTAGTTAACCACTTATTATGCCACATACTAACTGGTTAACTAGATAACATTCGTGTTACCAGTTATAAATAAATACTGCGTCGGTCCTTTGTATTTTTCCGCTATGGAAGTTGCAAGTTCATTTAGGAAAAATACGAAGGACCTCCGCAGTATCACTAACGTACAACTGAAATCCTATCTAGTTAAGCACTTATTATGTCACATACTAACTAGTTAACTAGATAACATTCGTGTTACCAGTTATGAATAGATACTGCGGAGTTCCTTTGTATTTTTCCTTTGGACAGTTATCGATCCAAGGGAAAAACACAAAGGACTTCCGCAGTATCTATTTATATCTGGTAACACGAATCCTATCTAGTTAACCACTTAGTAATAGATACTGCGGAGGTCCTTTGTATTTTTCCTTTGGACAGTTATCGATCCAAAGGAAAAATACAAAGGACTCCGCAGTATTTATAACTGGTAACACGAATCCTATCTAGTTAACCAGTTAGTATGTGACATACTAAGTGGTTAACTAGATAGGATTCGTGTTACCAGTTATCGATCACGCGTTTATTGCGCAATACACGCGTGATCGATAACTGATAACACGAATGTGTTTCAGTTGTAAGTTAATGCTCGTGTAAATCTTATTTTACAGCATGGTAAGGTAACTGGTGGCAGTTCTGGGCACTTTCATGCCTGTTTTAGTCTTACGTTTCGAAAATATCAAATAAGTGGTAACACGAATCCTATCTAGTTAACTAGTTAGTATGTTACTTATTAAGTGAAATTCGCAAACCCTAACTAGATAACCAGTTAATAATGTACACAAAATATACTGGTTATCTTACGGCAGTAATATGCCACCATACATATGCACCCTTGAAGGAGATAATATTATTGTAAAGGTATGGACCATGAAAGACCATATTTACGGATTTGAAATGCAATATTCTGAGTGGTACAGTGATTAAACATTTGACACCGGGGATTACCAAGAGATCTGCGTACTGCAAATGTATGAGGCGCTTTCAATTGTCTCCCGGGGTCCCTTTGATCTAGCTCAGAAACTACTTAATAATCCCAATTTAAGTCAACAAAGGTTAGCCCTCAATGATAACAACACTTTTATCAATTTCTCCACGTGTCACACATAAATGTTCACTACTGAAAGGGGTTACGTGCCTGCTTTTAAGAACACGTTCATGAAATGGGACAATTTATCATTTATGAAGATTACCAATTTTTAGCAACTTGTCAGACATAGAACCCTATGTCTACTTTCACTTTGCGCACACAATCCAATTCAAATACTATATATCCACTTTCACATATTCAATGCAGACACACGTTTCAAGTCTAAAAACAGTGACTTCTTGTGAGCTATTGGGGTAGATCCGACCAGAATCTATCTTAAAGTGTCTGTAGTCTATACAAAGCGTACATTATAACAAATGAACAACTTAAACGTAATAGAAAGTATGGGAATATGTTCGAGACCTGCACTTACAAAGAATAGCATAGGGTGGGCATGGGACCTTTTAGAAACTATAACAACTATTGTTGTTCTTTCACAACGAATCACCCACTTCCGGATACAGACAACGTTAGACTCTTTCATATCAGACGGCATTTGCAAAATGTGTGCGAAAGATAGAAAATACATCATGAGCTATTTCTCCCTTTCTCGCGATAATTCTTTCTATTATATCTAATAAAGAGGGACATATCTATTAAAATAAACCATCCTTTATCTACGTGCGTTTGAAGCAGACGAATCGGAATGTTATATAAGGTAGACTATCAATAATATTGTATGACCAAAGGTTATAACTCAATTGTTGAACTATCCAGATGCACTGACAGCGAGTTTTTCTCTTTAGTCACATAATGCTTCGCAAAGTACTTTTTCTTTGAGATCAACACTGGCAGTATCAAATATATTTTCAAACAATCTTCAAAGTACTTAATAATTAGTGCAGGATTTGATTTGTTTTTGATAAATGATGCTTTGTATACATATATACAGTAAGGGTCGCACATACTAGGTAATTCGGTAAGCCGACACACACTTAACAGATATCGTTCTGATAGCAAATGTCCCGGTTAAACTCCATATCAGTTCAACCGCTTTCAACCACTTTCAGAGGATGGTCCGAAACATTACGATGGATATTTTAATTCAACACCAATCGGGTATCTCCGCTAAACTACAGAAGGAATTAAAAACACTAAATACATCATAGCCACCGTTTGAACATGTTCACGACTATTTCTAGCTGTTTATAATTAATATGTACTGGTAGGTTGACAGGCGATGTAAATGCGTTGTTGATAACATGAGCGAATGATAACACTAAACGCAGCCCCGCAAGGCTGTCCATGACTTGAAATGTCTGCATCTACGTAACAGTCTAATGTAATGCATAATTGTTTGAATGTGTAGATGTTGACATCTCAACAATTTAAGAGAACTTTGAGTTTTGATATTTTATGGTCAGTAAAGAAGGATGAATTAGGGGTATTACATTTGGCACATTTCTGACGAATAGATGCCTCGAAGATGAAGCATTTCCTTATAAAGTGGAAGTAAAAACTTGACTTAAGTGGGACGCATAAAAAAAAAAAAAAATTATCTTCGTTGAGAATTCTTTTGGAGATTGCTATAATATTTCCGCTGTAAAGAACAAAAATCTACATCAAGGATTGAGCAACGTCAAATAGTCAGTAATAATCATCCCGTTTTGACTCGATATGCAAGCGTGTTTCTATCCGACTACATTGGGTATATGTTATGTAGTTAATGAGCTATAGTCATGTATATCGTGAGAGTAATTTAGTCTTAAGCATTTGCACTCTTTTGCCCCCTTAGGGAATTGTAAGCAAGAAGTTCTTTTTTAGAAGGTGCTAACCTCCCCTTCCCCAAATGTGGCTTCCTTGAAAACTAATTAAAAGTGTGACCAATAAGGACCGATATTTATTGAATTAAAATGAAATGATGAAGGGTTATCTTTAGTGGCCCCATATCTTAATATGCGATATGATACAGAGGCCGGTCAAAGATAAAAACCAAATGTAAGGTACAGATTTAATAGCCTGGTGTATTCACGGAACCAAGATGTGAGACCATTTGATGCTTTGAACTGTTTAAAATGTAAGCAACATATTAGTTATACATACATCCAACAGCTTAATGTTAAGTGTCCTCTCCCTAATAATAGTCAATGTTTGTATGTCTGTCTGTTTGTCTGACTGTCTGTCCGTCTGACTAAAGCCTAAAGCCCACCCACCGCACTTATAAGACAATTTAATAAGTGGTTTCTTTTTATAATTTTATAATGGGTATAATAAACACATTAATGCTATTTATTCCGTAAAAGGGTGATAATTACGGAACAAACCGTATCCTTGTTGGGTAGTACCCAAGATGAAAACAACAAAGGAAATTACCCAACAAATGCCCATTCGTAGGCATGTCTGTTTGTATGTCTGCCTGTATGTCTGTCCTCTTTATTTGTATCTGTCTCTGTCTCTGTCTAACTCTTACTCTCTGTCTCGGTCTTTGTGTGTGTGTGTCTCTCTCTCTGTCTTTCTCTGTCTGTCTCTGTCTCTATATCTCTATGTCTCTCTAACTGTCTCTCTGTCTCTGTGTATTTCTGTCTGTCTGTCTCTGTCTCTGTTTCTCTCTCTCTCTCTTTCTTTCTTGTTCTCTCTCTCTGAAAGTATTTTAATTACAACCACGATATATCACATACGTATATTTGATATAGTTATGACTTCATACGACAGTAGCACGTACTTTCATTCGTACCTACGAGTAGTAAAATACGTATCGTCGCGCTAGCTAATACAACTGTGTACGTCTAATGTAAATATATGTGCGACTCTCGAGCGATGGTCGCAAATAAGCCGTACTATATCATGTAAGGGATGGACATTATGTATTTTTAACGGGTAATGTTTGTCTTGAAAGGTTACATCAATTTCTTTTGCCACAATGATGTCAAAAGTATTCTGCTGCAGACGTGTCAAAATGCGTTCGTAAAAAAAATAAAAAAAAATCCAAACTCTTTTAAAATGGTAGCATAATTTAACATTTTCTCACATAACTCAGACTTCCTCAGACTTATTTTAAAACATGTCAGTAAAAGGCTGTACAGCGTCCATCAATGGTCATGCCCTTATTGCATACAAATGAAAACATAATGGCAAAAAATGACAAAAATTTGTTCGTCAGGAGTTTCTATTTTTGACACAATGTTATTTAAAGTTAGAAGTTATCTGCATGAGGGAAAGGGTTAAGCACTATCACTTGCTTGTACATAGAACTTTGGGGCACACATAGTTAATCCATTGACAAATGATAGTACTATGTAATTTCTGAAAAGAAAATTGTTTTGGAAATGAAGAAATTAATCATTATGAGCTTATTATCCTTTTTCCACAATGTTTAAGACTAATTTGAAAGACCTTCTGTATATACACTGTGATCATAGGAATCCATTGAACGAAAAGTTTTTTACAATATGAAAAAAAAAATCCTACAAGTTGTGTGTTACTCTGCCATAGCCAAGAATAACAAGTCATGAATGTTTTCAAATAACCTTTTTGCCGAATAGTAAATATTGTACATGCAAGTCACTTTTAGATTCTTTCTAATTTAACACTTTCCAACATACAGACGCTTTCTGACACCTCTGCATCATCGACTTTTGAGGACATTGTGGAAAATGGTTAAATGTTCAAATTGAGCAATTTCTACTTTTTTCACAATGTTTTAATAACAAAAAATATTTTTTTATTAGATATTTTCAGTATTTTCATTGTCGTATGTTGAAGTTTTGTTTATAAGTCAGATTAAAACATTTAATGAAACATATGAAGGCAAGTTATCTAGACAATAGACATTTCTTTGTAGATAATGTTAAATACAGACCCGTCAAAAGTCATCGGAAGCAGTTTAATAATAAAAAAAGCAGTCGGAACTGACAATATGAATTTCAGTTGTCTTAACCCTTTCCCGCATGCAACAAATCTGCAGCAGACACCTCTTTAAACATATAGACAAAAGTATGATTTTTTTTATATAACAAAGTGTATAATATTTTAATAGGGTTGAAATCATTGACGTCTTCTGATGTGTCAGAAACAGGCGACATCTTAACACATAGTAAGAATATATTTCTACTTTTCCCACAAAAATCCCATATAATCTCCGAATTTCACTTTCCTACACCAAGATTTATCAAGCTTTCCTCCACACTGAGAAAATAAATCTGCTTCAAAATCGTTGTATGTTGAAATAGGTTTATAATTGCTACTGGAATATCAGTTTATCAGAAATATTATTTTACTTTTCAAAGTTTGACATGTCAAGATTTCATTCACAATTAATTATATATAATATCTACTACAATTTAGTTTTGATCATTTTAATATGTTACACGTGTACTTAGTTTAAGATCACTCTAGCCGAAGGCATAATGTGATCTATTGGGATCACTCATAGACCGGCGTGCTTGCGTCGTATGCCTTTTTATAAATCTTCTGCTCTGAAATCACTTGTCCCATTTGAATCAAACTACACAGGAATGTTACCAAGGTGACTCTTATCAAACCTTGTTTAAAATGTTTGCTGCGGCATCAGAAAGGGCAAAATGGCATTGTTAAAAATTATTCTTTTATTAGTCCGTTTGTCGAATTCCAAGATAATTTTGTAGAATTGTTCTGTGGGAGACCCTCTACAAAATGTCTTCAGCCCATTAAGATTGATTTATAAACATGGCAGCCAGGCGGCATCAGAAAAGGGAAACTTAACAGCACTTTAAAATTCCATTATCCTGAAAGAGCTTGTCTGATTTAAAGAATAATTGATAGAAATGTTCCCTTAGTGACCATTTACACAATTTGTACAAGCAATGTTGGATTAGCAATCTGGTGGAATCAGAAAAAGGGGTAAAATTTATATTTTACTTAAAATTACATCCACTCCTAGTCCACTGGGTCAATATCAACCAAACTTCACAGGAATGTTCCTTTGGAGGGCCTCTTTCGAAATTGTTCGACGATTGTATGTAGAACTTTGTTTGCTGATTCATCACATAGTGGAGAAAATGCATAACCTAATACAATCATTGTCGCATTTGAAGATATAATAGCCTAAATGTGCCTAAGTGACCCTTTACAACAAATGTTGAAGCCAAATTGATTGGTTAAAAAGCATGACGACCAGATGGCATCAGAAACGGGTCAAGATTACACAATTTTATAATTTCATTCTAATGAAAGTTGTTATCAGATTTCATTATAATTTAGCAGAATTTTCCTGCATTTATACTTTGAATGAATCGTTCAAGCCAAATTAATTTTATGAAAACTAGGGGCTATCAGAAAGAAGCTGAACGTTAAGCTTCAAACTACATCTCCCCGCAACAACTGGACCGATATCAACCAAACATCAATGATGCATTTTCCGTTGGTGGTTCTCTTTCAAATGTTCGAAGATTCAATGCCTTATAACAAATGTCATTAACTGAAAAGGTATTTCATTTATAATCTTCTCATTTCAGTTCCACACCCACTTTTATAAATCTTTCTCGGATATTAGCAGTTACACATTTCTTCAAGCCATTTTGATTGGTCATCGATTAATGGCCATCTTGGCATTATGGTAGTGAAATATCGTGTCTGATTTCACTATGATTGGTTTAACCTTTCCCACATACAACACAATTGCAGCAGACGACTTTGAAAACATCTAGGCAAGGATATGATAATATATAAAAATGAAAGTAAAATTATTGATTAGAGTAGACATAGGCAAAATGAACAATTGCTCTTTATGATCATTTTATATACGCCCGTATTAAAACAGGCCGTATTATGGCAGTACCTGCAGCGGTAGGCGTATACATGTTGTCCGCTCTTTAAGTAGAATATTGTTAATCCGATCTTCAACAAAATCGTCGAAAATGTTTGTGGAAAATGTCTAGGCCAGGTTTGATAATCAACCAAATCGCGCAAGGTACTCTTAGATTATGGTCCTTGAATTGTTATCAAAAATGGCAAAACTAGCTATCCATGTCCTCTCTCTAAGTCGCTCAGTTTTCATCCGATCTTCCAACCTTATTTGTTGACAATTATTGTGGGCATAATGTCTAGTCCAATTTTTACAAACAGCCAAATCGCCCAAGGAGCTTTTTTATTATGGTCCTTGAATTATAAAAAAGTTGCCAAATAAGCTATCCATGTTCTCTCTCTAGGTCGCTCAGATTTCATCCAATTTCACCATATTTGTTGAAAATGAATGTAGTCATAATGTCTAGGCCAAGTTTGACAAACAGCCAATTCCCTAAGGCGCTTTTTGTTATGGTCCTTGAATTATAAAACAATCGCACAATTAGCCATGTCAGCTCTCTTATTCAAACAGTTTTCATCCGAACTTCACCAGACTTGTTTAACATGTTTGTGAGCATAATGTCTAGGCCAAGTTCAATAACCAGTGAAATCACCTAAGGTAATTTAGGGTTATGACCCTTGATCACGTTAGTCATTCCAGAGTTATGCCTCCCAGACGGGCGTATTTTGTGACCGTTTGGCACTCTACCTTTTGTGACAATCTTTTCCAAAGTCCTTTGGTGCAGTGGCGTCAGAAACCGTCTATATGATGGAAATTGTTAAGCAGACATGTTCTATCATTAATGCCCTATATAATGTGTTCAATCAATATTCATTGGTTTAAAAAGGTAGCCACCACGTTGCATTAGAAAAGGGACGAAATGAACGTTTAGCTTTAAACGACATTTCTTCCTTAACCATTGGTCTGATATCAACCAAACTTCGAGTAATATTTCTTTGGTGGCCCTCTTATCACACATGTCCTTTATTGATAAGCTTTTTCATTCACCGTATCAACTCACTGCAGTTTCATTCCAACTTTTGATCCAATTTTCCCCGATATTAGCAGTTTCACATTTGCTTCTATACCGTCACACTAAGGTGACCGATTTAGGGCCAGGTTGGAACTATCGTTTTAACCTGTGCGTGTTAAGTAGTTTCATTACTTTTCCGTACGTACATGTAATACGAATTCCAAATATATAGTGGTCATGCGAAAATCATCATCGTCTAGTCAATCACTTTTAAAAACGCTATTTATGGCCATAGTTTGTTCCCTAATGTTCGTTTACACTCCCTTTCCGGGTTTTTTCGCTAATAAGTAATACCTCTAGATAAGTAAGTAAGGAAGTGATTGAGTAAGTAGTTTATTATAGTGACATGTGTATGTACATCAACAAAACAATAGTACAAAAAGTAATGAATAACACCCGGCTACATGGGCCTATAAGTCACTTTCAAAAGAAATATAATTAAGAAAATAAAATATATATATATATATTATTGGTATAGTCATAGAATGTCGGGGGTTAGGCATGGGTCATTTAAGACACACTATCACTTAAAGGTATTCACAACCTGCATGACAAGAAATCTTTGACCAAATGAGCCACACATTTTCTGATACATAGGACGATTAACTCCTTAAAAGCAGATGACATTTGTAGACGTGTGAAAAATAAATTGCTCATCATGAGCTATTTCACATTTTCTCACGACGCCTTATATTATATCATACAAGCTCCTATTTGTCAAGATATACCATGTATTTCCCACGATGTTTTGAAGCAAACGGATCGGAAAAGGGTCATATCAGGTAGACGATCAATGATATTAAATGAACAAAGTTTAAACATTAATTGTTGAACTTTCTAGTTGAAACGACCTTGATTTTATCCCTATCGCGATCGAGTATTTCACAAAGTACGTTTACTTTCATATTAACTCTCATCTACCTAGCCGTGCTTTATCGAATCTATCTGAAATATGTTGATCTGTATGTATATGAACGGTAACCCGACACACATATCAGATATCGTTCTGATAAGACAGAACATGTCATAACAAATGTCCCAGTTTAACTCAGGCTATCTTTGATCATATCAGTTTAATCTCTTTCAGAGCAATGTCCAAAACATTGAGAAAGATATTGCTCAACTCGTGAGGGACAGGCACGACTAAATAAATCAATTTCATCCTCAGGTTGATATAATCATACTTGTAACCTGTTCCCCCTTTCTTCATTTTGGCGTTAAAAATGTATTGCTAGGTAAACAGGCTATGTAAATATGATACCATGCGGGACAGATAACAGTAAATGTACCCACCCAAAGGCTTAGGTAGACGAAAAGAATCCCGAAATGACACTTCAGGAATATTGAAATATATTAGTAATTTATTTAGTGGCAACATATCTTAATGTTCTGATAAGATGCAGGGGCCAGACAAGAGGAAGTTAATAATGCGATAGCCTAGTTTATGTACATAATTAAACCTGTTTAAACCGGGAAATTTGTGAAATAAGTTGATGTTTTGAACTGTTTGTAACGTAAGCAAAACCATAGTTTATAGCAATTCAACTTACTATTTCGAGTTCTCTCCCTTATCATAGTCTATGTATGTGAGGTTAGACTCATCAAGTTAAGGTATATATCATCACTAATTATTTATACCCACAGTTTATGATCTGCTTCTAAACGGACATAGTCTTAATGTCTTAGCTGTCTGAAATATGATGGGGGGATATCAAAATTGCTCACCCATAAAGCCTAGGGCACAATGGATCGTACTACATTTAGTCGTGGTAGATACATACAATATTTGTCGTGGCTAGATCTTGCAGCACCCAATATATTTCGAGTGGGCACAAGGGCTACGACACATTAAAGATAGTTTGGCGATGGGGAAGCGACAGAGTAAAAATGATGTATCGTGGTTATGTCGTGGGTGTATCGCAAGTCATTCGTGCGACAGTCGTGGGACAATCGTGGGACCATCGAGAGTTGTCGCACATTATCGGTTTGCTGTTTTTCACGTATTCAGATCGTTGTTCACTCGTGGTATGCGCATGATATTGTTGCAAGATTGTCACACAACAGTTGTTGGTCACTCGTGGGACGCTCGGCCGCCCATCTCCCGACTTTTATAACGAGGCCTGGTCTGTTGCCTGCCATTTTCGCTCGAGACTTTTCCGTCGAAACATCTGCCTGAATTTGACATTTGTCACCTTATCATATTCAACTGTTTGCAAATTTAATCTTCCAACTAGGACTTATTTGATGTTGAAGTCATCATCAAGAAGGGGTTCAGGCTTAGGGAAACCCAGTCGGTTATCTTCCAGGTCGTCCCGCATCGGACCGTTGATCAAAGCCAGCGTCCGATGCGGATCTCTCTTCGCCAACGTCCGCCCACAAGAACTTGTAGTGGCCGTCAACCACTCCAAGCAGGACTATGGAGAAGTAACCCTTGTTATTGTAGTGCCTGGTGTCGGTGGTCTTAGGTGACTTGATTGCCACATGCTTGACATCGATGGCCCCACAGCAATGGCGATAATTCCGCCGGTCTCGGAATCGGTTTGCCACTTGGCGCCATCCATCATGTGTGCTGGGGGTCTGCATCGTCTCGCCAACGTACTCATCAACGATGGCCTGGACAACCTCTGAAATGAACCTTGAGATGGTGGGGGACACGGAAGGAGTATGCCAGTCTACGATAACTGTTACCTGTGGCCATATAGCGCAGTGTGATGGCCAGCTTCAGCCAAGGCTCAAGAGGGGTGCTCCAGCCTCAAAGTCAGCCCTTGGTGATACGAGGGGCGATCCTCCGCGACAGCTCCTGAAACATGACAGGCTCAATCCGCATGAACGCCCGAAGTCACCGGCAGATTCCCGCTCCGACTCTTGCATCAGAGTACTATACTACCTAAACATCAGGCGCCGCTCAATCCACGGCGGAACCCACCTACGCCGGGGTTTCGTCGGTTCCTGCGCTGATCCAGGGCCCGGATTAACGCCAACAACACTATATAATGCTCGTGTTTGAGTTGTGCCAGACGCCCCCTCAACAGGACTAGGCGTAGTTGCTCAGGTGGAATAGCCATCCTCTCTTAGCGACGACAGACACATTAAATTTCTAAGCGTTCATTCGCCCGAGCTATATAACCCTCATAAAACGAAAACATGTTGCAAGACTAACGCACGACAGACTTACAATGTTGTGCGTGCCTCTTACAAAATATAATATTTGTAGGAAAATGTTGCAACTGTCTCACGACTGTTTCGCGACAGTCGTAAGACAGTCGCAGGACAGTCGTAAGATTGTTTGACTATTATGCTACGTTTACACTAGGCCACGATGTCTACGATCTCCACGATTTGAGAGAATCGTGATGAGCGTGGGGGGTCGTGGGTCGAATCGTAGTGATCGTGAGGGAACGTAGTGGAATCGTAATGATCGTAAGAATCGTGACAACATTTTGGGCTGTCAAAAACTTTGCCACGATTATGCCGATTTGGCGCCAAATCTTGAGAGAGCGTGATAGAACGTGGGAATCGTAGTAGAGCGTAGTAGACCTTAACAGACCTTAACCGAGCGTAACAGAACTTGATGCGCCATCGTAGGGGATCGAAATGAACTTGGAAACACGATTCCTTCAAGGTTCACTACGATGTCACCGCGTTTCTGTCACGCTCTATCACTCTCTACTACGATTCGTCAAGATACATTAAATAGCAAGAGTAATTACATCACGCTGTGACACGTTCTGCTACGATCATCCCGATAGGCATACACGCTCCGATACGCTCTGATAAGTTCCCGCACGGTTCCCACGATGTGTATCCACGCTCTGCAAGGTTCATTACGTTTGCAACACTGAACAAGGAAACATCTATAGTTTTTGGTAGATTAAAAATATGCCAGCCAAATGAGGAAAGAAGGCCTCCTTTTTATACCCAATCGTGGTGCAAGCGTGAAGATTTTGCTCAAATCGTGGCCATAAATCGCAGGAGATCTTAACAGAACTTCAAGATCGTGAGAGATCTTAGCATAACTTAACGGAACGTCACAGAACGTGATAGCATATCGTGACGATCGTAACAGAACTCGAGAGAACGTGATGAAAATCGTGTCAGATCTTGACCAGAGTCGTGTTGGCTTCGTAACAAATCGTACTGAGAGCGCAGGAAAGCGTAGCAAAACGTAGAAAAAGAAAAACTGATACAATAAATCGTCGAGCACTACGATATATTTAAATCGTGGACATCGTAGACATCGTGGCCTAGTGTAAATGTAGCAAAGCCTCTTCTGGTTCGCACGACAAGATATTTATGGCACGACAGTTGCAAGACTGTCGTAGGACAGACTCACAACAGCTACACGACATAGATACCACAATAAATCGTCGAGCAAAAAAGGTTCATGTCCAATTTTACCTCACGACGGCAAGTCAATGCCACGATGCTCAAAATTTCGTTGGACTGTCTTGCGACGACCCCGATGACCCACGATTCACCCAAATTGTCTTTCGTGTCGTGGTACAAATGCGTCGTGGGTTCGTTGTGACCGAGGCTTAACTTTAGTTTCTTTAGATTTAAGATTTTTCTAGAATACTGTGGAATTTTGGTGCGTTCACTTCGATGTGTGCAATTGGATTTACACTTTATAACAACTTATGAAAAACGGTGGATTTAAAATGTAACCTCTTAGCTGTTGTCAATGGAATTTACTCGTCGCCTAGTAGACTGAGCTGTAAGTTAAATTTAGAATGATGATACTTGGTTTAACCTCTTATTGGACATGAAGAATACTCGCCTTGATACATTCTTAAATGCAGCCTTGATACTTTCTTAAATGCAGCCTTAATACATTATTAAATGCAGCCTTGATACATTCCTAAATGCAGCATTGATACATTCTTAAATGCTGCCTTGATAATTCTTAAATGCAGCCTTGATACATTCTTAAATACAGAGGTTTTATGGTTTAACATTTAAAATCTCCCTGACTATGAGACACATTTCGAAATGCGGGGACATTGTGGCTTTGATATGCTCGTCTGAACACATTCCAACATGCTGACTATCTATGTTAAAATGTCTAACTAATTGACTATGGGTACATGCGTATACTGGCGTAGACATATTCCGAAATGTGGGTATTTTTATTAACCTTTTGTTAAATGATTATACTCGGTTGAACACATTCCAACATACGGAGGTTCTTATTTAACCTTTTAACTCATTGACTATGGGTATTGACTATGGGTACATGCGTTTACTGCCGTAGACAGATTCCAAAATGTGGGTGTTTGTATAACCTTTTTGCTAAGTGATTATACTCGTCTGAACACATTCCAACATACTGGGGATTCTTGGTTAAATAGATTAATTCCTTGACTATTGGTACATGGTTATACTCGTGTGTTCCAACATACTGAGGATTCTTGGATAAATGTATTAATTACTTGGCTGTCGGTACATGGTTATACTCGTGTGTTCCAACATACTGAGGATTCTTGGTTAAATATATTAATTGCTTGACTATTGGTACATGGTTATACTCGTGTGTTCCAACATACTGAGGATTCTTGGTTAAATATATTAATTCATTGACTATTGGTACATGGTTATACTCGTGTGTTCCAACATACTGAGGATTCTTGGTTAAATATATTAATTCATTGACTATTGGTACATGGTTATACTCGTGTGTTCCAACATACTGAGGATTCTTGGTTAAATATATTAATTGCACGATCATACTCGTCTGAATACATTTCAACATACTAAGAATTCTTTGGGTAGTGGTATAGCTCCCGCCTTGGGTGCGTGAGGTCAGGGGTTCGATCCCCGATAGGGTCATACCATAGGCTTTAAAAATAGTAGTAATGCCTTCCTTGGAGCTCAGGGTTGCGGTGTTAGCATTAAGACTGACCTGCTTGTGTCAGGATAAATGGACCAGTAGCAATGGTAATTTTCTCAGGAGACGCCATGATATAACTGAATTTTTTTAAAGCGGCGTAAAGGATCAAACAATCAAATTTTAAAAGAAAACTGTGTGTAGATCATACTTTAATGATGTACATATAATTCCAATTAACCACTAGACTATAGTGATCGGTATATGTGGAATGATTTCTGAATAGGGAACATGTGTGAAATAGCCAGAAATCACATGTTAGGTGACGTGTAAGTCATTATATAAGATAAGATAAGATAATTGTTTATTAACGTGACCTGTGTGAATTTACATACATGAATAACACATTTTATACACATTTTACCACACCCGGCCCATTGGGCCTATAAGTCACCATAAAATATATACATACTATTAACTCATAAAGTCACATGAAATATACAATAATTTTAGAACAGTGTGTGGAATGAGACATCGTACTCAACATCCAATGTCTTTTTTAACACAATGAAACACGATCTTCCCTAATGCCTCAAGGTAGCTAATTTACCGGGGTAAAAAGGGGTTACTCCCAAATTAATGTATCTACCATACATAGCTGATCTCTCCTTAGGTAGCTCTTAACAATGAATTTTGCACATTTACAGGGGTGAGCATTGCTCAAAAATTACAGTTTTTCGTGATCACTTAATTCATTAAAAATAGAGTCATTTAACTGATCTGAGAACATATTATTTTGAATGTCTATATAAAAATCACATTTTTATCAAAAAATGAGTTTCGTCTTCTACAAAGTTTGATTTGCACATTTCACATAGTCTTTGCTCAGGACTTTCTCCGATATATCGTTCAGTCTCGATTCTAAGAGGTAAGATACCACACCTGAATTGCGCAAGAAGTGATCGCTCATATTTCTGCAGGTTTAACAGTGTATAGTGTTCATTTTTAAACTCACTTTTGAATTGTATATAGGTCCTTAGTTTAGAAGTTGTTTGCAAACTATTCGCCCAAATGTTACTATAGTAAGAGATTATCTTGCCATTCACTGTTTTCAAATTGATTATTGTCTTAGTGTTATAAAAACTGATTAAGTCGAGCTTGTTTAACACGTCATTCAGATCACTACTCCGATTATTGCAACACAGTCTATAGTCATGATTAAATGTATGTTTCATAATACGATTATCTTCAAACTTAATCAGTCTATTCCAGTAACCAATTAGATTGGTCCAGCGTCTATATATGCTAGGAATCCATCCTATGTCTCCGTTTATAGCAGTGAGCCAGAATATCGTGTGAAATGGAATGAGACTCCAATTAATCAATCACTCAATTGTTTTAGAGGGAATTGTAAATACATTCGGAGGAGACATAAATGCGTGCAGCATGTCAGACCATATTTCTTGAGTTGCAACAACGTTGTGAATGGCTCAGTGGCTCAGTTGTTTACAACCGGGACATTCCAGAGTTTCTGGTACTGAGGTGCTTTAAAATGTCTCCTTCTCAACTAGAGATCAAGTACTGATCCTTTCCAGGAAATAAATACTCACAAATATCGCTGATAAACATGGAGCAAGTCAAGAACCTAATGTTCGTATACAGCTAGGGTTTGCACCCAGGGTCTCCATTATCTAGCCCAGTGGCTAATAAATACATTCCTTCCATTATTCAATGTAAGTCAACACATTTTAGCCCGCAATATTACCAATTGTACCCACTTTGTCATGTGGCACACAGACATGTTTACTTCTGAATGGAGTTACATGTCAGCTTAAAAATGTGTAACTAAAAAGGAGGCAATTTATCTTTTATGAAGAATATTCATTTTTAGAAACCCGTCAGAACTAAGAACAATATCCCTACTTTCACATTGGGCACACAATCCATTTCAAACATTTTAAAGTCACTTTCACATATCCAATGCAGTCAGCTAAAGTCTAAAACAGGATACACACACATAGTTTTCCTGCGGACCATTTGGGGAGATCAGACCTTGAGATTATCTGAGCATGTCAATTGTCTGTGCAGTGCATAACCAATCACAACCAGAGTATTGTTTCTGTATACCTGTATTGATGTCATGAACTATATTCAATGATTTATATTCTCATTTGTACCTATATGTTTCTTTCCTTGATGTTTATAAAACTATCTATTGTATGTGGGAAATGAATCAAACAACAAATATACCCTTTACAGTTTACCTT